>JAHDVF020001229.1:600000-1177844 GCA_022606425.2 Lepidostoma basale | reverse complement strand
AAGGACTGGTTGTCTGAAACATGTCTATGTAAGTTTAATTTTATTAATTGAAGTGTTTTATATACAAAGTACAATATATAAAAAAAAGATAAATAATTAAATTATCTTAAAAATATATATAATACTCGTACGTTTTAATATTTAAACACATTGGATAATCATCTTCATATAAAATCTCTTGATGGAAGATTATTTTAAAGTCGACAGCGACCGGACTCGTCAGGTTTGCTGGCATCGACAGACAGACAAATCTGAATAATTATAAAAAAATAAATATTTACCTTTCTATTTGTTTAATGTAGGATCTCTCCGTTTTTCATCAATTTGATAATATTTTGCTTAGTTTACATTATAATATATTAAGTATCTGTCGGCAATACATAATACAGCGCAAACTTGTTATTTTACTTACAAAACCATTACAATAAATTTACTTATCCAATAATTGACTCGACGCACTAACTTTCTCGCACAATCCAGGGTTACCTTTCTACAGAACGAAAAATAAGTTACACTGAATAAATGGCTAGAGTGCGAAGTAAGACAGCGCTTTTTCGCTTTGTATTATAATAATTATAATTGCTATTTGAATAACTATTAAAAATCTTTGAAAACATAATTAACGCTGTAAAAGCAGGTGTACAGTCCGAAATTTGTTTGTAAAAAATGCAAAACAGTGTTGTGAAAATACGAAAATAAATTAAATATGAATTTTAGAAAATTTAATCAAATGTGTATCCGTTAAGTATTGAATCGCAAATATTGCACTGCACTGCAAATGACGGACGTAGAATAAATTGACGCACCCTTATCCTACGAAAATCTTCCTGAATTACATTCAAATGGAATAATAATAAACGATTACCCATCTCTTAATAACACAAAAAGGAGATACACATACTACATACAGTCTATATGAATTTAATTTTATAAATAAAAAATAATAAACACTTTGTATTTAACCCCGTTCAAATTATTTTAATGAATGCCAACTAGTTTCACTTGGACCCGAGCTTTATCAGGGCAATATAAAAACAATTCACATAAAAAAAACTTCTAGAAAACAAACGTTTTAATTAATAAGATTTATCATGACAATTATTATAGGTTATCCAAGAACGCCTTAACTTTTTTACTATACTTAAAAATACATATAATAAAATAATAAATAATGCACCATCACGCCGTCTCCCCGAAGGGGTATGAAGAAATAATGGACTGCCACACTTTAACCGATGCGGCATTCCATCCTTCTCTTTTCGCCTCCGCGGTGTATGGGTTGCGAACCTCATCGGCACCAATAGGCATCTTCCGCACACACTTCGATCGTTCAACGTTCCCAAAATAAATCATACAGAATTTTATATGATTACTGTTGATTTTTATATCACTGATCGAACAAATGGTTTCTGAAGTATTCCACATTTTCATATTATACATATAATATTATTATTATTATAACTAACTAACTAACTAACCATCACGCCGTCTCCCCGAAAGGGTAGACGGCGTGATGGTTAGTTAGTCATCTCCCGCGGGAGATGCGGTGTGATGGGTTGCGATCCTCATCGCCACCAATAGGCATCTCCCGCGCACACTTCAATCGTCCAACATCCAAAAAATAAATCTAAAACAAATTATATAAAATACAATGATATAAAATAAAATAACAAAATAAAAATATTTTTTTATTATAATTTTGTTAAATCGCTTTTCACATCATAACAGCGTCAAATCGATGTAATGGGTATAGCCATCATATTGATTCTCATGACATGTTATAGGTCATGCTAATCTGTCGCCATTTTATTGTCACGTGAATTCTACACCAGATCACACTGCCATCCCCGGGAATCGAACCCGGGACCTTCAATAAAAATAAAACAAAAAAAAAACTAACTCACTTTGATCTGGTAGAATACATGTGATAAAAGAAATAGGACTAAACTATCTACCTATTACGAAAAAAATGTAGGTGTACCATTATTGGGTTCAAATTATACACGAAAATGTGGAAAGTAATGGGAAACTACCACATTGAAAAGAACCAAGTGGCATCTCAAGAACTAGTTAAGATGCTAATTGATTTTAGTGCAAACCAATATCTAGGATTGAAGCATAAAAATATTCAATATATACATATATTTATAACGCATTTACAAACCGCATATAATATATACAAATAATTTAAATAAGTCGCTATTTAATTGTATATACAAATTCGTTAATTTTAACATCGCAGCTAGGGGATGGATGACGCGCGAGTCCCTTCCTGTTGTGAATACCGCGCGCGCACGCGTGAATACATACGTTGCGTGTGTACATTTCTTGATTTATTTGAATGTTAGGCAGAGGGGATAGACCGCCATACTGTTGTGGCCTGACATAACCCCCCTAGCTTCATCTACATTCATACATCGTAACATGCACGCTCTTTGATATTTCCATTTAAGTACTTGATTAATTTGGTCATGTCACGTTTTCCTTGGTCTTCCGCGGCGACTGTTTCCACTTACACTGCCTGTATACAACATTTTAACCATTTTCTTTCGTCCGTTCGTTCCATATGTTCAAACCATCTAAGAGGTCCATTTTTAATTTTACATATTTTTATATAAAATAAAGTTTTTTTTATTAATGTTTAACGATAACTACATTTATATGCATTATAATGAACTGTAATTTTATTTTTTTAGATAACCCGTTTTCGAGAAATCGATGCGACCGTCGAGAGATAATTTTTTTTTAAGAGAGCAAAATTACAGCAACCCTGATAATTTTGTTACTATAAAATATTTTTCAATAAAATTTATAAAAACTATATTGAATGTACACTTAATAAAATTGAAAAAAGAACGCGATACCTATATTCCTTAATTATCCCGGTCAAAAAATTTCTGAAAATCAAAATTTTTTTCGGCCGTCACAGTGGCTATGCCCCTTAACCCTCCCTTCCCTATGCTGGGTATCTTCTACACGTTGCTTCTAATAACCATCAATATCTCTATAAATATAATCAATACTACAAGGTTAAGATTTTAGATATTCCTCCAAAATATATTTACGCATTGATTTAAAAAATAATATTAATAATAATCAGAATTTATCGGGTACATCGGAGGTATTTTGTGAACATCGGAAACAAATTCGCGTATAAACAGCGCTGTGAGTGTGCGACACTATATTCGCACCTCACTCTTGCATATTTCACTGTGGAAGGGCGAGGAGCTCAAATTTCGCACTGCCGCCGGCAGTAGCTCTCGGGCTTGCAACCAGAGTGGACCTATGCCCGTTCCGTGAGCATTGCCAGATGTTTTATTTTTAATGTTTTCAGCAAATAAATCTCAATTATTTAAATTTTTGACTTCAATTATATTTAATTAAGAGGATTAGCTGTGCATGTTCTTATTTTTCCGATTTAAAATCAATAATTTTTGATCGGGTACTGACAACCCAAAACCGGAACGCGCGTTTTTATTTTAGCACCGTAAGGGAAAGGTTAAGAGTGGTCGACGTTGTTTATTCCTGGGAGGGTAATTTTGAATGCAGTCTTATGCAGGCATGTCATTTTCTCTCGCGGGTAGTCGAGGTTAGTGGAAGTGTGTTCAGCATTGTTCTGGCTGGAGTATCGTTCGCGGTAACAAACAGCCTCCGGCTATACCCGCGGGGTGTTCCCAATCCCCCGACGCAACGGCTTATGCCAAGGTTTTTAAAAGTATGGGACAACCCTTCTACCTGTAACGGTGTACAAATTTAAGCAGGCAGATGAAATAGTTTACTTACTTCATGAATAACGTTTGCAATAGTGGAGTAATAACTCCGTAATTTGTTATACAAAGCTAATTAATACGAATGAAAACGTCTGCTTTCTAAAAGTTTTATTATATTCACTGAAATATAAAAAAAAACAATAAACTGAACTCAAACTCAGTTTGCACCTGACTAAGTTAACATCGGTTACCGAAACAGCTGTCGCGACGATTTTGTTTAAAATTAACTCAATTTTTGATATTAAAACAGTGTTTTTAATTTAACAGTGAATAATGTTAAAATATCAGAGTGTTTCCACCAAAACAATGGATTATTTTATTATATCATATGTGAATGATATTTTTAGCCTGTTATCGCGTTGATAATGTCTTAACAACATAAAATATAATGAAACTTAGAAAAGAAAAGTTTAAATCGTATTGTATTAATAAGTTATTATGGAGTTTTATATAATTGTTCAAGAAACAATATATTATATAATACTATTTGATTGGTTCCTGGGTCTACGTAGGGTGAGCGCCCGGCATTAGCTCGTAAAATACTCGATAATTGGAAAATTACCACAACGTCGAAATTAGTAAAAGGAATTAATTTTAATTGTGGAAGGACAAGTTTGTAGTTTTGTGTTTCAGAATTCCAGTAACAACACTAATTTAAGCGTCTGGTTTTTTGTTGATGCGCTCACTTACACTATTGTAAACATTCTCCCCGATAGAACGAACTCTACACGAGAGCAATATATTAGTAAGAAAATGCACGATTGATTATTCTATAATAATTTTATTTTACTTCCATCAATATAAACGCTATGGTTTTGAGAATATTCACAGGTTTTTCAATTCTATTTAAATCCTACTCAGATTTTAAATAATTAATAATAAAATCGGATTAAAGTGGTGCGGTTCTAAATAGAAAGTCTTTAAAGTGGATCGAACGTTTTAAAAGTTTGAGAATATGTGCTTTGGGCGAATCTCATTCTAGTCAGTGGTGACCGATTTATTAGAGCGTGAATATATGATCAAAATATTAAATCTGAATGTATTGCATTAAGAATAGGATTGAATGAAAAGACGCTTGGATTCCCAAGATCGTGGATCTATGAAACGGAAGAGGGCTGTCGACAACAATGGTAACCGCAAAAAGGTGGAGAGAAAAATTGACATCTTCATCACAGGAGCGAAATTTATATCCTGTCTGAACAGATCGCAAGATTTACACAAAGAAAAATAACAAATATCGAATGTTGAAAATTGAGTAAATCTCGAAAAAAAAAAATCTTGAGTGTTTCTTGAACAAATTCATAAAACTATAGATAACTTTTTAATATTGATGAAAAGGTTTGTTTTATATTTTATATTTTTTATGGTGGCATATTATCAGATGACGTTTGCAACGTGAAGCATGTTACTCTAATATAGTATTGTGTATTAAAAATTATAAAAAACGGATGTTTTCACCAATATTGAATTTCGCCTTCCATTCCTGGACGTAGGCTTTCTCTTGTGTTTTCCATTCCGTCGACACGGTCAGTACAAGGGGTTTGATAATAAAAGGCTACGCTTGCCTAGCAGTTTGGCGGGTTTCGAAGTCCGACTTTTGGGGCTGTTTGCTTAACGGCCCAATAACAGTAGTGGTGGAGATGCTGCCCTCCCTCGCAATGGGTTTCGTAGTATTTTCTCCATCCACGTACCCATCGCCTACCCCTGAGACCTATGCCATTGTTGGGTTTATTAAAGGCCACACAACACTTGGCTTTGAGTCGCAGGCAGGACGCTTTACTCCTTACCGTGGCAGGTAACCCATGGCTTGACTTGTTACCATTGGTTTGACTTGTTACTCTGGCCTGACTTGTTGCCTTTGGTTTGACTTGTAACCCTTGGCCTGACCTGACAATGTTAAATTTGGAATTAAGAGATTAACTGTTAAATTAAATAAATTCGTTTTAAGTATCTCAATTGTATTTTATTTTACGCGACAGCTGTTTCCGTTGACATCGTCATTTTTTGACATTTGATATTATTGTTACACCTGTTTCAACCTTTTTATCCTGTTCCATCATTTTTTGACATTTGATATTATTGTAACACCTGATGATGTCAACATAGGTTGGCGAAACAGCTGTCGCGTAAAATAAAATACAATTTTGATGCATAAAACAAAGTTCTTTAATTTAACAGTTTATAATGTTAAGGTATCATAGTCTTTCGGCCAAAACAATGGACTATTTAAGAATTAAGAGATAAATAATTTTTAACCTGTTTCCTTTCGTCGCATTTTTTTTAATTCGACAAGTATGGAAGATTTTTAAATTAGTGATTTTTAATGTGCCGCCACTGGATTAAGTTTTAATAAATCATTATTTGGGAACAGAATGAGTGGCGGACCCGCCGCGGGCCGCGCTCATAATTAATCGGGTGTAGTTTGATTTGCCAAGCGCAGATATCCATTCATATCAGCATCACACAGCGGACGGGCCCTTATCACTAGGATAACTTTTATAGCTACTTCGGTATTAGATATTTTAAAGCTTTATTTGAGTATTTGAAACGGGAGCATATCCCTCTTAAAACAGGATATAAGGCCTACACAAAGAAGAAGAAGAGTATTTGAATAATCATTTTTGGGTAATTTTGTATATTTTTTTAATGTGGTTATAAAATATCTTATAAGTTAAAAAAAAACTTTAAAGTATTTTACTTAACTAACTAACTAACTAACCAACTAACCATCACGCCGTCTCTCCGGAGGGGTAGGCAGAAATAATGGAACGCCACACTGTTCTGTCCTGACATACTTCTCTCACTTCCTCTGCATTCATACATCTTGTCATGCACGCACGTCGATTTCTCCGACTCCTCACGTGACCGACATTTAACATTTGATTGATTTGATCGTGCCACGTTTTCCTCGGCCTTCCTCTATTTCTAGCTCTGTTCACGCCGTTCATATATACCTTTTTTACTATTTTGTTTTCACTCATTTTTTTCCATGTGTCCAAATCATCTTAATAATCCTTTCATTATTTTGTTCATAACACCATCATTCGTTCCGCATTCACTTCTTCAGACACGCTATCATACACAGAGTATCCACACGTCTAAGAGATCTCATTTCTACTGCATTTATTCTATTTTCATCATTCTTTTGTCAGTTCCATGCTTCGCTTCCATATATAAGGGTCGGCACAATAACACCATTATGTTTTTTATATGGTATATACTTTCCTATCAATTAACTATAAGGTCAGAATGCGCTGGATACGCATGCGGGATCATAAACTTCCTAAACAGATCCTTTACGCTGAATTTGGCGGATAAAATAAGCGTTGTAACAACTGGCTATTGGAGTCCTTGGCGCAACATCTCCAGTGATTAGAAATAACTCGCGCTTGACCGGTTTGTATGGCGACGTGCCGCGGCAGCGAGAAAAATCCTAAACGGAACATGACCCTTCGTCAGCAGGACCAACAGGGACTTAATCTACCCTGCGATGTTCATGGAAAAATCTATTTAGAATCAGTCTGTTCTCATATGAGAGATCACCCCGCTGATGAATAAAATAGAGAGTGCGGGGATCCTCGACTTCAGGGCCTAGCAACGCTGGCATATACTTTCATACGAAACACTAAATTTGTGGTGTGACATTATAAAATAGATCGAAACCTTTGTGTGTTTTAACGCCATTTTAAAAGCTTTTAGAACCAAATTGTTTCGCTCCCGTCGGAGTTTCATCAAGGTTACAATACAAATTATAGGCAGTTTGTTTTGTTAAAATGACGAAGTTTTGGTGCGAGCAAAACCGGTTAGTTCTCAAAAACAAATATTGTGATAAAAAATCACACAAGTTTTTTTTTATACTTTCCAGTCTAAGCTATTCACGTTAAAAATGCATTATTATTTTGTTAGATCTAATAATAAAAATTACACATTTTAAAACGTTTTGTTTGAGTTATAAAATACCTATGAATGTGAAGAATAAACATAAATTGTGTATTTTGAATCACAGATATATATATTTCTGTTTATACGCATTTTTTTGTTCATACGCAATGTTTTTTTTTTTTCAATTTTAAAAGTATTGATTAAAGCTACCTTCTGGAAGCGTGCCTATTATGAATATTTTTTAAGGGTAAGGAAAGTGTCTTCACGTGTGTTGTTACTAAAACTATAAAACCAGGCGCCTCTGGAAACGACACAAAGTCGGCCCAATCAATGGTAAGAGATATATAAGGAATGAGGTCATTTTTAGGACAATGTCAATGATTAATATGAAAAATTAGAAATGGGAAACTTTTTTAAAGTAGTTAAAATAATAATATTTCTGATGGTCATAAGAATAACTATACAAAAATCTACTATGGAATTTGGACAAACAATATGTTGTATAATAAAATATTCTGATGTGTAAATATATCCCTATAAGTGAATGATTTTAACACATCGCTAGGATAAATAAATCGCAATAAAAATCAAGTTTTTTTTTTTTTTTGTACGCATTTGTATGAAAATGAAACGTTTTTATACGGAATACAATGATAATTCATATATTGTAAATTATATCTAATAAAATATGATATGAAGTGAATACAAATCGCGCATCTTTCTGAAATTTTAAGATTTATCATTGACATCTGAATAAACAAATCAAAAAATTGTTTTATAAAAAAATAAAAGAGTGAACTCATAAAAATTTGTTTCAATTTCCGTTTAAAAACAATCAAATATGTATGTGAAAAGAACGTTGGTAGTTTTTTTGTTGTTGTTGTTATTAAAACACTTTTGATTTTATTTTTCTCAACATGTTTTGAAGTTGTTATACCATTATTATCGGGAGAACGATATCAAAATTTTATGTTATTTTTTCAATGCCGAGTGTGTCATATCAGTAATAATATTAAAAGTGAAAAATATCGATTATTCCAAAAAAAAAAAATAATGGAATGCCAAAGTAATAACGCCTTAAGTTTATAAAAAATTAAAACAACAACAACAAACCAACACGCTGTTTCCCGAAAGGGTAAGCAGAGAGAATGGACCGCCACACTTCTCTATTCTGACACTCCTCTGTAGTTTCCTCCACATTCATACAGCGAGGCATACACGCACGTCGATTCTTCAGACTTCTAACATGGCCGATATTTAAAATTTGAGTGATTTGGGCATCCCACGTTTTTCTCGGTCTTCCTCGACTCTGTACTCCATTTACATCATTGACATATACTTTCTTAACCATTATTTCCTCATCCACGCATTCCGTGTGACCGAACCATCGCAGTGATCCTTTCATAATTTTTTACATAATACTTTCTTCCTCTCTACATTTCTTCCTAATATCTGCATTTGAAAATCTATCGTACATCGTTTTATCTCACACATCTCATCTCTAGTGCATATATTATGCTCTCATCCTTTTTGCTTTAAAATATATATATTATACATATTAATATTATACGCGTTTGTAAAAGAAAAAAAAAATTGTGACCAAAGAAAAATTATTTTGTGTGTGTGTGTGTGTTTAATTTATTAGCATACTAATGAAAAATACATATTTCGTGTAAGTGTATCAAATAAATATTATATATTCAAGAGAACTAACCTTTTAGGAATTCCCGAAGACGTAGCCGTGGCCGTAGCCGCCGCCGTAGCCGCTGCCGTAGCCGCCGCCGCCGTAGCCGCTGCCGCAGCCACTGTAGCTGCAACCGACGCTTCAGAACCCGGAATCGGTGCCAACTTTGGAGGCGATGCCCTTGCCGTCTTAGGCGTTGAAGTCTCCGCTGACGGCTGTCCCATAGGAAAGCCGTAGCCTTCCATCTCAAACGTGATACGTTGAAGACTGTTGGGAATAAAATAAAATAATTATAAGCGTTTTATAATAATTAATAAATAAATTTAAAAATTAAAAATGAACCTACTTTAAAAGTTTTCAGATGTTCGCCGCTCGAAGTTCGCGCGCTTATTTCTGAACGGGGCAAGAGAGAAAATCTAGAGACGTGCTAACGACGCGACGGCTGGGCATAGACTGACCGAGTCTGTGTTCCGTGGTGTAGTCTCGTGTCGGAGCGTATCGGGTAGTATCTCTGTCTCACTCTAGCCCTCTGCGCATGCTCGATGAAGCGGATAGGAAACCCTAAACTTTTCAGCGGGTGCAATAAGTTCACCTGAATCTACCGCGTTTTCAAACTGATTCAATATATTTATTAGCGTTGACAGATTTCATATTTCTTACAACGAGATCTAAATGTTGCGAGAGTTGCACATGCATTGTTAATAAGGCCAGAAATAACCAAAATAAAAGCACATTTATTATTAACTAAATTGTTACTAAGTAGAAAATAAATTATAACATACATCTATCTTATTTATTGTTAATTAAATAATGAAGAAAAACTCCATATGAAATAATTTATACAATTGAAAACTTATATTTCTACAAATTTTATTAGATTTAATGGAAATAAAATGTATCACTTTGCTAAAACATTTGGTATTGTCAAAGCAAGGCGAATCATGTCATTACAAACTAATATAACACAACTTCTAGAAAACATACGTTTTCACTTGTTTTAATTATAATCGTATTAAGTACTCCTAACTTCTAATATTTATTTACAGATAAATTAAAAATATACAAATATGTATGAGAATTAAGACTCTAATCGTGTCCAAACATATATGCATTTATAGCTTCCGTCGTATTTTGTTGATAAGGCGATATAAAGAATATTTTAGATCAAATATGTAATATAAAAATCGTTCTGGCAACAATATTCCGTAAGAAGTAACAATATTTTTCACCCCCTATCCGAGGGTTATCTCATACGTATTTTTTTATGAAATACTGTGTGCAGAAAGGCTTTTTATTTATTTTTATGTTCTTCTTCTTCACTTTTGGTAGACTCAGGAGTCTGTTATTTCAGGCGGGTCCTCTTGAGAAGCTGAACTCCAGCATTCTCTCCACCGTTTCAGGGGTCTTCCTGGTCGGCGTTGTCCGTTTGGCGTTCCATGGAGAGCTATGTGTGGTATCCTATTTGAGCTCATCCTTTCTACGTGTTGATGCCAGTATCACCGTCTTTGACGTCCCCATCTGACCACATCTTCGACCTTGCAGATTTCTCGGATTGCTGTATTCCTAACTCGATCACGTAGGGTCTTGCCAGCTATAGCGCGGAGTGTTTTCATCTCGGTTGTCCTGAGCATGCTCTTTGTCTTGACAGTGTCTGCCCTCGATTCAATGCCATATGTGAGGATTGGTCGCACACAGGTCTTATAGATGCGTACCTTGCTGTCTGTCCTCATGTCCTTGTTTCTCCATATGACATCTTTCAGGCAGCCTGCAACTGCTGCAGCCCTATCCACCTGTGACCTTACTTCTCTGGGAAGGTCATTAGAGCTGGTTTTTATGAATAATGCGTAATTAAAAGTTGTGTCGATTTGAATACGATTTTTAAAAGATTTTGTCTTCAGGCTATTTTCCAATAAGTTAAAAATATTGTTTCTTGAAAAATTATTATAATAGAGTGTCGAATGAAAATATAAGATTTTCGTATGAAGCATTCACTTTGTGGTAAGACATTTTAAATTTAAGTTATTACGAAGCCCTGAGAAAGCTTGGGTACAAGCGAAACTATTCGGCAATTAAAACAACCGCATAGCGGTTAAAAACAAAGTGCAGTGTTTTTATTTTTATTTTATTTAAAATATAAATAATAAAAATTTTGAAAATATAAGAAGTGCATGCGGTGCGAATGATGGTGTTATGAACAAAATAATGAAAGGATCATTAAAATGGTTCGGACATAATGAAAAATAAAGAATGGTAATAAAATTATATGTTAACGATGTTAATGGAGTCAGAAAAAGAGGAAGACCGAGGAAAACGTGGCACGAGCAAATATATCAAATATTGAATGTCGGCCACGTGAGGAGTCAGAGAAATCAACGCGCGTGCATGACACGATGTATGAATGTTGAGGAAGCGATAGAAATATGTCAGAAAAGAAAAGTGTGGCAGTCCATTCTTTCTGCCTACCCCTTCGGAGAGACGGCGTGATGGTTAGTTAGTTTTTTTTTATTATAATACAAATAATACAAATTTATTCGCAGTAAATATAATAGTGATTGGCAATTCCCGAACTTCATAAGTATTTTTTTTTTAAACGAAAAAATAAAAAAGAGAAAACATTATTAAGGTAAATTTTAAAATAGAACTAGTATTGGAATACATGGACAAGGCTTGGAAAATAAGAATGACGAAAAGTGCCAAAACTAAATCTAAGCGATTTCGTCAACTGACCATCGCGCATCATCTTCCAGGAGGATAATGGACCGCCACACTGTTCTTTCGTCACATAATTATCTGGCTTCCTCAACATTCACACATCGTATCATGCAAACATGTCGCCGACATCTAATATTTTATTGATTTGATTTGTTCTATTTCTAGTTTCGTTTGCGTTGTTTACGTATACATTCTTTACCATTCTTTCTTTCTTCATTATTGCAATGCGTTAAATCCATCTAAATGACCCTTTCATTATTTTCTTCATTACACTTTCATTCGCACTGCATTCACTTTTTACATATACATTTATCTTCTACTAATTCTTCTTCTTCTTATTGTAGATTTATTTATTGTTTCTTGTACAATAATGTAAAACTCCATATTAAATAATAAAAACGAATGAAAACATCAGTTTTCTAGAAGTTTTATTATATTTTATGGGAATGACATGTTTCGCCCTTCTTAGGCATTATCAAATGTTTTGCATTCACATTTGATAATGCAAGACATGTCATTCCTATAAAATATAATAAAACTTCTAGAAAACTGATGTTTTCATTCGTATTAATTATTGTAGATTTGTTTATACAGGATATTAAATTTCTTCCTGTGATTAAGATTTGTGGTGGTCAACGACCCGCTGGAGTCTCGGGCATCACGATTTCATGAATCCTCGCTGGATCCATCCTCTCGATATAGTCCCTACACAATCATTTTCTTTGCCTACTCCATCAATTTTGCAGAATCTGGGAATCTGATAGTTGGGTATCCTATCTCTTAGGGTCGCAATGTTTTCATTTCGGCTGCTCTTGTGAGAAGATTGTGTCTGACAGAGTTTGCTCTGCTTGCATTTATCTCATATGAAATTATCTCAAAAATAATACACAATGAGAGAAATAACATGTTATTTAATATTTTCTTGAATCGTTATTTTTAATAGTTTATTGTTTTGGCCGAAACACTATGATACTTCAAAATTATTAACTATTAAAATATAAAACGCTTTGATACCATATATCATAATTTGACAGTTGAAAAAAATATTGTCAAACCCGATGATGTCAACATAGGTTGACGAAACAGCTGTCGCTAAAAATAATAATAATAAATATTGTGACACCATAAACGGCATTTATTATTTTAACAGTTAACCCTTATTGTGTTAAACAAATAAACTTCTTTTAATTCGATTACAATGCGTTTTTTCATACATTTATACTTCTCAAATACGTACAGACTTGGGCACGTTCATTACAAGGATTATCTTATTGCATGCTTTATACATTTTTGATAAAAAAAACTTACAGATTTTCCAAACTTCCAACGATTAACACAGCATCGTCTGTAGACTTAAGCAATAATAATTAAATATTGGATTGTTTACAAAGAGCACATTTTTATTAATTAAACGCTTAAATTTTTAAGGAATTTCATTTGTATATGGAGTGAGATGAATGCAAAACTCTCTTCTTTGTAATCTATCTCTGCTCACCCCTTGACCTTATGATACGTTGACTTCTTAGAATTGTATGACAACATAATATATTATTCCACAATATGTAATTTTTAAACAAAGCTAATATTTCATGCTTTCGTCTTCAGGGGGAACGCAAATCAAAAAGTAAATGTGTACTCGACATTTAAAATTTTTAGAAGATGTACTTTTTTTGGGGCGTTTAGAATAGGGTAACATTGAGATCTGCGCATGCAACATGTTACGGAAGTGCGTAATGATGAGATTAATAACGGCCGGATTTTCACGCGTGGCCAACTCACGAATTGTGACAACATGTCACGAAATGAGACATGTATGAAGTTAGCCGTAAAAAAATGTAAAAAATACTAACGAATGTCACATTTTAGTAGGGTAATTTTGAATATTTTGCGCAATATCATTTGTTTTTAATAGTTCAAGTGATATCATTTTTTTTTTAAAGAAACTTGTATCTTCTTCCTAGCCTTTCTTCCACTGCTGGATGTAGGCCTTTTCCATCTGTCTCCATTTTTCTATCTGTGCCGCTTCAATCCGTTTTTTTTCGGCGACCACAACAATATCGTCGGCCCATCTCTTCTGTGGCCGACCGACACCACTTTTGTTTTCCCATGGCCTCCACTTTAAGACTTTGGGGGTCTATCTTGAACTTGGCTGTCTGGTTACGTGTCCTGCCCATTGCCATTTCAATTTTGCGATCCGATCCATGATATTGGCGACTTTTGTTCGGCGTCTGATTTCTGTATTTGTAATTCTATCACTCAGACTTATGCCCAACATTTGCCGCTCCATGGATCGTTTCGCGCATTTCAATTTGTGGACAGTATTTATGGTCAGGGACATTGTTCCCAAACCATATGTCATCACAGGCAAGATGCATGCTTCGTAGGTTTTCCTTTTTAAATAAATGGGGATATCCTTGTTTCTCATTATATGACTGAGCTTTCCGAAGGCTGCCCAACCAAGTCCAATTCTTCTGGGTATTTCTGCCACCTGGTTTTCTTTTCTTATTTTTAACTTATGTCCGCGGTAGTTGTATTCTACAACAGTTTAAATTATTTTGTCATCAATCTTTATATTTCATTTGGACGGACTCATGATTTTGGTTGTGCTGTGGTTCATTTCTAACCCAAACCTCAGGGAAGCGTCATGGAGATCTTTAATCATAATAATTAGTTCTTCCAGGAAAAGAAAGAAACTTGTGTGAAATATATTACAATTATTCTTATATTTCAATATAATAGTATATAAATAACAGTTCACAATTCCCAGTTAAAAGTCATGTAATGAAGTAAGCTATCAATGATAAATAATTCATTCATTTTTTCCACAATTTATCTACGACTAAACTTGTGATTAACCTGTAAGTAGTGACGGGAGTGTCCCACAGACGGCACGTTCACAAATTTGTTCCTTATTTCGTTGTTATAAGTAATTTACCCCCGCACGCACAGCTAGCTTCGCGGTTTGTGATTCCGAACGGAAATCGTAAAATAAAAACATGCAAGATATGTCCATCCCGACTCAAATGGCTTACTAAGTACACATGTGTAACATGTCGCAAGCCTATATGTCTCGGGGGTTCTAAAACTATTTACGTTCAACATTTTAATATATTTTTTGTAATAAAAGTTCCTAAATAATGTTAAAACATAGTTTAAAAGACAAGCCTCAATTGAAAGACTGTTATTTCATATGGCTTTAAAAAGTGCCAAATAAATGGTGAATTTGGATATATTTAAAAAAAAATTATTCATAATGTTACTAAATAGTGTGCATACATGTACGTATAATAATCATCTGTACATGTTTTCATCTAAAAATCATATTAATAATACCTACTATTACAGCCGTCTGTGAGTCGTCACATCACTATAAATGATCTGAACTAACCACGTAACTACTGAAAGGATAAAGTGTTTTTTTATGGTTTGTTGCGCCAAAGAAGTATAACTTTAGTACGCACAAGTTTTTTTGCTGTTGAAGAAAAGCTCTTCTCAATAAAGTGCGAGCCAAGTCGATGTGAAGTGTAAAGCCATTTATGATTCACATGACATGTCTTATCTACATGTCTAATCTTATCATGACATGTCTAATCTAATCTATCACTATTTTATAACTAACTAACTAACTAACCAACACGCCTTCTCCCCGAAGGGGTAATCATAAGAATGGACTACCACACTTTTAACATTGTGACCCTTTTTCCTCGGTCTTCCTCTATTTCTAGTTCAATTTACATAATTAACAAATACTTTTCTTTCCATTCTTTCTTCATTCATTCTTTCTATGTGTTCAAACCATCTTCTTCATCCTTTCATTATTTTGTTCATAACACAACATTCGCACCGCATACACTTCTTATATATTCATTCGACATTTTATCATACACATATTTTTACACATTCGTCTAAGAGATCTCATTTCCATTGCATTTAATCTACTTTAATATTTCTTTTGCCAGTTTCATGCTTCGCTTCCATACTAAGGGTCAGTATAAGAACACCATTGTGCACTGCCATTTTAACTTTAAGTGCACCGTTCACTTTGTTGCCTGCCCCAACCCTTCTTTCAATATCCCACTTCACCCGCCTATCTTTTGTAAACATACTACCGAGATATACAAACTCATTTTGTATATATTTATAGTAACGTGAATTCTAACCACACCACAGACAGTGTGAGAATTCAACTATCATCGACGGGAATCTAACCCGGAATCTTCGGTGCAGTGTCACAGCTTATGCCACTATCCCACGGAGATCGCCGACTAGAATATTTTTTAAGGTATGTGGGCGTTGCTTGGGTTCTAAATTTGAGTCTCGTTAGTATTTTAGTTCGTAGACAGACGTTTTTTTTATCAACATTAAATAATTTATTTTTAGAACCGCTATCACTTCTACGAAAGCCATTGAATATAATATATTTAACATTAACGTTATACGGTCAATTATTTCATCATCGCTTAAAATGTGTTTTAATCAACCCTAAATATATTGAAAAATATTTAGTTGTGATTTTAGCTGATAAACTAAAATTATCAAATGAGCTGCAAATTTTCAAAGTTGTTTTTAATCGTGATCAGTTTCATCGGCTCACATCGAAAGAAAGTATGCCTAGACTTAATCAAAATGCCTAGACTTAATGGAGTTAAATATACAATTTTGACCTAAAAAAAAGTATATAAAGAAAAATGTAGGAAAATGTAAATGTAGATGTAAGAAATGTAAATGTAAGAAACCACGACAGTCTGCCACATTAGCGTGAATGGTGAAAATTTGGAGCAAGTAGTTGAGTTCGTGTATTTAGGTAGTATGTTTACAAGAGATGGGCTATTGAAAGAAGGGTTGGGGCAAGCAACAAAGTGAATGGTGCACTTAAAGTTGTCATCGCTAACAAAAACCTATCCAAAAAAGCTAGAATGGCAGTGCACAATGGTGTTCTTCTACCGACCCTTATGTATGGAAGCGAAGCATGGAACTGGCAAAAGAAGGATGAAAGTAGAATAAATGCAGTAGAAAAGAGATCTCTTCGACGAATGTGTGAATACTCTGTGTATGATAGAGTGTCGAATGAAAATATAAGAAGATGGTGTCATGAACAAAAAAATGAAAGGATCATTTAGATGGTTTGGACATATGGAAAGAATGAATGAAGAAAGAATGGTAAAAAATATATATGTTAATAATTTAAATGGAACCAGAAATAGAAGAAGACCGAGGAAAACGTGGCACGATCAAATAAATCAAATATTGAATGTCGGCCATGTGAGGAGTCAGAGAAATCGACGCGCGTGCATGACACGACGTATGAATGTTGAGGAAACGAGAGAAATATGTCAGGAAAGAAAAATGTGGCAGTCCATTCTTTCTGCCTACCGCTTCGGGGAGACGGCGTGATGGTTAGTTGTTTTTTTTATTTTTAAGTATATATATAATATATAATAATTTCAAGATTATAAAATATGAATGTGTATAATATAATATATAGAATCTGCTTATTGGTAGTAGGGAACAAGGAATCAAATCAAATCAAATCAAATCAGTTTATTTTCTCAAAAGATATTACAAACAACGATTATAGTTAAAGGTATCTATTGAGAACAGGTAAAACATAATAAATATGTAATACCAGGAGCGCATGAGATTTGTATAATTTTATTCGCCTTCTTAGGGAATTACAAAGTATTGTTCATTTGAATTTATTATATATTTTATAAAACTGATGAAAGAAAAAACTTTTTTTTAATGTCTGGATCATATATTTATATTTAATTACAATATTAATATTTTGACGTTGTTTTAATTTCAAATGCATTGAGGGCAAAAAATTACAAAATTTTCAAGTATCGTAAATGTCAAAAAATTATTTTAATCCCTAACTAACTAACTAACCAATTTTAATCCCAATTAGTGTTAAACATAAAGTCATATTAACTTGAATAATATTGCGCTGTTCTATTAAATATAAATACTCTACAAAGCTGTCTACTATCAAGGTTTGGGTTATTTTTGTTTTGGGTTATATATTTTGTTTTTCGCGTAAAACTAAATATGAGTCATAATAAATAAACGAGAATAAAAAAAACATGGCACGAGAACGCTTCAGTATGAACGAAGATGCAAATAAATTAAAGGAAACTTATCAATTATTTACAAAAATGGCAAAATGTCCGAAATAGTTACCACCATAACTTCTGTTTTCTATAAGTTTTATTATATCCTTTGTAATGACAACGAATATAATACTTTATTCTTTTCTATTTATAGAAATTTCAATGCTTTGTGGAAGTATATTGAAATAATGTATTTTGTAAGCATCAAGTATCCTCTATACCATAGATGGGCAACCGCCGGCCCGTGGAGCTATTTTGACCGGCCCTGGTTCATCTCGGCAAAGTAATAGAGAAATAAAATTAAAGTTTAAATAATGCAGATGACACGGGCGCTTGCAGTGATTCGGCGAAACTCGTATACGCATCGAAGGAAAATCACAATTTGACAAAGTTGCTTTGACGGATTTTTATAAATTATACTTGGTAGAAGAAAAATGTACAAATTTACGTACATTAGCAAGAAAAATCATTTGTCTTTTTGGCAGCACATATACATGTGAACAGTTTTTTTCGAGGATGAAACACACTAAATAAAAAATTCGAACGAGGATAACACATGAAAATCTCGAAAATTCTATGCCATTATCATAAAGCAATACCAACGCCAATATTGATAGTCTCGTAATTCAAGTACAAGGTCAATTTTCACACAAAATTTTGTAATCATATTATGTCGTTCATTATATAAATAAAAAAATATATAAGAAGTAGCAACGTGTTTTATTTAATATAATATTACCTTATTATGATTAATAATTTGGTCCGGCCCTTGACAGGGAGACAGAATGATAATTTGGCAAAAGGTTGCCCATGCCTGCTCTATACCATAGATAGACAATCTTTTCTGGGCCACCGGCTCCTTTAAAGAAAATTAAACGTTCAACGCCCCCCTCCCATAAAAGTTTTTCGAAATATGGGAAAATGATTACAATGCATACAATAACAAAATAAACCAATATTTTAGTATAATTTGCTTTATTAGTACCTACATGATTAGCGTGTTTTTTTTTTTGTCTTTTTAGACTATATTTTTTTATCTGCCCACGCTCTCTATTTTTTCTGGGTCTTCTACTGTCCCCTGGAAGTCTCAAACGCCCACAATTGGGCGTTATCGCCCACTTTGAGAACCTAGGCTATATACAATTATAATACATAAAAAGTTACACATTTTCTTGAAATTTTTCAATGAACAGCTATTTACTTTTTTGTGTTAAGTTTAAACCACTTAGCACCTTTGTAATAACCAGCCTTTAATTAATTTATGATAGATTTTATTCATCTGTGTCTTAACTTAAAATAATGATGTCGTAGATGTTCCTTTTAAAACAACAAAAATAAACTATCACGCCTTTTCCCCGTCCGCCACACCACTCTAGCCTGCCACACCTCTCTAACTTCCTCCACATTCATACAGCGAGTTAGACACGAACGTCGATTCTTTCGACTGCTAACATGACCAACCTTTAAAAATTGATTGATTTCGTCATGCCATGTTTTCCACTTCTTCCTCGACTCCGTACTCCATTCACATCGTTGACGCATACTTTCTTAAGCGGTTTTTTCATCACCAACACAGTGACCCTTTCACAATTTTGTTCATAACAATTTCTTCCGCTCTACATTTCTTTCTTATATTAGCATTTGAAAATCTGTCGCAAATCGTTTTAACACACATACGTCTAAGGGATCTCATCTCTACCGCAATTCACGGTATTCTACTCTCATCTTTCTTCTGCCAATTGCATTGCACTGCCAGTTGGATCGAGAACTCCATTGTGAACGATCCTTTTTTGTTTTCATTGATAAATATCAATGTTTTTTTTAATGAACTGTATTAACGATTCTATGGGTTTACGTTATTGAAAAAAAAACGTAATATTTAATCAAACCATCTATATTGATAAGTGAATTTACAAAAATATACTATTGACCGTTCTCAAAATTTTCCAATTGAAATTATAATAAATTTCCACAAAATGCAATAATAATATAATTATCTGAAGTGCATATTAAGTGCATTATATAATATTAGCCGAGCGTTGAGTTAGCTGGATTATATCTGAAAGCACCCACTCACTTTTGCGAATTCAATTTTCAAACATGCTATTTTATGGTATGCGTAAAATTTATAATAATTAATTTTATTTTACACTTAAAAATATGGAACACGATCTGTAAGGAGTACAATGAATGATCTGGAAGATTCTAAAAATCAAAAGAAACCAGTTAATGAATAAATCCAAAACTCCAAAATAACAATAGAAGACTGGTAAAGATATTTTAAAAACCTATATAAGGATGAAGTACAACACAGCTCTCACAATATAGAAGTGACAACACCAGACACTCTCACAGTACTGGAAGTAGCATCAGCAATAAAGAATCTGAAGAATCGCAAGGCCCTTGGTAAAGATGATATATCAAACGAGATGATAATATGCGGGAAATAAATTAACTATAGAAATACACAAACTGTTCAATATAATTCTGAAGAATTCGAAAATCCCACAAGATTGGCACACAAATATTACAGTACCTATTTTTAAGAAAGGAAGCAAAAACCACCCCGAGAACTATAGAGGGATCTCACGTCTAAGTTCGGCTAAAATTGTTTACAGCAATACTAAAAAAACGAATTGAACATGCAATTGCAAACAGGGAAGAACAGCAAGGATTTAGAAGAAAAAAAAAAATCCGTCGACCACCAGGACGAGAGAAGAAGGAGAGAAGGCTGGTCGTTTTCGGCATAGGAAGAAAGTTGATATCCTGCATAAACAGATCGCAAGATCTATAAACAGAAGAAGAAGAAGACTTAAAAATATGTATACAAATTATTATTAGTTTTAGGGCAGGCAATTCTAGGCAGAAAATTTTATAACATTTATGAAATAACTATGAATGTTTGGAATGCGTATTAATTTATTTACAACTATCAAAATATAAAAGGCTGTTTATGGTATCACAATGTTTGATTATTTTTTTGATTTAAATTATGGCTAATCACACTAATGAGATTTTGCCTTATAAATCAAATCAAATCAATTTATTAACTCAAACACATTACAAACAGCACAATTTTTAAGGCAGGTTTAGTTCAGGAAAAATACGAGTATTATAAAAATACAACATAATACCAGGAACGCATTAGAGATGGTTCGACACTAGGAAGACAAGATGCTTTCTAAAGTCAAAAGTATTTGTCCCCTGAACGTACCTTCACTAATATGAAAGACGCCGATCTCCGAAGAGACCGCGTTCAGCAGACTAATTGCTCTTCCTACCGGTGCCACCAGAGGCAGATTGGTTCTGGTGGCCGGTAGGTAAAACAATATGTGCTGTCGCTGTTGGAGAAATCTATCAGGGACAAAAAGACCTACACCCTCTAGCATGGCCGAGTTCTCGAAATATCCCCTGATTAATATAATGAGATGCCCATCTTTTCGAAGCTGTAAATAATTGATTTCGAGCATTCCCAAAAGAAATGCCGTGTGATAGAGCCACGGATAACTACCATACTCCCTCGGGTAGAGATACCTCAGATTTTTTTTTCTGAATCCTCTCCAGCATAACGGAATATCTCGCCTCGTGAGGACTCCATATCAAGAACCACTTTCGAGTCTGCCCCGAACCAATGCGTTGTAGAGGACTCTGAGGTTATTGGGATCTCTGAAAACTCTTCCGGTCCGAATGATGAAGCCCAACATCCTCAGTGCAATGTCACAAATCCTCTGGATATGTGCATGAAAAGTCAGCCTACTCTCAAAGATGATTCCGAGATAAATAATAACTAACCGTTATTTTAATTAACTGTAATTAGGTACCTAACTCAACTCCAGCAAGAATTTCAAAATGTTATTAAATAAATAATTCAAATTGACATTAGCTCGACATAGCGAATGACACGGTGAGGATTGGAACATACGTACACCGTGATTCAGCTCGTCGTGGAGGGGAAGATCGAGGGTGGGAAGAAGACAGCTCTCCTGCCTTTGAAACGCGTCAGAACTATGGGGGAGCTGTTTGGCGCCGCCAAGGACAGGGAATCTTTCTCCAAAATGGTCGTCAACGTAGGAGGGACCCGGCAAGACCCATGAAGAAGAAAAACAATTGACATTGGAACAAATGCACAAAAAGGCTAAAAAACGCGAAAATGAATTTTTACATGTTGTTTTGTGTGATTCTGGGTAACAACGTGTGATTTCTCCTTCTCGACCGACGCCGAGGCGACGTTTCGGAGATCGTTATAGTCTCCGAAATGTCGGTCGAGAAGGAGAAATCACCGTTGTTACCCAAAATCACACAAAACATATGCTGCCAACCGTGAAAATCTACGCAATTATTTGAATTTTAACAGTTGAAAATATTATTGTATCACCTGATGACGACAACATCGGTTGGCGAAACAGCTGTCGCAAAAAATAAAAATAAATGTGATACCATAAACAGCGCTTTATATTTAGACAGTTGAAGTATCATAGTGTTTCGCCCAAAGCAATGGAGTATTTAATGTATTTATAATTAAATTGTTTTTTTTTTATGCCACTTGCCTTGTAACGGGAGTACATTTCGTCTTCTTAGGAGGTCGCTCTACTGCATTACGCGGATTCGAGATTGAATAAATCCGATTTCCCAAGGTCCGTCTGAGAGCTTTCGAGTCTAGCAGCTGGTCCACAGTATCCTGTGGCGGCATTAGCGGGGTCACCACCGGCGACAGCATGTGGCCCAGCACGGGGTTAAGGATCGGTAGGATGGATGGCCCGAGCCGGCGCTGTGAATTGGACATCGTTGAGGGTGGGTTCGGCCGGCAGTCTCGATGGAATGTCTCTGGTTGAACCTTCGGAGGGGGCATCAGAGATCTATCATCTGATTGATTTTCTGGAGAACCTATCGATGCCACTCCTGGCTGGTAATAATTCCGCGAAAATGGCATTGGATCACGCTCTAAAAGAAGCTGCAAAGCTGAAGGCTTCGAAGACGCCTTCGGCATTGTTTTATTTGTTGGCGACGTTTGTAAATATATTGGTGAAGTTGTCTTTGTCTGAAAAGATTGAAGGTACGTTTCTAACAAAGGCATTCGTGTTTCCGAGGATTGCTCCGATTGGTTTATAACAGACGTTCTCAACTGACGCTTCTGTGACATAAACGATGCTCTTCTTGACTGACGTAGTGGGGACATTATGGAGTATGTTCCGAGTTGAAATGTAGATTCGGACATCATCTGTGGGCCTTGACAAGTCATTCTCGGATATAACTCAGGTTGAGGATCCCAAGAAGAGGGATTCGTAGAGTCAGGCGTGCAAATCTCGGGCACACATACGCTACGCTTATCGGACTCCGACATCTGCAAACCAAACAAATGATATTGATGAGTTAAAAAATGAGTGTATATTTTATGTAAAAGAGATAGTAAGTTATGTCTTTACCTCAATGACACAGTATATATTTTCAAAACTCTTAAAAAGGGTTTTGAAAATACGAAGTTAATGGAAAAGTAAATAAAAAAATATTTCACAGTATTTACACTAGATGCTTCAAGTCCATATTAGCTAATGGTTCAACGTTTCATTCAATCATGCTTAGATCAGAAGTTGGTAAATTATGAAATTTTTTATAAATTTTTCAGTCGTCTCCTCTTCCGCTTCATTTTGCTTTCTTAACATAAATCGTGTCCCAAAAACTTACGAATATTATAAATAATTATAACCGGCTCCAAGGTGATGCGATGTAATTCAGCGGTGCCTATGGGTCCACCGTATTTGTGTCTAAAGTTTTCAATTACGTGTGGTATTTGCTGATCCATCATAAATCTCCGGTTACATATAAAAATACATAACAGGGCGGGTATTCACCAAATTGAATCACATCACAAGTAACAAGTGACCATTGAATCTCCAAAATATCAAATCTAATAATTTTACGAGACCCACGGATTCCTATTCTTTAAAAAAGGACTGGCTATCTAATTACCGTCGCGACCTCGAATTTCAAATATTAACATATTCAACAGGTCAGGACCTTCAAGTATCTAGGCATAGACCTGGTGAGGGAAGCTGATCTGCGGGAAAAAATACCAGCCCAAGTAAACAAGGCAGCGGCAATCTCTGGGGCTCTAAAATCCAACAATATGGAAAAACAACTTGAATTTGGTAGTTTCAGGTTGCTTTCAACATTTTTGTATATACTAACTAAGTAACTAACTAACTAACTAACCATCACGCCGTCTCCCCGAAGGGGTAGGCAGAAAGAATGGACTGTCACACTTTTCTTTCCTGACATATTTCTCTTGCTTCCTCAACATTCATGCATCGTGTCATGCACGCGCGTCGTTTCTCTGACTCCTCACATGACCGATATTCAATATTTGATTTATTTGATCGTGCCACGTTTTCCTCGGTCTTCCTCTATTTCTGGTTCCATTTACAACGTTCACATATAATTTTTTTACCATTATTTATTCATTCATTCTTTCCACTTGTCCAAACCATCTTAATGATCCTTTCATTATTTTGTTCATAACACTATTATTCGCACCGCATTCACTTCTTATATTTTTATTCGACTCTCTATCATACACAGAGAATCCACACATTCATCTAAGAGATCTCATTTCTACTGCATTTATTCTACTTTCATCCTTCTTTTGCCAGTTCCATGCTTCGCTTCCATACATAAGGGTCGGTAGAAGAACACGAATGTGCACTGACATTCTAGCTTTATTGGATAGGTTTTATTGTTTGCGATAACAACCTTAAGTGCACCATTCACTTTGTTGCCTACCCCAACCCTTCTTTCAATATCCCTCTCCACTCACCCGTCTTTTGTAAACATACTGCCTAAATACCCTAACTCATTATTCTCGGTTAGTTGATAGAGTCCGCCGTTGGTGAAGGTATAAATTCTTCATAACGTATCGAGAAAATAAATTCAAAAGTGGGAACAACTATGTTTTAATTATTATACTACATCATTAGACGGCCTTCGTGGCAGAGTGCAACAACGATGACTGCCGCACCGAAAGTCCCGGGTTCGATACCTGGCGATGACAGTGTGAAAACATTGTATTGATTTGGTAGAAGTCATGTGAGAATAAAAATGGGGATTGACTAGGTACTTATCACATATCAATAACAATCAATAGCTATAAATAGTATTCAGTTAGTTGCCAACATCTTGAGCTGGAACAGGTTAAAGAAGGGCGAAAGTAACCCTACCCCGTAAATGCCGTAGAAATAAAATCACAGAGAAAATGTGCGGGCAAATTATATACGAGTATAATATGATAATATATCGAATACCTTATGTATGGAAGCGAAACATGGATCTGGCACAAGAAGGATAAAGTAGAATAAATGCAGTAGAAATGAGATCTCTTAGACGAATGTGTGGATACTCTGTGTATGATAGAGTGTAGAATGAAAATATAAGAAGTGAATGCGGTGCGAATGATGTTGTTATGAACAATATAATGAAACGACCATTAAGATGGTTTGGACAAAAAAAATATTTGTTTACGATGTAAATGGAACTAGAAATATAACTGGAAGACCAAAGAAAACGTGGCACGATCAAATAAATCAAATATTGAATGTCGGCCACGTGAGGTGTCAGAGAAATCGACGCGCATGCATGACACGATGTATGAATGTTGAGGAAGCGAGAGAAATATGTCAGAAAAGAAAAGTGTGGCAATCCATTCTTTCTGCCTACCCTTTCGGAGATGATGGTTAGTTATTTAGTTTTTTTAGAATACCGAACGACGAAATAAGGAAGGAATATAAGGCAGTTGATTGCTTAATAATTAAAATTTAAAAAAAAGATTCTTAAGATGGTTTGTACATATGGAACGAATGGACGACAGAAGAATGGTTAAAATGTATACATACAGCATGAGCGGATAGAGAAGCATTGGAATATTAAGGAAAGCATGGCATGACCAAATTAATTAAATACTCAAAGCAACCACTTTTGAAGTCGGAAATATGCATAAAAAGAGCGTGCATGTTACGATGTATGAATGTAGAGGAATCTAGAGAGGTATATCAGGACAGCGATATGGCAGTCCATCCTCACTGTTTACCCCTACGGGGAAACGGTGTGATGGTTGGTTAGTTAGTAAGTTAGTTACAGTAATAGGGTTAAATTAACTTATTATATACAGATCTCTTAGACGAATGTGCGGATACTCTGTGTATGATAGAGTGTGGAATGAAAATATTAGAAGTGAATGCGGTGCGAATGATGGTGTTATGAACAAAATAATGAAATGATTATTAAGATGGTTTGGACATATGGAAAGAATGAATGAAGAAAGAATGGTAAAAAATATATATGTTAACGATGTAAATGGAACCAGAAATAGAGAAAGACCGAGGAAAACGTGTCACGATCAAATAAATCAAATATTGAATATCGGTCATGTGAGGAGTCAGAGTAATTGACGCGCGTGCATGACACGATGTATGAATGTTGAGGAAGCGAGAGAAAAATGTCAGAAAAGAAAAGTGTGGCAATCCATACTTTCTGTCTATCCCTTCGGGGGGACGGCGTGATGGTTAGTTAGTTAGTTAGTTAGTTAGTATATACAAAAATGTTGAAAGCAACCTGAAACTACCAAATTCAAGGACCAAGTGGCATCACAAGAACCAGTAAAAATCCTATGGATTGAAACATAATAATTAAATCTCAGCACAGTAGATTTGGGTGTAAAAAATTCAAAATATAAAAAAATATTATAATATGTGATTCCTACCTTTGAATGATATATAGGGTGTTTTTTTAACGTATGGCACAGCAGTTAAATTAATCGAACGTGTTGATAGTTAGTAGTAATGATGGATGGACCAGTCATGGCCCGCAACCGGCTCGCGTCTCCAGCGTTTTACCATATAGACTGGCCGCTTGAATCATTGCCGTGCCCTATATATAGCTCAACTGTGGCAAACTATATACATATTTGTATACAAGATTATATAACAACTGTACTGGCGACGAGTTTTGTTTTAATGATAAAAGATCTCAGAATTTGCAATCATCTGTGTCATTCTAAACAAACATGTATAGCGTGTGACCCCTCATTTTATCAGAAATCTTTACATTACACAAGGTACAGGCGTCAATATACATTTCAAAAAACGTAAACAAATAATATAAGATAACTAATCAAAAACAAAAATGAAAGCATAGAACGTATTTTAAGCGTAATTGTAAATCAAAAAGTCGGATACTGTATTTTATTTTCGGATAAAAGTAAAAACTTGATTAATTAAAATAAAAGTGTGTAAAGATTTAAACGAAACTAAAAAATGAGGAAGACTGAAGAAAACGTGGCACGATCAAATAAATCAAATATTGAAAGTCGGCCACTGGCCAAGACGGCGTGATGTTTAGTTAGTTAGTTTCTAACTAACTAATTAACCATCACGCCGTCTCCCCGAAGGGGTAGGCAGAAAGAATGGACTGCCACACTTTTCTTTCCTGGCATATTTCTCTCGCTTCCTCAACATTGTGTCATGCACGCGCGTCGATTTCTCTGACTTCTCACGTGGGCGACATTCAATTTTTGATTTATTTGATCGTGCCACGTTTTCCTCGGTCTTCCTCTATTTCTGGTTCCATTTACAACGTTCACATATAATTTTTTTACCATTCTTTCTTCATTCATTCTTTCCAAACCATCTTAATGATCCTTTCATTATTTTGTTCATAACACCATCATTCGCACCGCATTAACTTCTTATTTTTTCATTCGACATTCTATCATACACAGAATATCCACACATTCGTCTAAGAGATCTCATTTCTACTGTATTTATTCTACTTTCATCCTTCTTTTGCCAGTTCCATGCTTCGCTTCCAAACATGAGGGTCGGTAGAAGAACACCATTGTGCACTACTATTCTAGCTTTTTTGGATAGGTTTTTGTTTGCGATGACAACTTTAAGTACACCATTCACTTTGTTGCCTGCCCCAACCCTTCTTTCAATGGGAACCAATTAAATAATTAAAACTAACTAACTAACTAACTAAACATCACGCCGTTTCTCCGGAGAGGTAGGCAGAGAGGATAGATCGCTACATTGTTCAATCCTGGCATAATTTTCGCGCCTCTTCCACATTCACACATCGTGAATGCTTGTGACGCTCGTCGATTGTTCCTACTTCGAACATGGCCGCCTTTCAGAAATTGATTAATTTGATCATGCCATGTCTTCCTTGGCCTTACTCGACTTCTTTTCTCATTCACACTACTTGCATATATCTTTTTAACCATTCTTCCCACATCCATTCGTTCCATATGTCCAATCCCACTTAGTAGCCCTTTCTTAATTTTATTTATCACGCATTCATCCGCCTTACATTCCTTTCTTACTTCATCACTAGATGTTCTATCACACATTGTTTTTCCGCATATTCTTCTCAGTGACCTCATTTCTACGGCATTTATCCTACTTTCATACTTCTGCCAACTTCAAGCTTCACTTACATACATAAGGGTCGGGACTAGAACTCCATCGTGCATCTTTGTTTCAGTCGATATATTTCTATTTGCGGTAATGACTTTGAGTGCACCATTTATTTTACTTCCAGCTCCAACCCTTCTTCTGATACCTTTCTCCATTCTTCAGTCTCTTATAAACATGCTTTCCAGATAAACCAATTCGGTAACTTGCTCTAATTTCTCACTTACGTCACAATCCGTCATGCATTCTTTCTTTTCAAATATCATAACTTTAGACTTTGACACGTTCATCACAAGGTCATACTTTTTGCATACTTCGTACTTTCTTGACACTAGGGCTTGTAGTTCGTCCATGCTGTCAGTGATCTAAACTGCGTCGTCTGCATATAGCAAACAGCTAATGGACATATCGTTCATTTTCGCATCAACGATTATGCCATTTAATTCTTTCATACACTTGTCCATGTATATGTAGATTGAATAACCACAGGGACATTACACAACCCTGTTTGACACCTTTTGTGATATCAAACCATGAAGTGAACCCCCCGTTTACTTTGATACACGCCGTGCTTCCTTCATAAAGGGAAGCACCCGCTCGTATCAGGTGTATGCTTACTCCATACTCGGCCAAGACCTTCCATAGCATTTTTCTGTTAACTCGGTCATACGCTTTTTACAGATCTACAAACTACAAACGATCTACAAAGAAAAATTTCCGTTCTTTTGCCAAAAACTTCTCTGTTAGATTGTGAAGTGCAAAAATGAGAACGCCACGTTTCGCCTGTGTGAGTAGCATTATCAAATGTGATATACATTTGAAAGTACCTTAGACAGGCGAAACATATCGTTCATATAAAATATAATAAAACTTCAAGAAAATAGACGTTTTCGTTCTTATTATTATTTAATATGGAGTTTTTATATCGTTTCTCATAGCTTTTTAAGAAACAAATTAAATTTCTCTTTTCAAATATATTTTACTAGTTGCAACTCGTATAATATTCACAAAATTAAACCAAATTCTACATTACATTCATGGTTTGTTTGTTTGATTTATGTCATAAAACAATTATCAGACAAAATGCAAAATAATTCAGAAACGTTTCTGGGGATGCGCATTGTGTGCATTTCGCTCTCTCGTATCAAAATATTCTCGTACTCTCTCTCTCTCTATGTCGATATGCGGGTTTTCGCCTAATTATATTTTGATTCTTGACTACGTGATAATTCTCTAAAAATATATTTGATTGATATATCGCTATCCAGTTTCTAATGACACTGCCTCACTAGTGTTTTTAATAATTGGAGCACACAATGCAAATAGCGTAGAAAATAATTTGCTTATCTTCCTATTAAATTTTACAGCATCAGTTTTCATCCGCGTTGAAGATCGGATGCTCTGTTGCAATTGTCAGATATTTATAAACAAATTTCTTATTGCTATGATATATAACACATCCTACTGGTGTGCGGTAGCTATTTTCAGACATCTCCGTTATACAAATTTTAATGATATTTATCTAACTAACTATCACGCCTCCCGGAAAGGGTGGGCGGAAATAATGGACCGCCACACCGTTCTTTCCTGGAAAAAAATCATAAAATTCACACATCGTGTTATGCACGTATGTCTATTTCTTTGACTTTTCCCCTTGGTCAACGTATAATATTTGATTTATTTGATTTTGGCACCTTTCTTCGGTCTTCCTTAGTTCCGTTAATATCGTCGATCTGTCAAAATTCTTTATATAAACGAAAAAACTAATTTCTTCAATATTATTTTAAAGTTCTTGCTGGTTAAGTGCCTAATTACAGCTAATTTAAAAAACGGTGGATACGTGTAACATAAATTAAATAAACACAAAAGTCCGGATCGTCCATTTCAACATGTGCAACATCGAAAAAAACATTATGTGTAATTACATTGTGTGCTAAATTTAAAAAAAAAACGGTGGATACGTGGAACATATATTGAATAGACAATGTGTGCACCATCTAAAAAATAACATTTTGTGTTAAATTATTTTTTTAATTTTGTTATTTTATTTTATATCATTGTATTTTATATTATTTGTTTTAGATTTGTTTTGTGGGTGTTGGACGATCGAAGTGTGCGCGGGAGATGCCTATTGGTGGCGATGAGGTTCGCAACCCATCACACCGCGTCGCGAAAAGAGAAGGATGGAGTGCCGTATCAGTAAAAGTGTGACAGTCCATTCTTTCTGCCTACCCTTTCGGGGAGACGGCGTGATGGTTAGTTAGTTAGTTAATATCGTTTTCGTGGATATACTTTCTACAAAATTCTTCCATATTTTTATTAATTTAGTAAAAAAAATACTGTATATAAAGATTTTACGAAATGAACGTTCAAAACGTATTGGCTGACTTTCACAATTATTATTTATGTATTTCTTCTACTTCTTCTTCCTCGACCTATTCCCATCCAATCCTGGACAATGGCCTCCTCCATTTGCTTCCAAGTCACTCTGTCTTGTGCAGACTACATCCAGGTTATTCTGACATGTTTGTTCAGGTCATCCTTCCACCGTAGTTGAGGTCGCTCTGCACTTCTCTTTGCCGTCCACGGTCTCCAAGTCAGCAATCTTCTTGTCCATTTTTCGTCTGAACTTCTGGTTACGTGACCTGTCCATTGCCATTTTAGAGTCGCTACCTGGTGAAGATGCCAGTGACCTTTGTTTTTTCTCTCACCATATCGTTTCTGACTCTGTCTCTTAGGCTTATTCCTAACATGGCTCTTTCCATGTCTCTTTGGGTCACTCGTAGTTTCTCGGCACTTTGTTTGGACAGTGTAACAGTTTCAAGACCATAGGTACCAACTGGCAGAACGCAGGCTTCATAAACTTTTCAAATCAGGTTAATCGGTATTTTACGGTTTTTAAGGATGTAACCTATTTTTCCGAAAGCTCTGCGGTTTGGTTTTCTCGGCTTTTATTTTATTTAAACAGTTAAAAATGTTGAAATATCAAAGTGTTTCCGCCAAAACAGTGGAGTATTTTAAAAATATAATCTTTACTGTAATTTTGTTTTTTTAATTATTGTTATAAAATGCCATATAATTTAAATTAATCAAAATAATACGATAATAAATTGTTTTTCAGCATAACGTGAAACGTTGCATGTTCCTACATAATTAATTTAATAAATACTGAACGCTGTACGTAAAATCGCTTAACGACATAATGCTGAAATTAAACACTGAATCGCTCAATTCCTAACTTTGTAAATACGAATACTGATAACGGCCACCCACACATTAAGTGCTATCAATTAAACAAAAATAACATTGTAAATGTCGAACTTTCTTCGGCCAACAAAGAACGTGTACAAATTTTACAAGTAACCAGCTGTTGTCCAAGTAATTACTTTCGTTTCAATTTGCTACTCCTCCTTCCTGATATTATTGTTCATTCATGGACAGTTATTTATAAATGTTTCTCCCTTGCTCTCTTAAGAGGAAGGTTGGCATTGAGGAAAGACAGGTGCATATCATTTAATGAGTAATGTTAGCGTCCTTGCCCGATGACAACCCATCGTTACCACACTCCTTTGGTACATCAGAATACTGCGACTCCAGCTCTATTATTTCTTGCATTACTCCAACTTCATATTTTTCATTTGCAGACCACGACCTAAATTATAACCATCTTCCTTATCAATAATGACCCTTAACCACCAAGTTATCCACCATCATTCAGTTCTTTACCCCTCCCGCAATCAATGCGTATTAAAAAAATCCTCCCCGATAGCCCACTACGTACTCCGCCAAACAAAATGGTCTCACGCAGGATGCTATCTCCTACCACAACTCCATCCAGGCACTGCTCCTCTTATCTTTCCCTCAGGAACTGACTTTTTTTATAAATACAATCCCAACCCTTACTGGTCTTCCATTCCTTGACAATAATGTAAAACTTTATCATAAAGCCTAAATCCCCCCTCGCCCTCTTTCGAAGGGACACTCCGGGCCATTTAGCCCCATCATAAAACAACTACCAAATCACATTCCAACAATGTTTTCTACTGACGTAAGAGGAATAGCCCTTAGAGCTGAACCTCTGTAAGCTAGAAGATCCAAGTCCAAGTAATAAATCCAGATCAAAGTACTATAAAAAATTAACATGACCTACGAATAAAATATATAAAACAATTTTCCAATAACGTCTGCGGTAGATTTCCGAGTCTCACATCCGTACAGCAGTACGCTTTTAACGCTACTGCTGAATATCTGAAGCTTGAGCTTTATCGAAATGATACTGGAACGCCATACAGGGCATAGCATAGCGAAAGCTCCCCTTGCCTTGTTGGGTCTGCTGGATACATCTTCCTCCGTACCTTCATCGGAGGTACAGATTTGATTACATATATCTATTAGTAAATACAACGTAAGCCGAATAGATATAATTATTGAAAAATAAACAACATAATATATATTATCACGTACAACTATGTACTATATACTATATAATTAATGAGTCTCGTGATACTCATCAAAATAGTTTTTTAATAAGCTATAGCTACATACATCATTCATTTCAGGTAATAAGTTTTTTAGAATACGATTCGCTTTCCTAGCTCTAATGTATAGGGTGTTTTTTTAGAGGTTAGGATTTTAAACTAACAACATTGTTTCTACAGACTGCCAATTTGACAGTTGACAGTTGATTTGTAGTCAGTACGTATTGCCATTTTACCATGACGTCAGAACGCGCTTGCAAATTGTGCAAATTTATTTTGGAAATCATGGTTTCGGTTCGTCAAACTTATCGTGCACTACGTCCATTTTACGGTCGACAAAATCGTCCATCCGAGCAAGTTATTCGGAAGACCATGGATCGTTTTCACACCACATACACTCTAGTGGATAATACGCATCCACAAAGCCGACAATTATTGAAATAATTAAATAATTGAATGAAATAATTAATACTTTACGATTGCGCTTCATTTGAGCTAGCCGTGAGGCTCATATGCCCGAATTTATATTTAAACAGTAATGGCATAAAATTATCTATTAAATAAAGCTAAAATCATAGACATTAACATTATTTTAATGTGTTTTTTTTTTCATTTTGAATATGTGTTGTATACCTCTAAAAAACACCCTTTAGTAGTAGAAAACGTATAGTTAGTTCTCTTACAAGGGAATGCTCGAGATAGGAAATTGACTTCGCGATGGCATTTAGTAGGATTCTAGTACCCCAGAGTCGTCCATAGTTAGTGTAAGAAAGCGCAATAGCCAGCCAATTTCTAGAAGAATAAAACTACCTTTCAATACCTATATATTAGAAATATGGCAACCAGTATCAACAACTACTCGTATATGGCTGGGAGGTTACCTTCCCCTCTATTAGCTGGTTGATATCCGGTTCGAATTCTGCGTCATGAGTTTTTATCAATTTATTTTTTATTAATTAACTATATCTTTTCGATGTAAACTTTTTTTAAATAATTATATACATGATTTTTTAAAACATGTAATTAAATAAAAGAGTTCAGAGTGGAGTTCTAGTTCCAACCCAAATGTATTGAAGCGAATCATGGAACTGGCAGAAGAAGGATGAGAGCAGAATAAATGCAGTAGAGAGAGATGCCATAGACGAATGTGTACGTTTGTGTGGTAAAACAATGTACGACAGAGTTTCAAATACTGATATTAGAAAGTAATGTAGAGCGGAAGAAAGTAATATGAAAGGATCACTGTGTTGGTTTGGTCACATGAAACGTATGGATGAAGAAATAATGATTAAGATAGTAAACGTAAACGATGTGAATGGAGTGCGGAGTCGAGGAAGTCAATCAAATTTTAAAGGTTGGCCATGTTAGAGTCGAAAAAATCGACGTGCTTGTCTGACTCGCTGTATGAATGTGGGGGAATCTAGAGAGGTTTGTTAGGATAGAGTAGTGTGGGGGTCCATTCTTTCTGCCTATTCTTTCGTGGAACGGCGTGTTTTATTTGATTTGTTTAATAAAAACATTTTTAAATTAAACGATACGAGCATAAAGGTAACGAAGTCCTAGATTAATTGGAAATGCTCATATGAAAAATAAAAGTCTATTTTGATCCAATATAGGTCGAGCTTGGAGAATCTAGTGGATGAAACGTTTCTGAGAACCATTTACACAGTGCATCATGTCCCTTCCCATGACCCATATTGATACACTATATGTAGATGCAGATTGGAAATTATCTATTTAATGGTAACGTGCTTATGACCCACAGATTTGATTCAATTGAAAAAGGTTCACCGCCGCAATAGGTTGATACGAATAAATTGAGACTACATATTTTAAATAGGTTTACCATATTCATATATGCATTGATATAATCTATACTCTAACCCAAAACAAATAATAATGCTTATAATTTTTTTAGGATAAACTTAAGGCGTTAAACTATGGAAGTCCTTTATAAAGATTTTTTAATGAATCAAGTAATAATCAGTTTATTCATTAATTAATAATCGGAAATCAGTCGCTGTTGAAATAAAGACAAAAATGTAAGTAATTTGAAACGTTTTATTCAATTATTATTTAAAATGAACTTCCATCAAGAGTTTCAGTAAAATCATTGGATTATCTTTATTGAAAATCAGTTTATTGCGTTCTCCCGATGATGAAGGTATAAAGCCTTCGAAACATGTCGAGAAAAAAAGCTCTAAAGTGGAAAAAACAGTGTTTTGATTCGTAATTTTTTTTTTAATATTTCATATTTATGAAACGTATGTCAAAAGTCAAAACTTTTACAGCAAAAAGTGTCCACAGGCTCAAGTGTACACAGAAGTGATGGTGAATTCGGAAAAAAACACATAAGAAAATAATTACTTTGATTTAAGCATGAAAACAAAAAACAAAAAAAAATCAAAATAACTACCTAGGGGGTAGGCCGAAAGGATAGGCTGCCAAACTGTTAATTTTTTTAATATTTCTATCGCTATCTTTTACTTTCATTCGCGCACGTTGATTTGTTCGACTCCTCGGGTGAGCTACATTTAAAATTATATTGATTTGGTCGTGCCACGTTTTCCTCGTATTTCCTCCTTCATGAATACATAAAAGTTTTACACAAATATGTATACGTTCATTTTTCAACTTGTCCAAATTTATTCAATGATCTTTTCGTAAGTAAAATACACATTATTTTTATTTAAAAAATACTACTTTATTTAATTATATCATAGTATATTTTAAAGTTAAAAAAACTAACTTACCATCACGCAGTCTCTCCGAAGAGGTAGGCAGAAAGAATGGACTACCACACTTTAACCGATGCGGCACTCCATCCTTCTCATTTCGTCCCCGCGGGAGACGCTGTGTGATAGTTTGCGAACCACATTGCCACCAATTTTAAAGTCATTTATCTAATTGTCTGCAGAAGGGAATAGTATAAATACCTCTTTCGAGGACTCGGCGTAAACTATTGTAAGTGCATTTTAATACGATTTTAGCGAGAAATTTTTAACACATTTTTCAAGTATAAAGTAAAAAAACTAACCATCACGCCGTCTCCCCGAAAGGGTAGGCAGAAAGAATGGACTGCCACACTTTAACCTATGCGGCACTCCGTTCTTCTCTTTTCGCCCCGCGGGAGAATATACGTTATAATTATAGAACAATGTTTTTTAAACAGTGTAAACAACACGAATTTTATTAAAAATAATAAAATTAAAAAACAAACAGAAGCCCTTCACTAGTGTTATGAATATTTTAACAAATTTCTCATGAATGTGGTCAGTTTTGACAGATATTAAAATGATTTTTATCGAACGATTATGCTTTTGTTCTAACAAATATTTTGAATAAATCTAAAATAATATTTTAAAGTTCTTATTGGGGTCCAGGAATTAGGTCCAGGTATCTTGAAACAAAGGAAATAAATCAAAAATTGGACTTGAAATTAAATTTACTTGATTATTTTCAATATTTTCTTTATTTTTAATTTCTAACGGCTGTTAAAAAGCATGTTAATCTACCCGCAGACAAAAAGTTTAATATCTTTTGATATAAAATTTTTAAGACCTTGGCACATTTAAATTTTTTTTTTTTTCAAAATTCTAGAGTGGCCTAACCCCTAATCTCTTAACTCCCGCGAAACCGTGGAAATCAAATGAGAGATTTGTAAATTAAAGAGCTCCTGTTGAATATTTTTTCCTTGAGCTGACATGTTTTGTGCCATTATCAACTTTCTAAAAGCATGTCACATTTGTATACATCCTTCACAACAACTCTACATTACGTGATGTGGATGTATTTCATAAGTCAGTTTTTGAACGAGAACGTTGGAGATGATTTTTCCAATATTTACGTCCTTTTAAACAAGAAGAACATTGTATGCAAGATGTCAAACCATCACCTTTTAAGTAATGGGTCTGAAAATATATAATATATCCATCTTAGGGTGGATTTTGGATCCATTAGCCTTAATACTTTAATAAGACAATTTTAACGTAATAGTTTTTATATGTATTATATCTTGAATTGAATTTTAAATTAAAAAGCATAATTTTTAATCAAGTTGATTACGTTACATGAACTTTTCTTCATCTTCTTCTTCATATCCCTCCCCTATCGAAGATCGGACAACATAATCCCGACACTAAGTTTTCCCTTAATTTAACCTTGGATAATCAGTTGCAGCACTTCATCGTTTTTCATAATGTGCCCATACCAGTTTCCTGTGCTTTATGGTTTTGATAATTTATTTTTCTTTCTTCATTCGCTTCAATACTTCCTTTTTTGTCACTCTTTCTGTCTATGATATTTTAAATATTCTACGATACGAGTATATCCGGCATCCAAAGGCTTGCAGCGCATGGATGGAGAAAGAATGGTTAATAAAGAATACGTTAATGATGTAAATGGAGTACGGAGTCGATGTAGACCGAGGAAAACATGGCATGACCAAATTAATCAAATTTTAAAGGTTGGCATGTTAGAAGTCGGAAGAAACGACGTGCGTGTACGACTCGCTGTATGAATGTGGAGGATCCTAGAGAGGTGTGCCAGGATAGAGTAATGCGCCGGTCCATTCTCTCTGCCTACCCCTACGGAGAAACGGCGTGATGATTTGTTGTTTTTGTTTGAATCAATATCTATGTTTCCTAACCCTAGAACAAGATGGGTATCTTGTAACATCTAACAATTCTCATTTGTAATTCGATGGACAGGTTTCTTTTGTATAGCACCGTTTTCATTTGAATAAGTTATTTTGAGCAATTTGAGACAGATTATGGGCTCATTAATCATTCAGGCTCATGATGTTTCTTTGGAGGATATTGTGTTTTCCATGCTAGAATTCATTATTACTCTCTACTTACATCCTATAATACTCTCTAATTACATCCCTGCCATGGATGCCAGGTATATAATTAGAGAGTTATTGTATACAAGGGTTATGATAGGAATACTCGGCCAGTGTGGATGACATCTAGAGTCGAGAGACGTACCTTTTGGTAGAATTATGTAATCCCAATTTAAAAAGGAACACCAAGAGCCAGGCGGATGATCTTATTTTCCAAGATTTGGAGGTTATTTTTGCGTGGTGTTTTTTCCTAACATGAAAAAAAAACAGCAATAACTCTTCACGTGGATTCTCTCTTCACTTTATTTTAGATATGTGCCATCCAAGTTAGCTTGGAGTCTAATGTGACTCTGAGGTATGTAGTTTTTGTTAGACTATTTGGCCAAACGTTTGTGTATCAGGGGGCTAATGTCTTTTTATGAATGTGTGACTGCTCTTTTGCTCAGATTGATGGTGATTCACCAGTTCATCGTTGTTTCAGATCGATTATCTGCTTTTGGTATGTTATAGCGAAACAGACGCTTTTGAGCCTACATAAGATACCCTTGTCGTCACCGAACTGCAAATATGGAGGTTTTGAGGTATAAGGGGAGTGTGATGTTGCTGGTGTAGACGTTGAATAGGTTTAGGGCTAGGACGGACCCCTGTGGGACTCCAGTAAATGGCAATGTTATATTTTTTTGGTCTATTTGACTCCGAATTCTGAGGCCGGGGAAAACGTGGCACTATCAAATAAATCAAATATTTGAATGTCGGCCACGTGAAGAGTCAGAGAAATCGAAGCGCGTGCATTACACGATGTATGTTGAGGAAGCGAGAGAAATATGTCAACAAAGAAAAGTGTGGCAGTCCATTCTTTCTGCCTACCCCTTCGTCCTATGACATCAAGACCTATGTATGGAGTGTCTTGATGTACGGCTGCGAGACATGGTGCCTATCCGAATGGGATAAGCGGAGACTAGAGGCTTTTGAGATGTGGTCCTATAGAAGACTCTTTGGAATTATCTGGAGAGACCACATCACGAATGAGGAAGTTCTTCAAGGAATCGAAGGAGGAAGGCACCTGCTCAGGACCTTGTCCGAAAGGCGTGCAAGATGGATCGGCCATGTAATACGTCAAGAAGGTCTCTTGCGTGCCATAATGGAGGGTATGATCGAGGGGACAAACTCTAGGGGACGCTCACGCCGAGAGTACCTGGAGGACCTGTTGGTGGACGTACGCTGCTCATCATATGCAGATCTCAAAAGAGCCGCACAAGACAGGGAAAAATGGAAGAGAATAATGGAAGAAATTGCTGCAAACCAATCCCAGGATTAAAACCAGAGAAGACCAGAGAAGGACCCCTTCGTTAGTTAGTTAGTTAGTTAGTTAGTTAGTTAGCTAAGTTTTCCTCTGTCTTCCTCTATGTCTAGTTCAATTTTCATCGTTAACATATACGTTTTTACCATTCATTCATTCTTTCAATGTGCCCAAACGATCCTAAAGGTCCTTTCATTATTTTTTTCATAACACTCGACACTCCATCATGCACAGTTTTTCCAAACATTCGTCTAAGAAATATCATTTCTATTGCGGGAAGTTCTTTGTATTTCTTAAACAACTGAGATGAATATTCAGAGCTCAATTGATATTCAAAGACGATGATCATATTTATAGACACCATCATCTGGGATAGGGCGCGTCATGGTGCCTACCGGTATTGCGTTCTCGCGCCTAACTGCATGCTGCAGTGAATGCATACAGAGTGAAGTCGATTAGCTAGAATATAGAACAATGTTGTTTAAACTTTGTTAACATCACGAACTTTATTTAAAAAAAATTAAAAACCAAACATGTTTAGTACATAGAAGCCCTTCATCAGTGTTTTGTATATACTGTAAAAATATTTTGATAAATTTTTCAATAATGAGGTCAAATAATTAATTTAAAAATCGGTCCAAAAAATAGCACTGCAGTCGTGCTACGAAGAGACAGAGCCAATAGAGAGCTGTTGTCGAGTGTGAATGTTAGGTCTCATATTTGGGCCATGTGCTAAGGGGAGAAAAATACCATCTCCTTCAACTGATATTAATGGGTAAAGTGGAGGGACGTCGGATAGTTGGTAGAAGACAGTTGTCTTGGCTGCGGAACATTAAATGATTCAGAACCTGTTCCAAGTGCCGCAGGACTGAGATGCTTTTGCTGCAGTGATCGCCAACGTCTGGGTGACCTGACACGGCACCGAAAGAAGAAGATCTTCGTGAAAATTTTGTTAAAATATTGATATAGTATTATATACAAACCATTGATGAAGGGCTTCTGTGTCCGAAACATGTTTGTTTTTTTAATATATTATATATTTTTTGATTGAGTTCCTGTTGAAGTTTAAAAAACAATGCTCAATGAATCCATAGTAGAAAGTTATGGCTATTATAGAAGAAAAAGCTAGAATATCGTTTAGATAAGTGATGACACGATTTTATTTTAATTATTCAATTGGTTTTCGGAATGTGAGGGCTATTAATTTTTTCTTCCTTTATTGGTTTCAAAATATTATGATTCTTGCTGGTGATTATCTCAATGATCTTACTAGCTATAATAAAATTTTATTTTTACAATATATTTCGAATTTGCTTTCACATATATAAATGTTATATTTTACATATTTACATAAATTCATTTAAATATTTACAGTATTGGCGTCGTATCGTCGTACAATATCTCACCTTGTATTTTACGAAAGAACTTTTTGCTTCAGATAAGATATTATCTATGTCTTAATCAAATCAAATCAGTTAATTTTCTTAAAGGATATTTCAAACCAAATTAAAGTTTTTGGCATATATTGAGAACAGGTAAAATATAATACAGTATATACTCGTAATACTAGAAACGCATGCGACTTTAGGAAGACAAGATACTCTTTAAAGTTAAGAGTAATTGTCTTCTGAACGTAATTTCACTAATATCAAAGAAGTTGGTCTCCGAAGCAGGCGGATTGCTCTTCCCACCGCCGGTGGTCACCAGAGGCAGGTTGGTTCTGGCGGCCGGTAGGTTAAACAATCTATGCTATCATTGTCAGAGATAACTACAACAGTGGGTAACACAATGACAGTCCATGTATTGATCATGATATACTGCGATGAAGGTCCTAAGATCCATTACTGTAAAAACTCTCCGAGATCGTGTCCGTAACACAGACAAAGAAAAACATGCATAATAGAGGATATTGTTCTGTGGAGTAGATGTACGAGTAGAAGAAGATACTGGAATAGATACTGACACACTCACATATACCTGGAAGACCACCTAAGAGATGGAGGGACAGCTGGACGTCATCATCCCAGGAGGCATGATTTCTGTACCACAGATTGCCAGATTTATTAAAAGAAGAAGAAGAAGGCGTAAACATATATTTAAAAAAACTAAGGTATATTTTATCATAGTTACATCATTTCTGGCTGTGGGTGGAGTGGTGTTAGCCTCCCCTTTGCTTCTCCGTATTCCACCTGCGCCGAGCACAGCGACGACCACAAGTCACATAATAGAAATGTACTTGAAGTCCAATCAAGGGGTATATACCAAATACAATACACGTACGCAACCCTGTCGGCAATGTATTGTGAATATGTCGGCAGATTAAAGGAACATAATTTAAAAAGTTACACCCGAATGACGTCTACGATGGAGTCACGTGCCTTCCTAAATAAACAATACATAAAACGTACGATACATAAAAATTCCATATAAAATATGGTAAACGTATGTACCGTTTGTATGTACCGTTTGTTAAGGGTAGGGCACTTTTAACTACAATTATTTTTTAATTTCTAAAAACATTGTTTAAAACTAAAAAGTGACTCGCAACTCTTCATAGTTTCTTTATGACACGTTTGTACTAGCGTGTATTTCGTTTACATAATTGATTAAAGTCTACCCATTTTTTTCTTTCTCTTCCTCTTCTTAGTGTTAAGGCTGGCTGGATGGGTTTTGACCTCCTGCAAAGTCGAATCCAAGGTATCGATCCACCTTTTTGGTGATCAACCTTGGGATTAGCCACGCAAAACAATGAGATGGATTTATAGATGGATCCATTATTCTCAAATATGCATACCATTTCAATGTCACTTAACAACATCTTCGACCTCGCATATTTCCCTTATATTATACTTGAATACCTTATTCTGTCAAGTATTGTATTGCCAGAGTGTTTTCATGTCTGTCACAACACGCTTTTTTGTATTTGTGGTGTCCGGCCTGCATTCAATCCTATATGTCGTGATCGGTCGATATCAGTACTTTCTATCATAATCAGTGATAGTCAACGTGGCAAGATGTTATGATGATTTTAAATATAAGAAATTTAATTACCAATAAACACGAGGACTCGGCCGTGGTAGAGGGTGTTGGTCTTTTTGTCCCCGATAGATATCTCCGACAGCGACAGCACAGATTGTTTTACCTCCCGGCCGCCAGAACCAATCTGCCTCTGGTGACACCGGTGGGAAGAGCAATTAGTCTGCTGAACGCGGTCTCCTCGGAGATTGACGTCTTTCATATTAGTGAAAGTACGTTCAGGGGATAAATACTGTCGATTTTAGAAAGCATCTTGTCTTCCTAATGTCGAACTACTTCTAATGCGTTCCTGGTATTATGTTGATGTATTACATATATAATATTTTACCTGTATTCAATAGATGCCTTAAACATTTACCTTAGATGCCTTAAACACTGTTTGTAATGTCTTTTGAGTAAATAAACTGATTAGATTTGATTTGATTTGAAATGTAAAACGAAAAAACATCTCCCCTGAATAGTTGCAGGAATAGATTTCCAGAAGCTTTTCCACTTCCACTGCGTTAATACCCCTGCAAGACGACAGTGCATATTTCAACAAATTGCGCAAGCTACTGAAACATGCATTAATCGACCTGGAAAATATATTTTTGCAGTGATAGCTTCTTCTGAAAGTTTTCTTGATAGTTGATAAATTACCTTAATGTCGCAATAACAATAAATTTGCACGCTTATAGATCATCTAATAAAAAAAGATTATTAACTGTTAAAATATAAAACGCAGTTAACGGTTTCAATTTTTTTTTTTTTTTTATATTTTCTGTAACAGCTGTTTTGTCAACCGATGTTGTCGTTGTCAGGTGTTTTTATTCAATATTTTTTTCCACAGTGTGGTACCATAAACAACGTTTTATATTTTAACAGCTAATGATGTTGAAGTATCATATCGTTTCAGCCAAAACAATGGACCAATTAAAAATTAATTCCTTAAATTACAGTTTCTGGGTTACTTCGAAATTCGTATGTGAAAATAGAACATCTGTCCGTGACTATTTAAAGACTTAAGTATGCTTAAAATTATAAAAATATATTTGTATGATATTGATGAAACGTTCGTTTTCCATTAGTTTTATTATATTTTTAGGGGTGAAATAGTTTTCCCTTGCTGATACACAAGATTATTCTCTTGCAAGAAAATGAATCCGTTTTTTTTTTCTCTTTTTCTTTTTTATATACTTTTTAGATACAACACTTATATGTTTCGTACAACCAGTCTTTCTTCAGTGATATATATTATAAACTCAAATTTAAAATATTATAAAATTGTTTACATGATCTGACAGATGTTATAAAGATTTATCTTAATTTTTTTACTTTTTTTTAATTTCATGGTAGTAAGTAATGTAAATAAAAAATAAAAATAAAAATTTATTATATATTTAGTTAAAATTCAATAATGTTTGTCTCTTCGACCGGTTTCGGCAGCTCGCTACCTTCTTATGGTCAATCATTTTCATCAAATTATTTAGAAACACGTAAAAGCAAGACTGATTTTTAAATTCGTGATTGATTAATAAGATAAAAACAAATCCTTATTTACCTACGTAACCCATCAAGCCCTAATTCTATCTTCTATCCTATTCTTTATCTGTCCAATAGTTTACTCACTACTTTTACATACGAGTATATTATAATTTAAAAGGCATCTTTATATCTTACTACATTGACTATCACTGATTGTGGAGAAAGTATCGATATCTTTAATCCAGTGAATCACAAATGTTTCAGATACGAGACGTTTGAATTAGGTCGACTGCATAGTGAACATTATTTTATTTAAATATGCATAAATTCAAGCAGTGGGATTTTAGCCCTTCAATCAACCATGTAACATTTTTATATGTGAACCCGTCAGATGTTGTCCAGTGCAGACACACAATACGCACGTAATTATGATATATGCCATACATGGAATATCAAGGCACACATTTTTAATCTAAGCCACGCTACAACGCAAGTGTTTTGCGCATGCTTAAACACAGAATTCGACATTAGCGCCATCTATGATAAACAAACATAACTATGAATTATTCTCAGAAGGTCAATTATTCACGAACATCCCAGGTTTAACGGTAATCTAAACCACCCAGGGACCCACTCAAACACATACAAACATTTCTTGAAAATCGGTCCTGCCGTTAAGGAGGAGTTCAACTACATACGACCGCACAGAAGAATTATATATATGTATATAAAGATCATTGTGCTGAAGAAAGGAATTTCATCACAAAGTAACTAACCATCACTTCATCTCCCCGAAAGAGTTAGTATAAAGAATAGCCCGGAATACTGTTCTTCCCTTACATACTTATCTCGCTTCCTCAAAATTAATACAACGTGTCATGAATAAACTTAGATTTCTCCGTTTCCTCAGGTGGCCGACATTTAATATTTGATAGATTTGATTGTGCCACGTTTTCTTCGGTCTTAGTTTATTTTTTGTTCCATTTATACATTGTTGATATCATTAATATTAACGTATTTCATCAAGAGAGATATTATCAAGAGTAATGTAGAAAGATTGAGAGTCACACAGCGTTCCATGAAAAGACTGATGCTCGGCGTCAGTCTCCGAGATAGAATCAGAAATGAGGAGATTAGACGCCGAACAAAAATAACGGACATCATGGAACGACTAGCGAGACTGAAGTGGCAATGGGCGGGTCATGTGGCGAGACAGAGTGAGGATAGATGGACCCAGAAAATAATAAGGTGGAGACCATGGGAGAATAGGAGAAATGTCGGCAGGCCGCAAAAAAGGTGGGCCGACGACATTGCTGCCGTGGGGGGGGGAAATGTCGCTACGGCTGGCAGGAGATAGAGACGAGTGGAAGGGAAGGGAGGAGGCCTATGTCCAGCAGAGGACCGATAAGGGCTGACGAAGAAGAAGAAGAAGATTTTATTAATATCATTCGTTAACGATTCATTATTTTCAAGTATCCAAACCATTTTAATGACCCTTTCATTATATTTTACCTAATAATTTCAGTCGCAATTTCTGCATTCTGAATATTACAAAATATTTCAATTTCGATTGACGTATACAATCAATTACTTTATATGACTTAAATTCAAAAATGTATTTTCCCGGTAGCTGCAGATATATTTTCCGGGATGATATGTCAAATTCCAATATGAAATGGAATTATTAGGAAACATCAAATGGATTTCATATTTCGCTGAAATATTTTTTTATTTTCAGTTTAAAACAAATGAATTTTCAATTAAATCTTTGGCATGTGCACGAGTATAGCCTAAACGATAATCTGGATTTCCTATGAAAGCATCGCACGACTATATGAAATTCTCGTACTTTAGAATTTATTCATTTTAGTGAGAAAACCTTTGATAAAAGTGTGTTTTTTGTTATTATACGAGAAATTTCATACTATTGTATCCATACCTGGAATATATTTCTATATTATATTATGGATGAAGTTCTTAGTAAAATAGAGTTCTAGTGCCAACCCTTATGTTTGTAAATGAAGCTTGGAGGTAGCGAAATAGGATAAGAAATGAAAGAAGGATAAATGCCGTAGAAATGAGAGAATATGCGGGAAAATGATATATGATAGAATACTGAACGACAAAATAAGTTATAAATGTAAGCCAGATGATTGCATCATAAAGTTAAAAAGGATCCCTAAGATGGTTTTGAAATATGGAACTAATGGACGAGAGAATAGTTAAAATGTTAAATGTTGTATACAAGCAATGTGAGTGGAAAGAGAGGCCGTGGATGACCAAGGAAAGCAAAGCATGTCCAAATTTATCAAATACTAAAAGGTGGCCACATTCGATGTCGGAAAAATCGACGAGCGTGTATGTTACGATGTATGAATGTAGAGGAAGCTAGAGAGGTATATCAGGATAGAGCAGTATGGCGGACCATCATTTCTGCCTACCCCACCGAAGCAACGGCGTGATGGTTAGTTAGTTAGTTTTTTACTACCTGGAATAACCTGCTCGACTCTGACAGTTGCAGTAAAACTGAATGGTACGAGACCTGGAGGCATAGAGAGAATTTTCGTTTTCGACTTGTTGAGCTTTAAGCCCATCGCCGTGTATACTTACTACTTCCTTTAGCCATACAACTCTTGAAGATTTTTAACCTCCTTGATGATTTTTCGCCAAGCTCCTCGATCCTGCGCCTTTAGCTCCCAGCAGTCCGATTCGCCCAACCTAGCCAGATCAGCCAGAACATTGTCCATTAGGCGCTGTCTAGGCTTTCCTAGAGGTCTTACACCTGTCGGTTTAGACTCGTACAGGGTCTTGATTGCTCTGGTCTCTTCGGCTCGGCATACGTGCCCAATCCATGCTAGGAGCCCGGCTCTCACGGTGCTCATTATAAGGGGCTGCTGGGTCATCGTACGGCTCTCTTGGTGGTCCTATGCCTCCAAGTTCCCGCTGCAACATTGGGTCTGAGTCCCAGGAACATTCTTAGTATTCTATTCTTAAACCAGTAGCTTATTTGTTGTTCTTTTAGAGTCATTGTTCACGACTCAGAACCATATGTCACCACTGGCTGTATGGCACAACGCCGTGTATGCCCAAGTAAATGTGTTCAGAATCTCTTGTAGCTCCTCGCCCGTGTGTGAAATCAGAACACAGTCATCAGCATATTGCAGGTTGGTTATATGCTTAGTTCTACATGACTTTGCTTTTGAGGTGGCTAAGCAGTCCACCGTCATGTCTGTATGGACTCCAATACCTCTTGGCAATATTTTTTTATCAACGATGATACACAATGCCACCACAAAGACGTTGAACAAAATCGGAGCCATAACACAACCCTGTCTGACGTCAGAATTTGTGAAAAAAGGTTTAATCAAGGAGCCACCGCATGAGATTTGAGCATGGTAGTCTGTGTGTATCCTTTTACGGACCTCAACGAAGTTTGGAGGGATATCGACTTTTTCCATAATTCTCCATAGAGCTTCGCGGCTGACTGAGTTGAACGCCTTTGTGAGGACTACAAAGGTAACATGGATTGTTATATATTCCTTTTTCTAGGTACAATATTTTAATGTTAAAATTTTGTACATTGTCAACATGTCTGTGAAAAGCGTGATAAAGTGTTGTGAAAATACTAAGTGCAGTTATATTTATTCAAATAATAATCCACAACATGAAGTGAAGGTGAATTTAGAAGAAAGTCAATCTAATCTAGCATATGTTTATAAATTTAAATCAATCTATGTTAAAATAATATATTTTCTATATTTTACAATTTATTGTCATCGCGTAAATTAGCATTAAAAAATATTAGGTATACGTATACCTAGTTTGATTTTAATTGATAGTTACAAGTCTTTGTTACTTGATAAGCAAAGACGCGATTCACGCAATATTTTAACATTTGGTGTAACTATTATGGAGCCTTGGATTTTCCTTTCTTTGTAAAAGGGCCTATCGTCTAGAAAAGGTTGAAAACCTGTGGGTTAGATAAACATTGTCACCATTTTAGTTGATAGAGGGGAGATGCAATTGTCCACCATATATCTGTCCCCTTATCTCATTACCTAATCGTCATGAATGACTCACTTTGTAACCCTGACTCAGTTTCTAGCCTAAGTGATTTGATCTCGGTTCTTTATCCATTGTGACCCACAATTTGATGTCCTTTAGCACTCTATGAGATGGCGATGTATTGTAATCTTGTTTCATTTTACGGCTATACCACTATGTTAGAACTTCTTTAATATTGTAGTCACCTACGGCTATGAGACAGGGTATCTAAAGCAGCGAGAGGAAGGCGGGCTGGGAGTTTTTGAGAGGAAAACTCTGAGAAATAATTTTGGACCCACGCTGGAGGATGGGACCTACAAAATCAAAAGAAATCTTGAACTTGAAGTACCGATTAACCAGGAAACAGTTGTGAGATTCTATATAAACGCCTACGGTGGACTGGCCATGTAGACATAATGCCAGAGGGTAGAACATCAAAATTTATATCCAAATGGGTTCCCCGCAAAAAGAGACCGATAGGCAAAGCGAGGAAAAGATGAGCGGATTGCGGACAGAAGTAATTTATTTCGAAGTAAATCAGACGTCATTTATTTCGATGATGCTGATGAGGCGCTTAAGATAGGCTGATAAAATATTATACCTAAAACTCTTCATGCCGCAAGGACGAAGAACACAGAAAAACCCAAAATGCGGTAGGTGGACTCTGTAAACATATATCAAACCAGAAAACTAAGGCAACAGGAAGACAATAATGGATAAGACACCTGAATTCAGCCAAGGCCCCCACAGGACATTTGAGCTTACGATGAGGATGATTTAAATACTGTTATTATGAATACACTAAATCGTCATGACATTAATCGCAACAATTTATAATGGTTTTATAAGCGAAGCATTGAACTGGCAAAAGAAGGATGAGAGTAGAATAAATGTAGTAGAAATGAGATGAATGTGTGGAAATATTGTGTATGGTATAGAAGTGTTCGCAATATTTGGTAATTAAATTAAGATCTTGATCCCCGGTTAGTAACAATTCAATTAGAATTTCATTGTAGTATTTGCCGATTTTATTTATTTAGACTTAGTTATTACCTTTATTTGCAGAATTTGTAAAGGTATTTTTGAAAAAGTCTAAAAACGTTATTGCAATATTTTCCAGCTTTACTTAAACAATGCATTATGTTATTTGTTTAGGTCGAACGGTCAAAGAATAGAAGAATTCAGTTGGGTTGGGCCTATCTCTAAAATACCACAATGCCTCAAGACTAAAGTCTTCAACCAGTGCGTCTTGCCAGTCATGACGTACGGACCGAGACGTGAAAACTGACAAAAGGTCAAGTCTACAGATTGAAGGTCGCCCTGGGACGCGCCATGGAAAGAGCCATGCTTGGAATAACCTTGAGGATGGGCGGGCTGAAGTGGCGATGGGCTGGCCATGTCTGTCGGATAACCGAAGGCCGACGGGGAAGACGGGTTCTGGAGTGGAGACCTCGTGCAGGATTCCGCAGAGTCGGACGTCCCCCTGCCCGCTGGACCGACGATTTGAAAAGGATTGCTGGACATGGATGGCATGACATGAGAGGCATACATTCAGCAGTGGATGACAGACGGCTGTTCATGAACGGTCAAAAGGGTCAGACCCAGGGAAATTTTATTGGTTTACTTAAAGTATGTGTAAATAAAAACTACTAAGAATCACTTAACTTTATAATTCTTTAGTAGGTACATCAGCAACAAAACTTTCCGCGGTTTCACCGAGGGGGTAGGCAGATAGAAAACAGTTATTTAGTAAGTAGTAATTCAATAAGGATTGTTTCGCTGTAAGTACATTTCTAGTTATATCTATCACAAATAATTTCATTTCACACACGTGAAGTTTTACACATGGAAGTAGCTACATTATATATGGACACTCAGTTGTAATGTGTGTAGTATGTGTAATATGTGTTTACGGTTTTGTAGTTATATATGTGAGATATACTCGTACCTGTAGGTTTAAAATGGATCTACTTAATTGGCCTATACGGTATGATATAAACGGTGTGGTCAGGCTAATGATATACGTGTTTAAATATTTAGTTACATTATCATAAAAAATTAAGTTATATTATCATTCAGACAGGGAAGAATGGAAAAGAAGAATAGAAGAAATTGCTGCAAACCAATCCCAGGATTGAAACTTTCTAATTAACTATTATCATAATGTACTCGTATATAAAAATGTTATACTTATTTAAGCTAAAATATTAGAATGTTTCGTATGTAAAAATATTATACGCGAACGGATATGTCCTGGGATGATTCCGAGAATTCAAGAATATACGGAAACCTTTCAGGTAAAATAGTCAGTATCCAGAAGTACGATTTAAAGTAAGGACTAGTCCTTTACTTTCCGCGATCATCTCACGCCAGTTTCCGTTCCGTCGAAAAAGTAAACGTTTAGTGTGAAATTTTGAAATGCTTTGGGCGGAAATAAATAGATTATATATTAAACGAACTTCCAGTACTGACATATGGAACAGAAACGTTAAACTTCACCAAGTCGAACATATATGGAGACTCCGTGTAGCACAAAGGAAACACGAAAGAGCCATGCTACATGTGAGACTCTCAGACCGGATAAGAAATACTGAAATACGTAGAAGGTCGGGAGTAACAGACGTCGTCGAAAGGGTGGTAAGCTTAAATAGTCATTTGTGGGACATGTTGCGAGATTGGTAGACGATAGATGGACCAGAAGGGTGGTGGAGTGGAGACCCCGCGAAGATAAAAGAAACAGAGAGAGACCCAGAGATGACATTCGAAGAATGGCTGGAGATTAGATGCGAAAGTTTAAGTAATGAAGACATAACAAGAGATGGCGAACCTTTTTGAGCCTGAGTGCCAAAAGTTTTTTTTTTTCAATATAATAATATGTCGCGTGCCACATGCCATGGAAATAAAAATGCATAAAATGTTTGTGTAACTTCAGATTTTTAATATAAACAAAGTATTAATACAGGCAGAAATAATGGACCACCATATTGTTCTGTTCTGATATACTTCTCTCGATTCCTCTACATTTATACATCGTATCATTCACGCACGTCGATTTCTCCGGCTCCTTATATGACCGACATTTTATATTTGATTGAGCCCCATTTTCCTCGGCCTCCTTCTATTAATAGCTCCGATCACGTCGTTTACGGTACGTATGCTTTCTTCACCATTGTGATCGTCACTATTTTTTTCCTTGTGTCCAAACCATCTTAATGACTCTTTCATTATTTTTTCATAATACTTTTATTCGCGGCGCATTCACTTCTTATATTTGCATTTGACACTATCATATACAAATTTACACACATTCGTCCAAGAGATCTGATTTCTACTCCCTCTATTCAAATTTTTTTGCTAGTTTCATGCATGTATAAGGGTCGGCACAAGAACACCATTGTTCGCCGCCATCTTATATTTTTTGAATAAGCTAATTCTAATACATATAAATTGAGACAATTCAAATATTAATATTTATTACATTTCTTTCCTTTTCATGTCAATAATTTTTTTATTAAACAATTTTATGGGAAAAACATAATAATGATTATATAAGACGATCTATGCCAGGATGTCAGAGTAGTAAAATTTATTAAAATTAACATACTGCAATGGTTTCGTGAGTGGTAAGCAAACTGCGGCTCGCGAGCCATATGCGCCTCTTGGCTACTAGAGTGCGCCTCTTCTACGAAAGGCGTATTGAAAAATAAAAACAATATAGTAATATAAAATTTATTTATTATTTAAATACCGAATCGAGCGTTAAAATAAATAAAAACGCAATAAATAAGCCTATTTTCCTAATCTTACTACTTTATTGTAACATTTTTTTTTAATTTCAGTCACAAATTGTTATGCTTATCAATAAATAACTTATTTAATTCGGTGAACCCAGTTTTAAACAACTTCAGAAACAGGGTTCTTGAAAAGAAATTTGGTTTTAAAATAAATTTAAATAATTGTACTGCTGATATTTGACTATTTTTATTAGTTTGCCGACCACTGAGATTAAGTAACTACCCAATAGCGCGAAGAAGCGTCGGTTGACCGAGACAGGGGATGGTGGATAGTGGTGGTTGGATGGTGTCGTGGTAGCCTGTCGGACCCTGGTTGGACCAGCAAAACTGGAAGCTCTCGGAAGAAGTTATGACCCACCCAGAGTTGTAACGCTGAAGAAGATGATTATGATTATAATATAAGATGACTTTATTATTTTTCTTCTTTCTGTGTCCTGTCAGGTCTCCCCAACGTTGACTATCACCCTTGAGTAGGCTTACCTGTCCTGGGCAGCTAGGAACAGCTCCTCCGCAGTCCTCAGCCCTGTCCACTCTCGGATGTTCCTCAGCCAGGAAACCTGCCTTCTCCCAACACCTCGTCGACCCTCAATCTTCCCCTTCAAGCTCAGATGTAACAGGACGTATTTTTCGCCTCTCAGAACATGGCCAAAGTAGGACACCTTACGGACTTTGATGTTTGATGACTTTATTAAGATTTTTTTATTGTCAAAATAATGTCGTGATTCAGAAACGGGTTTGAAATAAAACTAACTAACTAACTAACTAACCATCACGCACGGAGGGATAAGCAGAAAGAATGGATCGCCACAATGTTCTCTCCTGACATACTTCTTTTGTCTCCTCTATATTCATACATCTTGTCATGCACGCACGTCGATTTCTCCGACGCCTCACGTGACCAACATTCAATATTTGATTGATTTGATCGTGCCACGTTTTCCTTGGGTTTCTTCTATTTCTAGCTCCATTCACGTCGTTTACATATACCATCTTCACTATTCTCTTTTCACTCATTCTTTCCATGTGTCCAAACCGTCTTTACGACCCTTTCATTATTTTATTCTTAACACTTTCATTCGCACCGCATTAACTTTTTATACTTGCATTTGACACTCTATCATATATAGATTAACCACACATTCGTCTTTAAGATCTCATATTTACTGCATTTATTCTACTTTCATCATTTTTTTGTCAGTTCCATGCTTCACTTCCATACGTAAGGGTCGTTACAAGAACACCATTATGCACTGCCATCTTAGCTTTTTTGGATAAGCTTTTGTTAGCGATGACAACTTTAAGCACACCGTTTATTATGTTGCCTGCTCCAACCCTTCTTTCAATATCCTTCTCCACTCTCCCGTTCTTTGTAAACATATTTCCTAAATAAACAAATTCATCCACTTGTTCCAGATTTTTACCATTCACACTAATATTACAGACTCTCATGTTTTCTCCTTTTTTGAAAATCATTACCTTGACTTATTCACATTCATTAACCAAATCGTATCACTTGGACACCTCATATATATACGTACTAGACACCAGGGCGTGTAGTTCATGATCGTTGTCTGCAAGTAGCACAGCGTCGTTCGCATACAACAAACAGCTTACTGACACACCGTTCATTTTTGCACCTGCATCCAAACCTTTCAGCTCTTTCATGATTATAATATGAGATGACTTCATTAAGAGTCCTTTATTGTCTAAACATAGTTGTGATTCAGAAACGGGTTTGAAATAAAAACTTTAAATAATTAAATAAAAATGCTTTTATCTGTTAAATAAATAATTTACAGAAATATTAAATTACGCAACAGTAAACATCTTAAAATTACATAATAAAAAGTATATATTGTACAGTTCGTATAATAGAAGCAATTAAAATTTGTGTCTTGTTTTAGTAAAAGCATGATCTATAAACAATTCGACATCGAAATTATTTACTACTAACAATCGGTAAAGGCGCGAATTGGAAATGTGATTTCAAAATTTTTATAATTTGATTGTGTAGAAATAAAAAAATCCAATAAATAACAATAAAATTTAAATCAAGTACACTCTTAAAAATTTTTGAAACTAATATTGAATCTTCTAAAAACTGCTGTAAAAACACGTTATATTATAAATTTATTTAAATTAAATAAAACACGAGTTCCATAATCTAGATTTCAAGCTGTGCTAATGTGCAAAGGCAACAAGCCGTAACTTAAGTTGCGGCTGTTTGGCGTAACACGGCTCAAAGCATTCTTATAACTGGCCTCTATCATATACAATCACAGATTTTTCTCTATCTCTTTTCTTTACTGAGATATTCACTATCCCAATAGCCGCAAAATTGTATTAATTTGATACATATTTTGGCAAAAAGCATCATTTTAAGTTGCTGCTTTTTACCACGGCACAACCAAAACTTGCGGCCTTTTGCTGCCACACAATATGTATCCTGGCAAATGACAGCAACTTAAATTGCGGCCCATTACCAAATTATTTGTGTGACGGTCTAGCTAATATGTGGCGGCAAAACACATTTTCTTTAATAATATGAAGCTTACTATACTTTTATGGCAAAAACACGTCTTAATCATTTCTAAGAACTGTATTCTTACTTTTAAAACTTAGTTTGCATAAGAAAACTTATTTTAAATGATAAAATATAGCAAAAAACAAAATAAAACTATAAACCCGTTTATCTCAAAACTACTATTTTTAACTTGCGCCTTTGCACATTAGTGTGTGTTTCTTCCATAATTTTATTGTTTGTAATATTGTGTTAAGAACTCGTAAGGCATTGAATTAATGATTAGTAATAATCCAGCGTTCGTATGATGCTGAATATTTGACAGGGGATGTCGATATGGATCTTATAGAAGTATGCAGCAAACCTCCCCGTTTTGGCAGTTTTGGGCTGTAGGATCAACCGGAGCCCTACTGCAAACATTCTTCTGCATGCACTCTCCGCCTCTGTGACCACAGCGCGTCTCCTTGACAGAAACTGAAAAATATCAAATAAATATTTTTATTGTTTTTATTTATTTATTTATTTATTCAGTAAGGGCAGCATTCAGCGATATCAATAATTAATTAAGAAACATTAAGAAAAATAATAAATAAAGCCAATTACATGCTACCACAAATATCATACAATACACAGTTAATTGAATTTAAGCTAAGGCATAATACGGTCAACCAAAATGATTGAGAGTTAAACATAATAATAGCAGTAGAAATAAGAACAAAATTAAAAGTATAAATAAAAGTAAAAATGAAAGTAACATATTATAATATCATGTAACATTATGGTCTCATCCACGCCGAAAGGTTGCTCCTATCGCTTTTTTGAAGTTAATTCGTTCAAGTGGAAAACATCGATGTCTCCAAAATACTTGTTGTAGTTGTCACAAATCCTGTACATTGCCGCGCTTTGAGCGTAGTTAGTGCGATAAACAGGGAGATGGAAAACTTGGCTTGCGGTGTGTCTTGTGCGAGATGTAGGGGTATTGAGTGTCAATTTGCAAAGATGTTTAGAGTTATCAATTTTGTAGTGAATGATTTTGTGAAGCAGTTATAAACAGATAATAATTTTATTGTAGCTTATGTAGCCTATTGTTTACTTGGATTTTCGCAAATGAAACTACAATTAACGTCAGTCGCGGATGGAAAAGGGAGGGACCTAGGAAGTGAATGAACGAGGCTGACGAAAGGGCCCCGCTGCGTCCTATAACAGCCTCGGGTAAGCAGTGGGTACCCCTTATATTCTGTATTCCCATGAGTAGATAACTTTGTACGTATCTTATATACGGTATCAGAGAAGTTTTATAATGCCTAAGACAAGCAAAACATATCCTTCGCATTAAATATAATAAAACTTTCAGAAAATAGGAGGGTTTCATTCGTATTAATTAGATGGAGAGAAAGGTGGACGTCTTCAACAAAGGACGAAATTTGATATCCTGTCTAAAGAAAGCAATGTCTACAATGTGTTTCTATTTTCTATACTTTGTATACAATACTCACATTGAAAAAGATCACTCATTTCATAAAGATAATGGCGTTGAAATTTTGCTTGTTAATAATAGAAATATAACTTTGAACAATTTCGATATTTTAGAAATAAAAAAATCAGTAATCAAAAATAAAGAAAATATTGTAAATTATCAAATAAATTAAACGTCAAGTTCAATCTTTGATTTATTTCTTTTGTTGTAAGTTAATACCTGAACAGCAAAAAGAACTTTAAATTATTATTTATAATTTATTCATAATATTTTTTATAACAAAAGCATAAACGTTCCAAAATAAATTATTATGACATATCTCAAAACCGACCATATTTGTAAACAATTTTATAATATTAAAAAAAAAAATGTGAGTATTGTATACAAAGTACATAAAAAAGAAACATTAAACATATATAACACAAAAAGTGAAGTAGAATAAGATGACCTTATTTATTTAGGTATACTTAGAAGGAAAATCAATATGATATTAATAAACTATTGAATCATGTTCTCGAGAAAAAACAATTAACTTTTGCCAGTTATGCTTCACTTACATGCATAAGGCGGTACAAAAAAAAAACTATTTTGCAGTGTGCAATAAATAAATTACTACAACATTATGTTATATGAGTACTTATAAAAGGTATTATGTATATATTTCATTTCAAATGTCCAATTACAAATTACATTAGTCTCTATTTATACACGCAATTCATGCATTTCAACAAATACGCATTAACATTATGGGATTATCACAGCGGCGCCACAGATAAATAATGCAAAAATTAATGCTAATAAAATAACATTATTTATATAGAAATAGTTCAAATACATATTTGCATAATATTAATGTTTTTTAACGAGCTGAAATAATTAATACAAATGAAAACATCTGCTTCTTATGAGCTTTATTAAACATGTTTAATAAAGCTCATAAAAAGCAGCACGTATCACAATTTATTCATAAGAGTTTGTTGCGACAGCTGTTACGCCAACTTATATTGGCTTTATCAGATGTTACAAATAACTCGCAAACTTTGCACAAATTTAATTGTCAAGTGGTGGTAGTTATTTGTAACACCTGATGATGCCAACGTAGGTTGTCAATTTCAAGTATAAATATCAAAACAATTAATAATGCCATAGCAAGGCGAAACAAGTCATTCCCATAGAAAAATTAAACATCCACAAAGCAGAAACGTTTTCATTCATATTGAATATGGAGTTTTACATATTCGTTCAAGGAACTATTATATAAATAAATAAAAATTGCATTAAAATTTTTTTTTTTAGTAAAACTCCTAAATAGGGATGAAAACATATATTATATTTAAAATAAATTAATTATATTCATGATTTAATGATAGTTGACTTTCACATTAATCTTTTTTAGTGCGGTTATCAGAGTCAATATTTGTATAGACAACTTATAAAAACAAATACATGCTACAATTTTTTTATTTTATTAGATTGTTAACAATAATTAAAAGTATTTCATAACGTAGTTTAAGACACAGATCAGTGCGATGGTTTGTACATATGGATCACATGGATAATTTTTTTTTTTTAAGAATGTGTACGTTAACGATGTGAATGGAGTATGGAGTCGAGGAAGACTGTGTCGGCCATGTTGCAAACAAAAAAAAAATCGGAAGAATCGACATGTGTGTATGACTCGCTGTGGAAGAAATAAGAGATGTGTGTCTCTGCCTACCCTCGTGGAGAAACGGCGTGATGGTTTGTAGTTGTTAAAACAAAATATTAACGAAAGCGCAGGCCATGTGAGGAGTTAGAGAAATCGACGCGCGTGCATGACACGATGTATGAATGCTGAGGAAGCGAGAGAAATATCTCAGGAAAGAAAAGTGTGGTAGTCCATTGACGGCTTGATGGTTAGTTAGTTAGTTATATTATGATATATCGAACTAGAAAATATCAACACAGATATGTTCTTTCGGTGCCGTGTCAGCTCTTCCCAACGTTGGTAATCACTGCAGCAAAGGCATCTCTATCCTAGGCCACTTCGAACAGGTTCTGTTATTCCTGTCCACTATTTGATGTTCCGCAGCCAGGACAACTGCCTTCTACCAACTCCCCGACGTCCCTCCACTTTACCCATTAATATCAGTCTAAGGAGGTGGTATTTTTCTCCCCTTAGCACGTGACCCAAATACGAGACCGTTCTAATTTTCACACTCGACAACAGCTCTCTGGCTCTCTGTAGTACGTCTGCATTACTGACACTATCGGTCCACGGAATACGGAGCATTCTGCGGTATATCCACATCTCAAACGCTTCCAACTGGTTAATTACATTCACTTTCAGAGTCCAGTTTTCGCAGCCATATAGTTGAACAGACCATTTACTCGTATAATATTTAATCATTCTTTGTCGGAGTTTCAAGTTAAGATTATCGTTGCAAAAGAATGTTCTCATTTTATTAAATGCAGCTCTTGCAACTTTAATTCTGCATTTATGTATTGTATTTATTATTTAAGTATTATTTATGTAGGTATATATTTATTTACGCAAAAATAACATATTGATATTATTTGTTTTTTGAATATATACAAATACTTGTAGACAAATACTGGATTTAACCCATTGCGGGTAAATAATTTTTAAAGATTAATTGTATCTCAATAGAGACGAAGGTGTAAATTGGTTTTTTTGGAAACAGAATATGGTAGTCGAGGCGTTTACAGGACTTATGACCTGTCATTGGTTGGGTTAAGCGATCGGTTTATACAACATTTTGAATGTATACAAATACTTGTAGACGAATACTGTCAAAATGTTGTATAAAACAAAAACTGGTCCAAGTTAGCATATAAATTGGAGTGACATTTCCAGGCGTTATCTAACAGTGCGTTAATGGCGGTAGCCTTTCACATTCACATTTCAAAGATCTTCTGCTTAATGCTATAATCTAATCTTCATAGATGGCGCTGGTCTTAAAATTGAAACTGACATGTGAATTGTGGTGTTGGATATTAACATATACATACATGGTGGTCATAAGAAAGGTGGAATGTGGAATGTTGTAATTACATAAAGCGTGCGCTTAACCCAACCAATGACAGGTCATAAGTCCTGTAAACACCTCGATCACCATATTCAGTTTCCGGTTTGTATCTTCGTCTCTATTGAGATAAAATTAATCCTTGGATCGCTTTATGTTAACAACATTCATCATTCCGCCCTTCTTACGACCATATTCTGTTTCCAAAAAAACAATTTACATCTTCGTCTCTATTGAGATACAATTAATCCTTAATAATGATATTAATAGAATGTTAAAAAGTTGTGTACATCATATCTAATATTTTATTAATGTCGCATGACTACACCACTGGTTGATTGATTTATTTGCAATGTAATGTTTTATTATGTTAAATCATGTTATGTAAACACTTTCATTACATAAACAGTGAGTGTACTAATCGGTTGAGGAAATACATCTCTTTCGTGGACGCGTTAACTCTGGCACAAGGACACTCGAGGCGACCGTATTGGTTGAAAGTTTTATTGTTGCATAATAAAATGGTGTCAGAATAAATGAATTTATCCTTCACCCATGAGCGTATATTCCAATTGTGCGAACGTAAACAATGAAGTGGTCCAATGGGTGAAGCTGTTTTTAATCTGAAACACTAATTAATATCTGCCTTTCCTAGAATTGTTTAACTCATTGCCTGCTCCGCTGCTGGGATTACTGGGAACTACCACGAATATATGTTACATAACAATATAAATTTATAAGCACTCAAATATTATTAACGCTGAGAATAGAAGCATAGCTTAAAAATAAGCGTTCTTTGTTTAAATACCATAACAACGATTGCACTAAAATTTGTAACGGCTGATGAGAAATCTATTGCACTTTGAAAGCAATGTTATTCTTCGTTTAAAATATGTTATAATTTATCAGTACAGCTTTCATCTTATACTCGTATGCAACATTATTCCAAAAAACAAATTTCAAAAATTTAAATCTGTAACATAATTTTATAAATGTAACTAACTAACTTACCATCAAAGAATGGACTGCCACACTTTTCTTTCCTGACATATTTCTCTCGCTTCCTCAACATTCATACATCGTGTCATGCACGCGCGTCGATTTCTCTGACTCCTCGTGTGTCCGACATTCAATATCGTGCCACGTTATTCTGGGTCTTCCTCTATTTCTAGTTCCATTTACATCGTTAACATAATTTTTTTATATAATTCTTTCTTCATTCATTCTTTCCATGTGTCCAAACCATCTTAATGATCCTTTCATCATTTTGTTCATAATACCATTATTCGCACCGCATTCACTTCTTATATTTTCTTTCGACTGCATTTATTCTACTTTTATCCTTCTAGATCTCATTTCTGTTGCATTTATTCTACTTTTATCCTTCTTTTGCCAGTTCCATGCTTCGCTTCCATACATAAGGGTCGGTATAAGAACACCATTGTGCACTGCCATTTTAGCTTTTTTGGATATGTTTTTGTTTGCGATGACAACATTAAGTGCACCATTCACTTTGTTGCCTGCCCCAACACTTCTTTTAATAACCATCTCCACTCGGCCATCTTTTGTAAACATACTACCCAAATACACGAACTCATCTACTTGCTCCTAATTTTCACCATTCACGCTAATGTTGCAGACTGTCATGATTTCTTCTTTTTCAAAAATCATTACCTTAGACTTATTCACATTCATCATAAGATCATTTCGCATGCATACCTCATACGTACTATTCACCAGGACTTATAGTCTGCAAGTAGTACAGCGGCATCCGCATACAAGCGACAGCTTACTGACACTCTGCTCATTTTGGCACCTGCATCCAACCCTTTCAACTCTTTCATACCATATAATTGTGTATAAAGGATTAATTTGTAGTGTGGCATTATTATAAATATTTTAAAAACATTTATCCTTTTGTCATTCCAACCGGTTTCGAGTTGCAATGTTTTTGTTTTTTAACCCTGACGATGTTCCGGCGGGAGCGAAACCGGTTGGATTGATAAAACAAAATAAAATGAATAAATAATCAATGGAAATGTGTTTTCTAATGATTTTTATATTTTAAATGATCTAATTGTTAAATTATAAAACACAAATAATATGATTATCATTTTTATTCATACAATTTTATTGAATTTCTCTTTACATCATTACAGCGCGAACCAATCAACGTAAAAATAATAGCTTGATTGATTGATTGAATAGCTTGATTGATTCTCATGCACGTGATAGATATCTAATCTATCACCATTTTATTGTCACGTGAATTCTGTATCAGACCAAAAACAGTGTGAAAATCACACTGTCATAGCCGGTAATCGAACCCGGGACCTTCGGTGGGGCAGTCGTAGCACTTACCACTCTGTCACAAAGGTCGTGCATATGTATTTTTTAATTTTGATGTACGATATTTTATTAAAATCAAACCCACATTTTATTATTTCTTGAACAATTATGTAAAAATTCTGAATAAATAATTCATGTACAAAAAAGTATTAATTACTCTTCATGGGAATTGCATGTTACATCTTCTAAAACATTATCAAATATAATTTGATAATGCCTTACTTAGAAAGGTGAAACATGTTATATGTGACGACCTTCGTGGCCGAGTGGTAAGTGCTTTGAATGCCACTATGATTGTCACACTGCCTTTGGTCTGGTGCAGAATTCACGTGACAATAAAATGGCGATAAATTAGGTACCAATCACATGTCACGAGAATCAATATGATAGCTATACCCTTTACATCGATTAGGCTCGCGCTGTAACGATGTAAAGAGCAATTCAACAAAACTATAATCATAATAATAATAATTTCATAGAACATCATTAACCTTCATGAGAACAGACGTTTCGTGTAATATTAATTATAAAATCGGCCTTTATAAAACTGATCTTGTAAAACTCATTCTGCAAAGGTTGAAGGCCAAATAAATTATTATTATTTTAGTGGGTAATCGAACCTGCAACCCTAGCTATCAGTGAGCATTGCATTGCATTTCATCTTGAAAACCACACTATCTTATCTGATATATTAATAATTTTAATTGTTTATTAAAAAAACTAGATTAGAGAATAATATAATATTTTTACTATTAGTTTTCTTAATACTTTTAGAGCACTTATAAATAATATATACTTTCATTACAGAATATAGAAATTACTACACAGAAAAAATAATAAAATTTAATAATGCTTTAAAATACAAAAGCATTAAAATATCCTAATGAAATTCTATTAAAATACTTCATACCGTGTATATAATATTTTTTATAAGAAATCATTATTATTAATTAATTGATTAAATTAGTTTGTTATTTTTTTATAAGAAACCATCAAAATAGTTAAACTTAAAAAAATAATGTATGGACACCACACTTGTTTGGACTTTTCTTAAGCATGTTTCGGGCCTAAAACATGTATCCTCATAGATTAAAATAGGATCATTGAAAATACACTGAGGTAGGATATCTACGACCAGATTCATGTGAAAAGTGTAAAAAAGAATGAAAATACAATGTTTTTCTAAATATTTTAAATTTTGAATCCACTAGACAAAGTGATGACGAATATGTAAGAAATTTTCAATATTTGGCGCTTGATATACTAAAATATTTTTTAATCAAATAACAAGTAAACAAAAAAATATTCCATAAATGTCGGTTAACTAAAAAGCAAACCAAATGAAAGGTTAACAAAATGTCGTAAATAAACGCGTGTGAAATGCTTTTTTTCTCAATAATATTTTTTTTTTTTGATAAATATATACTCTTGGATATTTCTGAAAAATTAATATTACAAAGTATTCAAAAAGTTATTAACGTTTGATTGTAGAATACATTTCGTTAAAAATATTTTAGACTCACCACTAACAAGAGAAAATGTAATTTTAAATTACAGATATTTATTTAAAAAATATATGTAATTGATGTAAAAAATATATCGATTTAAAAAATATATGTAATAATACTATCAAATAAGATAACTCACCTAGTAACTGTAAAAAACACAATACATGAAAATTACAGCGAGTCACGCAAATCACAAAGTATTTTTTTTTTCTATTTTACACATAACATTAAAAATATAATATATGATTTTTAATAAAGATAGTGAAAAAAAATATTTCAGGATTGGTGTTTCAGAAACCTGTAAAAATATCCAGATACGCTTTCCAGCAGGACTCAATAACACGATATTCTGCTTAAAAATTCTGATACAAAAGCATCTAGAGTCGATATGACGTCGCTTATTTTATTTTATTATTTCAAACAATAGCATTAATAAAAATTATTCCACTGCAATTGTTCAAAATCAAGGTGAAAAATAACTTCATTAATAATTATGTGTTACAAAATCTGATATGTTTTCCAAAAGTTATATTTTTTAATGTCATGGACCGAGTTGCAAAGTTGAAATGACAATGGGCTGGACACTTGGCTAGACAGGGTGGCAACATATGGGCACCCGGAAGGCCACTGATGAGATGGACCGATGATATTGTCAAAAGGGTTGGAAAATCTTGGATACAAAGGGGGCAGGATTGAGACGAGTAGAGGAAATTGGAAAAGGTCTATATCCAGCAGTGGAGGGAAGAAGGTTAGCAAAGAAGAAGAAGAAGAAGATATTTTTTAAGTAAAAATTTAGACAAAAAATAATAATGTTTATTAAAAATTATAATAATAGTTATTGGTAATTGTAACCATATGAAGAGATTATATGTTTACATGGTAATAAAATTAAAAAAGAAATCGCTTGCGACCATATTAATTTAAGAAATTCGGAATTTGTAAATATAGTATTTTATATATAAAATAAAATAAAAATTTGTGTATTAACCACGAAAATGTAATTACGCCAACTAATTTTGCTTATTCACATGCTTCATAGGGAAATATAAAAACTAAATAAAAATACAGATTTACTTGAATTTATATGGTATACTGCGGAGTTTAAGTGGACATTTTAGCAGCTGTCTAATGTGTATTTTTTTAAATTTCTTAAGAACTATTTAGAATTTGTATTAGAGCAAAATTTTAATATTTAATTAAAATTTTTGATGACGCTACAATAGTTATATGCGCTTCTGACATTGGGAAAACACGCTTTTTTATTCGGTTTTTATATTGGCCTGGTGAAGCTAGGGTACAAGCGAAACTAGTTTGAATATTTATGATACAATTACTTGATTAATATATTCCTTGGTTAATATATAAGTGTTGTTCCATTATATTTAAAATATCTAAGTTGTGTGTTTCATATGAAAATTTAAAAAAAATTCACTTTATTAAAAAAAAACAATCATTAAAATTTTAATACTGTTTTAAAATTGTTTAAAAAAACGGTTGGAACCCATCAGGAGTTACGATTTTGCCAATATAGGCTGGTGAAACAGCTGTCGCAATAATTTCATAGAAATTGAATTTTAAAATATGATATTATAACAGCGTTCCAAATTGAACAATTCACAATAATGTTGAAGTATCATTGTGTTTCCACCATAAAAATGGATTTTCTAATAAAAAAAATTTGATTGTATGTTTTCGCCGACTATTTTCAATTTTTTTTTTAAATACAGTGTTCGCCTTATCTTTATCAAAAAATGATTAATTAATTATATACTCACGTCCATAGCAGCACTCGATCCCTTTGTGGCGCTGTTGAGGGCAGAGTCCCTTGACCGCCGTGAGAAGACCCTTGGGACAGTCTTTCTCTATCACACACAGCCCCCCCTGGTGGATACACTCCTTCTCGCCAATTATCTGATCTAGTTCCTCCACTGAAAATTGATGTTCAATATATCCACACAATATCGGAATTTGAACATTTACAATTAATTCAAAATGCGAACTTTATTTTGTAATCTACTGAAAAATTTACTTAAAGATTGTGTTAAGAACGAGTTTAAGAATACTCATTTTCAATTGAGATATCGTGAAAAATGCATAAATATTATAAATCAGAATTCATATTATTATATATAGTTATTCTTTAGATTTTTTATGTAATATTGGGTGGTGGTCTACGGGATAGAACACTTAGCTCCTGATCAAGCCTGTAATATTCCTTCTTCGTATTATTGAGCCATTTTCTGTTCATAAGGAAGATTGTAAAATAAATTATATTAGTATTGATTTAAATCTTTGATATTAGAATTTTCTTTTAAAAAAATACAATTTTCAACGTTTCCGAATAAAATATCCCACCAATAATCTTGATTTGTAAGGATTTCACAGTAATTAAATTTATTTTGTATTAGACTTGATCGATTTGTTTCCAAAATATTTATAATGTATAATAAAATATATATTTAACACATTAAACAAAACATATTCAAAATAAGTAAATCCTATTCGTCCTCGGAGTAATTGATTGTACCAAACACCGCACGTAAAATATAAATCATTATTAATAATAATAATCATAAAATAAAATAAATAGATTTCTTGGACTTTGATTATTTATTGAATTAGCTTTTGTTGGGGATTTATTATCACTAGAGAATGTCTTACGCTTAGATTTTGAATTTGGCTTTAATAAAATCAAATATTTAGGATTATATAAAGCATTATGCAGTTATTAAATCAAATATAAAAACTTATACAAATGCAATTATTCCACATTTAATATGGGGTAAGAAATGTGAATTGTAAGTAACTTTAAAAAGTTATATTCAAAGCCTAAGAAAACTTGTTAAAATATTTATTTTTGTCTTTGAATATAACGAGCTTTATATGTGTTATTGATATGTTTATATTTGTAAGACCCCTTTGCGGTTTTTATTTTTTTTTAAACATATCTTTTATTTATTTTTTTTAATATGCAAAATTAACCACGATGTGGTTATTTATATTTGAAGTCCAATAGTTAGGTTTGTACCCAAGGTTCATCAGGACAATATAATAAATAACCTATGTGTACTGGTGATGTTTGAGTACAAGCGAATGCAATAAAATACTGACCAAAGTTGAACCCAAACAGTTTGTATTATTTTTTTATATTTATAAATTTAAGATGCCTTAACACCTGTTAGTTACTGTTGTTCCCAAGCTACATCAGTCAATCGCCCTGATGAAGTTTGGGTACAAGCAAAACTAGTAGATTTCAAATATAATTACCAAAAATTGGTTAAACACATAAAGTTTGTAATTTTTATATTCATAAACTTAAAATGCGTTAATACAAATTGACTGCTTCTAATTATTATTTAACATATTTTATTAATCAATTGAACAGAGCTAAATGGGAAAAGGAATCGCTCAAAAACTAAACAAGATTATTTTATTTGAATTATTATAATTGCACTTTGAACATATTTTTAAAACACTTTTTCAAACTTTGCACAAACATGTTTCGGTTGCGAACTAACTTTTTTCGATGTACAAAATTTTAACTTAAGTTTTAATTAATTTTAACTTAAGTGTCACAACCGAAACATGTCTGTCAAAATTCTAAGTGCAGTTATATTTATTCAAATATAAATCCACAACACAAATTGAAGGCCATTAAAGAATAAAAGTCTATTTTATTTCTGAATTATTTTAATTGATCGAACGATTCTAAATTTGTTAAAATAATTTTTTTAATATTTAATTAAATGAACTGAACTTTTAATTGCACGGTTCATTTGTAACAAAATTAACATAAATATAAAACATTGCATTTTCACAACACTTGCCTTTTTTGGGCCCGAAAAATATTTATGAAAAAGGCCAAAAAGTGTTGTGAAAATACAATGTTTTTAAAAAAATATTTTAACATAAATATAATGTTCCAGGAAACGTTGTGAGTTGCTTTATAAAATCAAATGAATTAATCAAACTCAAATATTGAATATAAACCTTTCATATATAATAATAAATAAAATAAAAACTTACAGTCCCGATTGTCGCCCAATACATTTCTGCTCAGTAAGACCAGGAGAGCCCCGGTGAAAAAGGCAAATCGTTCAAATAGAACCATTGCGATGTGTGCGGCGTAGGAATTAAATACAACTGTATTTCGACGTACAAGAATTAACTTTTCGCTTCACAATGAATTGCACGTCAAATGGTGTAGCTATTTATACCGTCGCCTAGAGGCGCCATAGTGGGGGGACCCATTGTTTTAAAGAAAAATTACTGAAGCATCTTTCATTCAATGGCGTTACTCTCAAGCATGTTTGGATGCCAATTGATCTAGACCTTCCAGCGCAGCGTAAACATTTAATTAAAAATGTGAATGGTTGAAGTAAAATAATTTCACTCTTCATTAATATTGCTTCGGTGAAGGTACAGAAGTACTTGAAGTTAACTACAACACGAAACAAATAATAAACACAAGAATAAAAAGAAATGTTTTTGTCTCTACTTAAAAACTCAATTTAATTCGCATCTGTCAGTTTTTGAAGCGCAGATATTACTTATGTGAAGATTACATTTAAAACAAAATATATATTGAAAACAAATATATACCTTATTTGATCAACCTAAACATAGAATTCACCGGGGAAGTGAATACTTTTGCCTTTAAGAGATTATTACAAAATAAAAATAAATGTAAGACTATCTGTAATATGCAGTCTTCGATAATTGAGTTTATTTGGTCACATGCCAGAAAAGAGCTTGATAACCTGTAAAAAAAATATTGCCACAGGAAGGGTTCCAAGCAAAAGAATTAAGAAGTACCTACGAGGTTTGACGAGACTAAACATTGATAATATATTTATTTTATTACACCCGCTAAGTTTATTTAGCCACGGTTAGCTTTTGCGTAGATGTGCGCTTGGTAGAACGATTTACGACAGAATCTCAAATGTTGATATAAGAAAGGAATGTTGAGCGAAATAAGGTATTATGAACAAAATTATGAAAGGATCGCTGCGTTGGTTCGGACATATGGATCGCATGGATGGAGAAAGAATGGTTAGGAAGTATAGGTACGTTCACGACGTTAATGGAGTACGGAGTCGAGGTAGACTGAGGAAAACATGGCATGATCAAATTAATCAAATTTTAAAAGTTAGTCACGTTAGAAGTTGGAAGAATCGACGTGGTTGTATGACTCGTTGTATGAATGTGGAGTAAGCAACAGAGGTGTGTAATGATTGAGTTGTGTGGTGGTTCATTATCTCTGCCTACCTCTGCGGGGAAACGGCGTGATGGTTTGTTTGTTTGTTTAGCTTTTTAGTCCCGGAAGGCTTTCCACTTGTGTCGATCCTGAGCACATTATTGCCACCCCGTGCCCGCCTCTTCTTTAACCTCATCCGACCACCTTTCAGGGGTCTTCCGACCCTACATGCCTTCACACACCCACCACTTTGAAGCCTATTTCTTTTCCTATCATAGAGTAAATTGATACTTTAATTGTACCTGTTTTATAATTAATATCTTGTTAATAATCTTATTTTAAACAATGCCAAAACTAAAAAAAAATCTATCAAAATTAACCACTTAAAATATAAGCAATTAAATTGTCATGTAAAAGTGCTAACATTTCCTATTTAATTATGTATATGAGAGAGTGTCAAATATAATGTATAACGGTGAATGGAATTCATATAGGTATAAATGTCTTTTGAACAAAACAATATCAGAATCATTAAGATGGTTCGGAAACATGGAAATAATGAATGAAAAATGAAATGAAAAGTATATGTTAACTATGTAAACAGAATAGGAAAAAGACGTATCAGTTAAAATTTAAATGTCGGCCACAATCCATTCTGATTTTATTTGATTTGACTTGATTTAGCCTGCCACTTCCAGGAGACGGCGTGATGGGTAGTTTGATAGTTTTATATATTGCGAAGAGATAGACATGGGATCCTCCAACTTGGGATAGTAGGTAGGATTAAATCATAGTGTGAATCTGGCGAAATGCAAACGTTTTGGATGAATCTGGCAAGAGGCAATATTAGAGGAGTTAAATCGGGCGACGCAAAACAATAAGACATTAGCAGAAGTGATGGCCAAGGTCGGGGGAGGCATTAGTAGAAGCGATGTCCAACCTGATATGGTACAGGAAGAAATATAATAGAAATACAACCATTTTAAATATGATGAATCTACGTACGACCTTCGTGGCAGAATGGTATGAGCTCTGACTGCCATACCGAAGGTCCCGCAGTGTTATTGGTCACACTGGCATAAGTCTGGTGTTAAAATAAAATATAGAAGAAATAAAATAACTTACTTCCTCTTAAACAGCAATTGTCGTCCACTGCTGGACAAAGGCCTCCCCCATACTTCTCTGCGTATTCCTGTCTTGCGCCTTTCGCATCTAATCGCCAGCAATTCTTCGAATGTCATCGCACCATCGTGTGGGAGGTCTCCAGTCTACCATTTCACTTCACTTCTGGTCCATCTATCGTCTACCAATCTGGCAACATGTCCCGCAAATGACCATTTAAGCTTAGCTACCCTTTCGACGACATCTGTTACTCCCGACCTTCTACGTATTTCAGTATTTCTTATCCGGTCTGAGAGTCTTACATGTAGCATGGCTCTTTCGTGTTTCCTCTGTGCTACACGGAGTCTCCTTATGGACGCCTTGGTGAGGGTTAGCATTTTTGCTCCAAATGTCAGTACTGGAAGTATGCATTGATCATACATTTTGCGTCTTAGACATTGGGGAATGTTACTATCAAAGAACTTCTTCAGGTTTCCATATGCCGCTCATCCAATACCCATTCTCCTCTGAAGCTCAGCAGTATGATAATCTCTAGAAAATAAGATGTTGTGGCCGAGATACTTGTAAATAAAATCACACGTGACAATAAAATGGCGAGAGATTAGCTATCTATCACATGTTATGAGAATTAATGTAACAGCTAAAAAGAAATTGTATACAGTAATTGGAATCAAATGACCTGTTGAATACAAAAATAATAAAAAAATACGCATTGAAACTCAGTAGCATACAAAGTTTGTAAGATGAATGTCAAGTTGAATGTGAGAGAGAAAAAGGATAAACTGAAGGAGGAAGACGGTCTCAAGATGACGAGTCACTTTCAGAGCAACATAAAAATGTTCTGGAAGGAAGTCAAAAAAGCCCGGAATCCTCCCGAAATTTTGAGTTGTGAGGGAAGAATGATTACTGATTTTGACAGTATACAAGGAAGATGGATGGAATACTTTAAAAATGTATATGGCAGTGAAATGACTGAGAGTTCAATGAGAAGGAGCGTTACAAATGTGAGTTGCACGAATAGCGAAAGAGATATGACAGAAATAAGTTTGAACGAAATAGTAAAATCTGTAAGCTGTATGAAAGGTGGAAAAGCTGTTGGTTATGATTGTGTCGCTTTGGAGTTTATTAAAAACGGTGGGCCGGTTGTTGCAGCGTGGTTATACAGACTCTTTAACCAGTGTTTAGAGGAAGAATATACGCCGCTCGACTGGAGGAGGGCTGTTATCATGCCTCTATATAAGGGAAAGGGGTCTCGTATGGACTGCGGAAATCACCGGGCAATAAGTCTGTTAAGCGCCGTTGGTAAACTCTACGGCCGAATTTTAATAGAAAGAGTAAAAAAGACGACGACTGAAAGAGTATGGGATGTTCAAGGCGCTTTTATGACCGGAAGAGGATGTATGGATCAGATTTTTGCACTTCGAACGCTTGCGGAGAAGTTTATGGCCAAAAACCGTAAGCTTTTCTGTGCGTTTGTCGATTTGCAAAAAGCCTATGATCGAGTGAACAGAGATAAACTGTGGTCAATCTTGTCCGAATACGGAGTGAGCACAAAACTGATACGGGCGGTTGCTTCTCTCTACGAAGGGAGCACTGCCAGTGTTAGGGTAAATGGAGACATCACGCCTTGGTTTGATATCACGAAGGGTGTTAAGCAGGGCTGCGTGATGTCTCCATGGTTGTTCAATCTGTATATGGACAAGTGTATGAAAGAACTTAAAGGTATAAATGCTGGTGCTAAGATGAGTGATCTGTCTGTATACTGTCTGCTTTACGCGGACGATGCCGTTCTCGTTGCGGATAGTGCGGACGAATTACAAGTCTTGGTGTCGAGAATGTATGAGGTATGCAAGTCAAATGATTTAATGATGAATGTCGGAAAGTCAAAGGTGATGGTTTTTGAAAGGGAAGAGCAAATGACAGTTTGTAATATAAGTGTAAACGAAGAGAACTTGGAACAGGTGAGGGAATTTGTGTATTTAGGTAGTATGTTCACAGCAGATGCCCGAACGGATAGTGACGTCGAAAGAAGGGTTGGTGCGGGTAACAAAGTGAATGGAGCTTTAAAAAAAGTTATTGGAAACAAGAATTTATCAATGAAAGCGAAAACGGCCGTTCACAATGGAGTTCTGGTCCCAACCTTAATGTATGGAAGCGAAGCATGGAACTGGCAAAAGAAGGATGAGAGTAGAATAAATGTGGTAGAGATGAGGTCCCTAAGACGTATGTGTGGTAGAACGATATACGACAGAATCTCAAATGCTGATATAAGAAAGGAATGTAGAGCGGAAGAAGGTATAATGAACAAAATTATGAAAGGATCGCTGCGTTGGTTCGGACATTTGGAACGCATGGATGGAGAAAGAATGGTTAAGAAAGTATACGTTAATGATGTAAATGGGGTACGAAGTCGAGGCAGACCGAGGAAAACATGGCATGACCAAATTAATCAAATTTTAAAGGTTGGTCATGTTAGAAGTCGGAGGAATCGACGTGCCTGTATGACTCGTTGTATGAATGTGGAGGAAGCTAGAGAGGTTTGCCAGGATAGAGTAGTGTGGCGGTCCATTCTCTCTGCCTACCCCTGCGGGGAAACGGCGTGATGGTTTGTTGTTGTTGTTGTATTGAAACTCAGCAAAAAAGATTTTATTTTTAATACGGTAAACATGTACTTGGCCTCGATTGTTATATCTTTTATTTATTTACACTATCTGGTAGTAGTAGGAGTGTGTTATTTAAATAAAAATAAAAATATTTATTAATTGACACAGTAAACTCAAAACGTAACTTAAGTATTATACATTCTCACAGGAAGCGGCTGTCTACTTATCTTCCACTATTTCAATTAGCTGCAACGGATTTTTTTCTAATTAAATATAGGAAACAAATAAATTGTGAGGCGATCGAGCCAAAGTGAACTGTAATTTTGCCATACGCGGGTAGCACGCCGTTTATTTTTAGTCGTCTTATCAGCATTCGCAAATTTGTCAAGCAGGCGAAGATAAATGTAATCAACTACGCAATGAACGAATTTCCCGCTTTTCTTTAACCTCAATATCAATTAAGCTAATCTAACTAACTAACTAACTAACTAACTAACTAACTAACTAATCATCACGCCGTCTCCCCGTAGGGGTAGGCAGAAAGAATGGAACGCCACACTGTTCTGTCCTGACATACTTCTCTCGCTTCCTCTACATTCATACATCTTGTCATGCACGCACGTCGATTTCTTCGACTCCTCACGTGACCGACATTCAATATTTGATTGATTTGATCGTGCCACGTTTTCCTCGGCCTTCCTCTATTTCTAGCTCCGTTCACGCCGTTTACATATACCTTCTTTACCATTCTGTCTTCACTCATTCTTTCCATGTGTCCAAACCAACTTAAAGACCCTTTCCTTATTTGGTTCATAACACTTTCATTCGCACCGTATTCACTTCTTATACTTGCATTTGTCACTCTATCATATTCGTCTTAAAGATCTCATTTCTACTGCATTTATTCTATTATACTTTCATCCTTCTTTTGCCAGTTCCATGCTTCACTTCCATACATAAGGGTCGGCACAACACCATTGTGCACTGCCATCTTGGCTTTTTTTGGATAGGCTTTTGTTTGCGAGCTAAGCTAATCACTTTTATAAACTGCACATTATCAAATATAAATATAAATTTAACTAGCTAATCATCACGTACGTTGCTGAATGGATAACCGGCCACATGGTTCAATCAAACAAGATGTTTGGAATAGATATGGCTTTTTGTCCCTAATAGATATCTCCGACAGCGACAGCATAGATTGGTTTACCTACCGGCCGCTAGAATCAACTTGCCTCTGGTGACACCGGTGGGAAGAGCAATTAATCTGCTGAACGCGGTCTCCTCGGAGATCGACGTCTTTCATATTAGTGAAAGTACGTTCTGAAGGCAAATACTCTTAATTCAGGAGAGAGTATCTTGTCTTTCTTATGTCGAACCATCTCTCGTGCGTTTCTGGTAGAATACTATACACAACATACTATTTTACTTGTTCTCAATAGATGCCTTAAAAATTAATTTTGTAATGTCCTCCTTCGGTGTGGTAGTTTATTTACATTTTTTTAATACTTAACTCAAAGAACTTAAATTTTAAATCAATCGTATGGAGTAACAAACACACTCTAATCGAAAGTAATGTCAGAATATACAAGGCATGTGTTCGCCTATCATAGATACCATAGGATATATACCAATAGAACTAACAACCTTCTCAAACTAGTTGAAATGCGAACCCTATGCTCCATCGCAGGTAGAACCCCCAGGGTGCAGCCACACCAGAGTGCCTGGGTAGGAGTCAAGACACAGTTCGCTTGTGATCACGCCCTGTGGCGCGGAGCGTATAGTGTGGCCGGTCCCATAGTGCGCCGTACGTTGGTTTGCCGGGTGTTAATTTTGACTCCTACTCTGGCACTTCGGTGTGGCCGTACCTTCAGAGATCGGATCAGAAATGTTGAGGACATAGTAAGATGGGGAAGAAGCAGAATACGCTTTTGGAGAGATAATGGTGGACCGCATGGAGAATACACGAATTGCAAAAATTGTTAAAGAAGTAAACCCCAGCAGAAAGAGATTACCAGGAAGGCCTCTGAAGAGATGGAGAGATGACTGGACATCATTATCCCATTATCCCAGGACAGCCCACCGTCAGAAACAGGTCATACGACCTTAACTAAGAAGAATATGAAGTATATATATAATCTCCAATATGATCAGAAAACCACTTAATATAAGTAAAAATGAACGGTTATGTCCAGGCTTGAAATCAAGCGATTCGTTCCCTTAGATCATAGGTTTCCAATCTTTTCTGGGCCACCGCCCCCTTAACAAGAAAAATAAACGTTCAACGCCCCCCTCTCATAAAAGTTATTCCAAAAAAGGGAAAATGATTACAATACATATAATAACAAAATAAAGCAATATTTAAGTTTAATTTTCTTTATTAGTACCTATGTGATTAGCGTGTTTTTTTGTATTTTTCAACTATATTTTTTTTATCTGCCCACGCTCTCTATTTTTTCTGGGTCTTCTACTGCCCCCCTGAAAGTCTCAAACGCCCACAAGGGGGCGTTATCGCCCACTTTGAGAACCTAGACCTTAGATCATGGGTGGGCAACCATTTGTTGTGAAAGGGCCAAATATTTGACGTGGGGATTAGTGCGGGCCGCACTTGGGTCAAATGTCATTATAGTACACCTACAATATTTAACCTTACTAACCAACCATCACGCCGTCTCGCCGAAGGGTTAGACAGAAATAATGGACTGCCACACGTTAACCGATGTGGCACTCCAAACTTCTCTTTTCGCTTCCGCGGGAGACGCGGTGTGACAGGTTGTGAACGCTATCGCCACCAATAGGCATCTTCCACTAAATATAAACTTTTTAAACTTAAACATGAAATGCTTATTATATATTCTTAAAACATTTATTGCAATTTTATTTTTTAATTACCTACCTTATATTTTTGAGACGCATAGTATTGCGTCGAACTGTGAATCCGAAAACCGAGAACAGTGTTTGTTTTTTCGATAATTCAGAATTTAAAAAGTTATCGTATGATATCATCCGTCACGTGCGGCGAGAATCTTGCGGGCCGCTGGTTGCCGACCCATGCCTTAGAACATATAAATTGTATTTATACATTTCGGATATTTTTCTTAATTTATACATGATTTTTTCTGATAAGACAACGAAACAAATTATAAGTTCCTAATTTCAAATGAAAGAGACGGACCTTTAATAAAACTTTATATTAGCATAGTTAATAGTAACCTGTTGCCTAAGTGATAAATTTGTGAATGTTTACATAACCGTGGATCCCTAATACTACAGTATTGACCTATTTTCTCGAGAACAGCGGGATTCTCTAGTAATCTCTTAATCAACTCGAAGAAACATATTGCGTTGCAACTCCACCTTCTCGGTGCAAGAGAATTAAATCCGAGAACATCTAATTGAAAAGCCATTAGATGAATCCAAGGATACTCCCCTTGATATTTAGACTTCGTTCTAGTTTCTTATCAACCCTTATCGACGCGCGAGAATGCTGAAAGAATCGAGGACGAAATAGTTCAACCAGGACTCTGGCACTTAAGATAATGAAATACCTCAGAGCAGAACCTTGAAAATATTGCATATTGGCGCAACATATTAAATAATTAATACGATGTAAAGGTCTGTTTTCCGGAAGTTTTATTCTTCTTCTTCCTCCTTGTTGTAGACCTATGTGGTCTGTTCTCCAGAGTGTTGCTCCTCCTGCGAGGTAGATTCCCAGCTGTCCTTCCATCTTTTAGGAGGTCTTCCACGAGGACGAGTCCCATGAGGCTGATTATGCAATGCAATATAGGGGAGTCTGGTGGTGTCCATTATTTGAACATGACCGTACCAGTCCCTTTTTCGCTGTCTGCTCCATCTCATAATATCCTCAACCTCACATATCTCTCTTATTCTGGTGTTCCTCACGCGATCTCTTAGTGTCTTGCCTGCGATCGTTCTCAGTGTCTTCATTTCGGAAGTCCTCAATACTTGTTTGGTCCTTACTGTGTCCGCCCTTGCTTCGACGCCATATGTTATTATTGGTTTATAGATTTTCATCTTACTCTTAAAAGTTTTTTAGAAGTTTTATTGTTATTTATAATGTACGAATAACACGTTTCACCTGTCTAAAGCATTATCAAATGTGTTATCAAAAATTAATTGTGGAGTTTCACTATTATCATTGTTCAAGAAACAATTAATAACCTATAATATTCAATAATTATTTTTTAGAATTGGAGGTCACTCAACAATCTTAAAGTTTACTAAATAGTATATTTTAGATATATTTCAATACAATACTATTCATTTCATAGATAAAATATGCATTGTCTTTCAATCTTGAAGTTTTCAAAATGTGACTGCGTTAGACCAAAAAAATTAATGGTTAAAAAAACATAAACAAAATTAATGACGTGTCGAATTTGTGTACAAACTATAAAGTCATAACTTTAGATTCTCGTAGCATCTAATAAAGGTGTTTTAAAATGTAATATAATCGTACATATCGCATATACCATACATGTATTATATGACAACCACTTACAAGAGGTGGATAATGACAGTGGCCGTATTAATCTGACCGATTAGGGCATACATTATACACACATTAATATACAGTACACTCCTGATTTTCCGGGATGGATGGTGAAAAAAAATCCCGTATAATCGATTTCCCGGTTCGAAACCATTTTTTGGAAGACAATGAAATCGAAGCATGGAACTGGCAAAATACGGATGAAAGTAGAATAAATGCAGTAGAAATGAGATCTCTTAGACGAATGTGTGAATACTCTGTGTATGATAGAATGTCGAATGAAAATATAAAAAAGTGAATGCGGTGCGAATGATGGTGCGAATGATGGTGTTATGAACAAAATAATTAAAGGATCAATAAGATGGTTTGGACATATAGAAAGAATGAATGAAGAAAGAATGGTAAAAAAATTATATGTTAACGATGTAAATGGAACCAGAAATAGAGGAAGACCGAGGAAAACGTGGCACGATCAAAAAAATCAAATATTGAATGTCGGCCATGTGAAGAGTCAGAGAAATCGACGTACGTGCATGACACGATGTATGAATGTTGAGGAAGCGAGAGAAATAGGTCTGGAAAGAAAAGTGTGGCAGTCCATTCTTCCTGCCTACCCCTTCGGAGAGACGGCGTGATGGTTAGTTAGTTAGTTAGTTAGTTAGTTAGTTATTAACAATGTCCCTTATACTCGTAGCTTGATCACCAACATTATATTGATGCAATAAATATTTAACGGTTGCGCCATTTTCAAACATTTGAAATATTTCGAGTTTTAGTTCAATTGAAAGTACGACTCGTTTGCGTTTATCCATTATACCATAGACGTAGACGTTATTCCATAGACACTTTTTACAGTAAAATAAAATTACGACTTTATAGCCACAAACGTATTTTAGCGGTGGCGCCAATATGAACTAAACGCCCAATGTCATTGTGACAAATGCATTGTAAGTACTATTGTGAAATATTTTTGTTTTTATAAAATATTTTTTCAAAGACTCAAGTGTCCCGGATAATCCGCTTCCCGGTTAACCCGACCCCGGAAAATCGTGAGTGTACTGTAATAAGAATTCTTTAAAAGAAATCAATTATTACACCAGAAAGAGGTTGCTTCTATCTAGATTTTTATTGTTGTTGTTGTCATTTGTGATGAAAAACCGTGGCATTATTGTTAGTGAGAAAAATATTAATTTGAAGATGAACCAACGCTAATAACGTGATTGCCTACAACGAAAAAATGATTTCCGTCTTCTTGTTGTTGTTTTTCTACATATTCATGCGTACACATGTCAATTCGTGTCTAACGCAGTGCCATTCAATAACCGATATTTTCACCCCCATCCCAAGGCTAATTTTGGATATTACAAAAAAACTACAATTCGTTGAAATTATTATGGTAGATTTCTTCTTCTTCGGTTTCAATCTTGGGGATTGATTTTATTATTATATATTATTTATTATATATTTATATTTCAAGTGCGACGTTTTGTATAATCCATTGCTCCAAGAGCGCACTAAGAAAAGACGGACCGAACAGTGCAGTCTTTAGAAGTTTCTTAAATTTAACGTCTCTAACGGACCCGCAACGCTGAAAGCACGATCCTAAAAACTGGCTTTATTGGGTCCGACTGGAGTGAACGTTGGCTTTCCGTTGGCATGGGTGTCACGCAGAGGTTCGAAATCTGGCGTTCTCTAGTGTCGAGCTTTAAATACTGTCAAATACAATTTGTATTTTACTCCCTCTCGGATTTTGAGTCAGTGAAGTTCCTTGAGGTTTATAAATAGGTGCCTTCGCTCAATATTCAAGATCTATTGACCCCAAACAGTGTCAAATACCGTTCTCTGGACCATGGCAGGCGAAAAGCCATTTAGAGAACAAGTCGCTAGACGCAAATGGCAGTGGATCGGTCACATTCTAAGACCCAGCCTGCATCGCTCAGGGCGCACTAGACTGGAAAAGAGCAAGCAAGGCAGACCTAGAGCCACCTGGAGAAGAGCCCCGCAGGACGAGGTTAAAGCAGCAGGCCTCACTTGGGATGATGTTAGGCATCAGGCATGCGATAGAGTCGGGTGGATAAGGTTTCGTGAGGCCCTATGCACCACGGAGGTGTGACAGGACAAAAATAAGAAAAATAAGAAGTTTCTTAAGGAGTGACGTGATATGACAGTATTTTGTTTTGAAGCAAAGATATTCGGTCCATCGCATCAGTCTACAGCTCCACATTTGAGGCGCAGTTTATATCCTCAAAAAATTGCTGCAGATATTCTCGTCATCCCCTCCAATATATGTAGTAGGTATGCAGGAGACTTTCATGGCGCATTATGGTATGTGGTCTATCCATTTGGTCCGCCTCTCTGAGATGGTCTTCATAAGGTGCGTTTCTTCCTCGATTCTGTGCACCTGATAAATAAGATAAGTGCACCAGATTATGTCATATGTGTAATTAGATTGCAATGTTTAACTGCTCCGCCAAGAGCTGTCTTGTAATATTTGTTTTGACGCTTTGTCTAACAAATGAATGAAATTTGTACATATAAACACTCTGACATAAATGCGGTAAGAGGACAGGTCAACGAGGCTACCGCTGGCGCTGTGTTGATTATCTACGCCAAGTAGTTGGGAGCAGAGATCACGATGAAAATCTATTGTGATGAATTATAAAGTGCACAATACCTAAGTATACTACGAGTATGTACGCTGTATTGAATCAAAATAAATAACAAGATGAGAGAAAATCTCTGAGTCTACTTTATTAAATTCCTTTATTAAAGTTTATAAGTATAGTCTTATAGTTATTTAATAAGCTGATATGTAGCTAATCTATTGCCATTATATTATCACTTGAATTCTACACCAGATCAAAGACATTGTGATAATCGCACTGCCATCGCCGGGAATCGAACCCAGGGTTCGGCGCGGAATTCATAGGTTTTGTCAGTCGCCACGAAGGTCGTCAATAGTTGAAAAAAATGTACTTGTTTTTAATTTTATTCCGCTTTTCTATTTATTACCTGATTAATTTATTTTCAATAAAATATGGTATATAGATAGATCGATAGATAGATAGTATATAATATTTAGAATAAATATCAAATACGTCGAAAGGGTAGCTCGACAATTTCTATACACATCTTGGGTTCGTTCCTTGATAAGTGCTGCATCATTAAAATGGTCGAATTGTTATATAATATTATGTTGTATATGTTATTAGATACAAAAAATCATCCATCACATATTGACAAAATAAAGCGTTAAGATTCTGAAAAACAATATTTTCATGAATACAAGTCGAGAATGTATGAGGTATGCAAGTCAAATGATTTAATGATGAATGTCGGAAAGTCAAAGGTGATGGTTTTTGAAAAAGAAGGGCAAATGACAGTTTGTAACATAAGTGTGAACGAAGAGAATATAAATCAAATATTAGAAGTCGGAAGAATCGACGTGCGTGTATGACTCGCTGTATGAATGTGGAGGAACCTAGAGAGGTGTGCCAGGATAGAGTAGTGTGGAGGTCCATTCTCTCTGCTTACCCTTGCGGGAAATGGCGTGATGGTTTGTTTGTTTGTATAAATCGCACCGTGAGTGTAAAACCGACGTAAGTGCAAATATACATTTTGGAGATATGGGAGTTTAAAGATTTCATATTGCTTGGAAAAACTGTTTTTTTTTTAATAAACCAATGATTTTCGGTTTATAGGTATATTACTATAAACCGTAAATCATTGGTTTATTTAAAAAAAATGTTTTTCCAAGCAATATGAAATCTTTAAACTCCCATATCCCCAAACTGTATATTTGCACTTACGTCGGTTTTACACTCACGGTGCGAAATTAAAACACTTGAGTATATTTTATTAGCCATGTTTCGAAGGAATTAAACCTACATCGTCGTTAGAAATATGTTTACCAATTTTATTTTGTATACGGGGAACAATATATGAAGGTAACGTAGATGGTGTAAAACCGTCGAAACATATTGAGAAAAATACGTTTCGACATTTTCTCAAAGGCAGAAAAAGCGTATTGTTATTGAGATTAAGTTAAGTTAACATCTTCCATGAATGTAGAGGAGAGTTTTTTTTCTTCTGATAATATAAAAGTAGCGGTTTAGCCTGGCTGCGAATATACATAAAATAGATATTCAGATTAATTTTTTTTTTACGATATATCAGAATCTCGGAAGCAAAGTAACCAGCTCTAATGACCTTCCCAGAGAAGTAAGGTCACAGGTAGATAAGGCTGCAGCGGTTGCAGGCTGCCTGAAAGATGTCATATGGAGAAACAAGGACATGAGGACTGACAGCAAGGTAAGCATTTACAAGACCTTTGTGCGACCAATCCTCACATATGGCATTGAATCGAGGGCAGACACTGCCAAGACAAAGAGCATGTTTAGGACAACCGAGATGAAAACACTCCGCGCTATAGCTGGCAAAACGCTACGTTATCGAGTTAGGAATACAGCAATTCGAGAAATCTGCGAGCTCGAAGATATGGTCAGATTAACATGTAGAAAGAATGAGCTCAAATAGGATACCATACATAGCTCTCCATGGAACGCCAAAAGAACAACGCCCATCAGGAAGACCCCCGAAACAGTAGAGAGAAAGCTGGAGTTCAGCGTCTCAAGAGAACCCTCCTGAAATAACAGACTCCCGAGTCTATCAAAAGTGCAGAAGAAGAGGAAGAAAAAAATATAAATATTTTCCCTACTAAAACTAATATACTAATATTATATATATTATATATATATAGTATTCACTCACTTCAATCAGTTTAACATTTAAGCTTGTTATATTTTCCTTTAAAGCTGGGATGAGGACCTATGGGGAAGAAATGAGTAAGATTCTAGCATCTTCGTAAAAACTTTTTATATGTATTTTTAAAAGAATTTTTAGTGCCCATTTACAAAGTACCGTTACATGTATTTATTATCTACGATTAACAGGAAAAAATAAACGTTTGTATTATACAATATTATAGTTTGGAAATATATTTAAAACGTGCTAATAGTAAAGAAATATATCGTCGTACTATCAACTTCTAGAATAACAATATAACATAATAAGAAACAATCGTTTGCATTCAAAACATGTTAGTTCTAAAATTAAAATTGAAGGACCATAGACAAAAGAGATGCGGTAAGAGAAATTAGTTATACGCGTTAATAAAATCGCTACGTTGGCTGCATGTCCTACTTTGTAAACAATTTATACTAATTTTAATGTAAATTTTTGCTTTTTATGTCAAAAGGTTGACTGGCGCATTTAAAAAAAAAAAATTTACAATTAAGGGTCACATATGTGAAAGGTTGTTGATATATTTATACCAAATTAAACTTAATTATTGTTTTTATCCTTCTTATAATTAATATTTTTATTTGAATTTTCTTGGTAGAAAATTATTTTAAATTATGAAAACAAAAAGCTACAATATATTAGAAATACGCCAGAAAATGGCAGCAAGCTGCTGAAATCGGTCGACGATAAACACAAGTGGAAGTACACTAAATATTAGGTCCTTACATATGAAATTGGCGTTTTGCCGTACTGGCAACTTTGATCTCAAATATCTTCTCTTTGGTTAGAAATTCCAAATTCAAATTTATACAGCTATTTACTTAAGTATTTGTGTTTCGAAAATTATAGTTCATTTGTTTTTTCCTCAATTGTTTTTTTTCTTTGCGTCACTCAGTTTACAAAATGGAAAACTTGAAATATCGCGTTATTTACGAGTACGAGTTCCACCGTGGCACCAGTGCTGCAGAAACGGCTCGAAGGATTAATGATGTGTATGGCGACGGTGCCGCAAAAGAAAACACAGTGCGTTTTTGGTTCCAACGTTTTCGTTCTGGAAATTTCGACCTGCAGAACAAGCCCCGTGGACGGCCGGAGACCAAAGTTGATAATGAAGAATTGAAGGCTATTGTGGAAGCGGATCCATCGCAAACCACGTCCGAGTTAGCTGCAGGCTGCGGTGTTAGTGATAAAACTGTTTTAATCCACTTGAAGCAAATTGGGAAGATGAAAAAGCTTGAATGGTGGGTACCTCACGAATTGAGTGAAGCAAATCGACAAACGCGCGTTGACTGCTGCGTTGCATTACTCAACCGGCACAATAATTAAGGGATTTTGAATCGAATCATTACCTTAATGAAAAGTGGATCCTGTATGGTAATCGGAAGCGCTCATCGCAATGGCTGAACCCTGCCGAACCAGCCAAACCATGCCCCAAGCGAAAATTGACTCCAAAAAAGTGACTTGTGAGCGTTTGGTGGACTAGTGCTGGTGTCGTTCACTACAGCTTTCTTAAATCTGGCCAGGCGATTACGGCAGATGTCTATTGTCAGCAACTGCAAACCGTGATGGAAAAGCTAGCTGCTAAACAACCGAGGCTGGTTAATCGCTCTAGGCCACTGCTGCTTCATGATAACGCTAGACCACACACTGCACAACAGACGGCTACCAAATTAGAAGAGCTTCAATTGGAATGTCTAAGACATCCACCGTACTCTCCGGACCTTGCCCCAACAGATTACTATTTTTTTCGAAATTTGGATAACTTCTTGCAAGGGAAAAAATTCAACTCCGATGGGGCAGTCCAAACCGACTTCAAAGATTTTATTGATTCCCGTCCGAATGGTTTTTTTAGTAAAGGGATCGATGAACTACCTATGAGATGGCAAAAGTGCATAGATAGCAATGGCACATACTTTGATTAAATAAATATATTTAAAAAAAATCAACTTTATGTTCCTCCCATACAAAACGCCAATTTCATATGTAAGGACCTAATATTATAGTTATTATATAGTATTCACCAATAACAATATAACATAATAAGAAACAATCGTTTGCATTCAAAACATATTAGTTCTAAAATTAAAATTGAAGGACCATAGACAAAAGGGATGCTGTTAGAGAAATTAGTTACACGCGTTAATAAAATCGCTACGTTGGCTGCATGTCCTACTTTGTAAACAATTTATACTAATTTTAATGTAAATTTTTGCTTTTTATGTCAAAAGGTTGACTGGCGCATTTAAAAAAAAATTACTTTTACAATTAAGGGTCACATATGTGAAAGGTTGTTGATATATTTATACCAAATAAAACTTAATTATTGTTTTTATCCTTCTTATAATTAATATTTTTATTTGAATTTTCTTGGTAGAAAATTATTTTAAATTATGAAAACAAAAAGCTACAATATATTAAAAATACGCCAGAAAATGGCAGCAAGCTGCCGAAATCGGTCGACGATAAACACAAGTGGAAGCACACTAAATATATAATAATAAAGAAATTTTATAAATATATTTTTTTGTTTTCATTAGTTATCCTTCTTGTTTTCGTTTGATAATTCTGATGCCAATATTCTTTTGATACTTACTATATTTATTATACAGTATATTTTACATTATATAAAAAAATACCCTTATCGAACGCTAGTTATTGTATCTTTGGAATATGTTATTCCATCAATATTTAATTTAGAATAGGCATTGTGCATGTAAATCGCTCCATTGGTAATATTCAACTGACAAAGAAATTATGAGCAGATTCCACAGACGACAAGATTCAACATAATTCATCATGTCACCTCATATGTTCCATACGACCACAGCGCCAAAGTTCTGTTGTTACGTCAGAGGTGACTTACGTCTGTTAAGAGTTAATATATGTATATTTTTTTACAAAAATATAACATTGTGTGCATCTAAGGCAAGGGAAGGCGTTGGTAGTGGAGAAGCCACCGTTTCCCTATGGTCATTACTTTCTCCTCCTCCTCTCTGCGGCGTCGTCTATGCGCTTTGCTTCAAAGTCCTGGGTGCCTTTATGTACCGTTATTCTTCACCTAGGTCTATCTTTTGCAATCTCTTCCCAACATTTACTATCGATGTAAGTCCTTTAAATGTTTGCTTTTAGGGAGTCCTTGAAGCGTTTCCTCTGACCTCCGTGTGAACGTTTCCCCTGGGTCAGCTGAAAGTACATAATTTTCCCTGGGAGTCTTGTGTCAGGCATTCTAATGTCATGGCCAGCCCAGCGTAGTTGTCTCTGAATGATGGCAGCCTCAAACGAAATATATGCCTGTCACAATGCTGCTTAGTAACAGTCAATCCACTGAAATCAACATAAATAACTTCAAATTTGAGATCGTGGAATAGTTTACGTACCTAGGCTCCTTAGTTAACAAAATAAATGATGTCAGTGAAGAGATTGGAAAAAGGATATTCGCAGCAAACAGATGCTACTTTGGCCTCAATAAGCACTTAAAGTCACGTTTACTGTCTAGAAAGACAAAGACCACAATATATAAAACGCTGATTAGACCAGTCCTAACATATGCCTTGGAGACTTGGACGCACACTAAACGGGATGAAAACAAAATAAACTGCTTCGAAAGGAAGATCCTCCGCAGAATCTTCGGACCAATTAAGGATGGTCAGACGTGGAGAAGGAGATACAACAGAGAGCTCTACGATCTATACCAGGACGTCAGCGTGGTCAAGTTTAAAAAGATTAACAGACTGAGCTGGCTAGGGCACTTGCTGGAGCCCTCCCAAAAGAGTGTTGTATGACAATCCAGCAGAGCGAAGAAGCATCGGTAGGCTGAGACTGCGATGGCTGGATGGTGCCGTGGCAGATTGTCGGGTCCTGATGTAGCAAGACTGGGAGGTGGTGGCCAGAGACAGGACGGGATGGAGACGTTTCTTGGAGGAGGCCAAGACCCACCAAGGGTTGTTGCGCCGGAGAAGAAGAAGAAGAATATGGCAGCCTCAATAATAGTCAGATTGACCTCAGTAAGTATGTTATCATTTCTCCGTTTGTCTTGACATTTGACATTAAGGATCTTTCGTAGACAGCGTTGCTTGTATCTTTAAGGGCTTTTATAAAGGCTTCTGTATAGGGACCATGTTTCATAAAAACATATACAGGGTGTTGGCAGGACAACGGACTTGTGTCCTTCCTGGGCTCATGATTGTCAACTATTCCCTTTCTCACGCGCTCGAAGGCAGAGCTACTCGACTTTATGCGGTTTATGACAATGTACATTATACAACAATTCAAGCAGAAAATTCTAAATAAAATTTAAAATACTGTCATTCAAGATAACATCATTATTATTGCAATATCATAATGGACCACGGGATATAAGATGAATATTGTATCTAAAAATAGCAAACAAAGGACTATTTCTTGAGAGAGGAACTCAGTTGAACTTTGCGCTGGTTTAGCATTAATCCCCCTTTCCGATAACAGAGTGCCCATGTGCAAGCATTTTGCAGGGGCGCTACCGTTAGCGTTTCTAAAACAACATATAAATAAAAACCGAGCATTATAATTAATTAACTAACCTACTACCAGGATGAAAATATAATGAAGGTGGCTGGAAATGATATCTGTGTAGAGTGCCAAATGAAATTATAAGAAGTGCGAATGAATGTGTTATGAATAAAAATAATGAAAGGATCATTAAGCCATTATTTTTTTATTCATGGCAATAATTAATAAAGAAAGAATAATACTGTTAAAAATTAAAACACTGTTATAATATCACAATTTCTTTTAATTCACTGAGAGTGTCGCGACAGCTGTTTCGCCAACCGATGTTGGCATCATCAGGTGTTGAAATAAACAGGTTTATTGTAACACCTGATGATGCCAACACCGGCTGGCGAAACAGCTACCGCGACACTCTCAGTGAATAAAAAGAAATTATGATATTATAACAGTGTTTTAATTTTTAATCGTATTAGTGTTGAAGCATCATAAGCATCATTTCGGCCAAAAAAATGGACTAAAGAAAGAATAGTTAAGAAAGTATATGTTATTGATGTAAACGGAACTAGAAATAGAGGAAGACCGAGGAAAACGTGGCACGATCAAATATTGAGTATCGCCCACGTGAGGAGTCGGAGAAATCGACGTGCATGCTGACACGATTTAAGAATGTGGAGGAATCGAGAGAAGTTTGTCAGAAAGGAACAGCGTGGCGGTCCATTATTTCTGCCTACTCCTTCGGGGAGACGGCGTGATGGTTAGTTAGTTAACATACATTAATTATTTAATAGAAAAAGGTTTTAAAATATATAACCAGTCGCTACTGCGTTGAAAGGTTCTGTCGTAGACTGGTAGTACAGTGGAAAGCGGATTTTCGATTCGCGGGAAATCCCGCTGCGGCAATAAGCCGCTTAAACTGCAACAAGTGTGCGCCCGTATGAGGGGTTCGCCGCTGAACCGTGAAATCGGACAGAACAGTGCTACGTGGGATTTTTTAATCTAAGTGAAACGCTGACACAATTTCTAAAAAAAGTCGTTCATAGGGTAATCACTGAAAATTACAAATATCTCTCACCAGTCCCGTAAACAAGTGTTAATACCTTAATATGCATAAAATAATTGTTTAAAGTAAGCTAAACAAGAGTATGTATTTTATCTGAAGAAATTCATCGACAGTCACATTCCCCTAATCAAGTCTGAAACGCAGAATGTATGACCAATGCGTACTTACATATGCAGCAAAAACCCTAACCCTCACCATGTCGACCATAAGGAGACTCTGTGTAGCACAAAAGAAACACGAAAGAACCATGCTACGTATAAGACTCTCACACCGGATAAGAAATACTGAAATACTCGTACGTACTCGTAGAAGGTCGGGAGTAACAGATGTCGTCGAAAGGGTTGCTAAGCTTAAATGGTCATTTGCGGGACATGTTGCCAGATTGGTAGACGATAGATGGACCAGAAGAGTGGTGGAGTGGAGACCCCGCGAAGACAAATGAAACATTAAAAAATTTGCTGGTGATTGGATGCGAAAGGCAAAAGACAGGAATACGTAGAGAAGTATGGGGGAGACTTATGTCCAGTAGTGAACGACAACGGCTGTTTAAGTAAGTAAGTATGAATTTCACTTACGAAAATATCATTGATATGATTTGGATGCATTGAACAATGAACGAAAAAATAATCGTGAATAACATTTATGCTTTCGTAAAAGATGATATACGAGGAAAACGTGGCACGATCGTACGGCGAAACACATTAATCCCATAATTTCTAATAAAACTTCTAGAAAACAGACGTTTTCAAAACAAATAGGGATAAGAATTTTATTATTTTATTATAAATTTAGATATAAGAAGGCTCAACTGTTTAAATACTTGGCAATGTCACCTTCAAATAAAGAATGGAAATATGTGTATGTAATAATATGTTTTTGAACCTACAGAGGTTGTTTTATGATAGATATAACAAGGTTACATTTTTATATCGCAAAACTCTAAGCTTTATTTAAATAGCGAGACACCGGTAAGGAATAAAACACGTAATCCCTGGAACATTCAACAGGTGTAACCACTTATCGTCTTGGAGGACGTCCCTTCTTTGTATAGAAAACCCCCACTGAGGGATATATTCCTACACAATACTTAAAGCGTTTAGACTGGTGAACTAGAGCGAAATAAAATCATGAAATTATTATTTTCCAATTTTAAGATGCATACAGCAATTGCTTGTTAATGTAATCAAGTTATATATTTACTTACATTATCATATTTATTGTTTCTTGAAATATTTAGAACAAATGAAAACGTCTGTTTTATAGTAGTTTTATTATAGATTATGGAAATAACATGTTTCACCTTTCTAAGGCATTATCAAATGTGATTAGATAATACTTTATAAAGGCGAAATAGTCACTATTTATTTATGATTTTTGGAATAATGATTTAAAACTCCAAATTAAATGAGTAATACGAATGAAAACTATAGAAGTTTTATAATATTTTATGTGAATGACATGTTTCGCCTGTCTAAGGCATTTCAAAATAGCAACTTAGACAAGCAAAACGTGTCATTCACATAAAATATAATATCTTACTTACTTCCTATGGCCATACAAGTCTTGAAGAGTTTTAGCCTCCTTGATGATTTTTCGCCAAGCTAGCCAGATCAGCCAGAACATTGTTCATTAGGCGCTGTCTAGGCCTTCCTAGAGGTCTTACTCCAGTCCGTAAAATATAATAAAAGTTATAAAAAACAGATGTTTTCCTTTGTATTAATTAACTCATCAACTATAAAAAATCTTCTAGAAAACACGTTAATTATTATAACACATTAATTATTATACGTGATCGGTTTCGATTTATAGCCAATACCATCATTACTATTGGTATTAATTTAGACTCTTTATTTTTAAATTTGCGTTGTTAAAAATGTAAACGCTTCCCTATTAACGTAGAGTAAAATATGAAACGCGTACAATATTTACATTATGTACACTCGTAGTACGATTCTATCTAATACATATGTACTACTTTAATCCTACACATCTCAGGTTGTCAAGAAAATGTTTTTAAGTGCAAAGTCTCACCCCACCCACAGTTGAACGTAGATTATAACCACCCACAGTTATTTTAAGAACTCTTTCAACAACCGAGATATAAAGCTTTATATTTATGTAAAATATTTTACTTCTTGAAACGGGAAATGTAATCTTCTTCTTCTTCTTATTTTAATCGATCTGACGATCTGTGACACAGAAATCATGTCTCGTGGGATGGTGAGGATCAGCTGTCCCTCCAGTTCTTAGGCAGTCTTCAAGAAAATCTATCTCCAGTTCTTAGGCAGTCTTCTACGTATGAGTGAAATAAAATACGGCGCGTATGAGTGGAACAAAACATACACTTGGTCATTTCCGCGCATGTCAGCGGAGTCATTTACGCAACGAATTAAATCGCTTTAACTCGCGCGAAAATTCAAAATATTATTTTATTCGTAGACGACTCTTCTTCTTCTCTGGTTTCAATCCTGGGATTGGTTTGCAGCAATTTCCTCCATTATTCTCTTCCATTTTTCCCTGTCTTGTGCGGCTCTTTTGAGATCTGCATATGATGAGCAGCGTACGTCCACCAACAGGTCCTCCAGGTACTCTCGGCGTGGGCGTCCCCTAGAGTTTGTCCCCTTGATCATACCCTCCATTATGGCATGCAAGAGACCTTCTTGACGTATTACATGGCTGATCCATCTTGCACGCCTTTCGGACAAGGTCCTGAGCAGGTGCCTTCCTCCTTCGATTCCTTGAAGAACTTCCTCATTCGTGATGTGGTCTCTCCAGGAAATTCCAAAGAGTCTTCTATAGGACCACATCTCAAAAGCCTCTAGTCTCCGCTTATCCCTTTCGGATAGGCACCATGTCTCGCAGCCGTACATCAAGACACTCCATACATAGGTCTTGATGAGGAGTATTCTCAGTTTTAGGTCCATATTATTTGACTCTATTATTTTCGACCTTTTATTAAATGCAAGCCTAGCCTGATGTATACGGCTGTCGACCTCGCTCTTAGACCGACCGTCCCATGTTATTTTGCTCCCGAGGTAGACAAACTCCTTGATGTTCTTTAGTGGAACTCCTGACATCACTACTCTCATCTGATGTTGCGTTCGGCCTACAGTCAGCAGCTTTGTTTTGTCCTTATTTATCTTCATGTTGTAGCTATATTGAAGAATGTCTTGCAAAGTATCTAAGGCCTCCTGCAGTTCCTCCTCACTTTCAGCAACCATAGCAATATCGTCAGCAAACCTTATCATGTCTATCTTTTGCCCGTGTATCCTTACACCTTCTCTGTGACTCATTCTCTCTCTCAAGTCGTCAATCGCATTCTGTATGTAAACGTTAAAAAGAGCAGGTGACAGAGAGCATCCCTGTCTTACCCCTTAGACGTAGACGACTCAAACGCGCAATAAACATTGTTTTATTATAGATTTTTTAAGGCAAGCCCGGCTTTTCGGCTTGTATGGAAGTACCGCCGAGTAGTGTGGCGGTCCATTCTCTCTGGCTACGGCGTGATGATTTGTTGTTGTTGTTATGACGGAAATAGAAATGAGCGAAAATCATCCGCACTCACAAGCAAACCATATAAAATACGTTATCCTCTGTCATTCTTTTAAAAATAACCCATGAACTGTAAAAATAATAATTCCTTTTAAAGGAGCTTTGTCCGGATTACAAAATACACTGACGAAGCTCGGGCATGAGCGGATTATATCGATGGTAACAAAATAAAGTAGTGTTTAAACTAATAAAAGTGTATTAATATTATTTTTAATAATGCCAGACAGCAAATGAAGTGCTTCATACGAAAGTACAAATGAAAACGCTATGAACAAAATATCGAAAGGTTCATTACGCTGGTTTAGACACATTGATATAAATGATTAATGAAAGAATGGTAAAAATATTTATATAGGTCTTATATATGGGGTTCAAAGGGGTAGTAGGGCTACGATGGGGTATGTTTTGCTGGAAAATATGCCTCTACAAAATGTCGTAAGGCGCCATGTTGCATTTACAACAGTAACACTACTATCAAGTCCAACTCTCTAGCGTCCACGGGAGGTCTTTTAAAGACCCCGCGAACCCCGGTCAATGTGGCACATATTACCTAGTGCCATAGCAGATAGAGAGAGAAAGAATGGCGAGCTTCCAGCGCCATAAAACTGGATACACCCAGCTAAGGGAAGGTAACCCCGACAGAAAATCCTCCAGAGAAGGCAAGGGGATACTACTCTGGATATTTTTCCCCAGGTCATCACTATGAGGCCTACTCAAGGGTGGTCAACGTTAGGGAGACCTGACAAGACACAGAAAGAAGAAGGTATATAGGTTAACGATGTAAATGGAATACGGAATACAGGAAGATCAAGAAAAACGTGACACGGTCAAATAAAATACGTAAAATTTTAAATGTTGCCCATGTGTGGAGTCGGTGAGATCAACGTATACCAATGACACGATGTATGAGGAGATGAAAGAAATTTGTCAGAAAAAATAGTCTAGCGGCCAATTACTTCTGCCTTGCCCTTCGGAAAATCGGGGTAAAAGTATTCAAGTTAGTTAAAGGCTACACATTTTACAATTAGAATTGCCATTTTTACATCTCATGTCATTTATTATAATATATTTTTAAATTTTTAAAAATGTTTTGCAGTAAATCTTCTTCCAATCAAGATCTTAATTAATGTTTTTTTTTTAAGGAATCAATATTTTAGGCTGCATTTTGTATAGGTTATTCTTGATCAAACTAGTCGATTTGAGACGTCGACTGAAGTAGGTACTTGTACAGTGATAATCTTCTTCTTCTTCTTCTTCTTCTCCTTATAGATCTTTGGTCTGTTCCTGAAATCAGGATGCGCCACAGCTTGTGGAATTCTGGTGGGATCCATCCAGTATCTTCTGCGTTGTCTGTCCTATCTCACGACATCCTCCACCTTGATCTCGTGGATGGCCGTATTCCTCACCCTATCGCGAATAGTCTTTCCTGCTATCATCCTCAGCGTCCTCAGCTCTGCCACCCGTACTTTAGCCTTCGTTCTTGTGGTATCCGCTCTGGTCTCGCAGGTTTTATATATTCTGACCTTACTGTCAGTTCTCATATACTTGTTTTTCCATATTATATCCTTGAGACAACCTGTGATAATGTTTTGATTATTTGATAAAAAAAATTAAATACCAGAAAGACGTTGACAATTGAGCTTGATTCAACATTTCAAAAATGTGTGTCCCTGATTCTGAGTATTTGTAACATTTATAAGTCGTCAGCTAGATTTCAAAATAAGATGTAGGTATTTTTAGTGTTTCGTGAAAACGTCCTACCCACTAAAGGTTTTCGCCGCATCACTGTCAAAAGATGAATTATTAATGTGAGATCGTAATATTTTTAGAACGCGTTTTTTAAGCTTTCTAAGGATTCATAAAATCTAGTTTAACACCGCGTTTCCAGCGGGGCGAAAAGAGAAAGACAGAGTGCCGCATGGGTTAAAGTGTGGCAGTCCATTCTTTCTGCCTACCCCTTAGGACAGGCGGCGTGATGGTTAGTTAGTTAAGTTTAATTAGTTAGGTTAGTTTGTTAGGATAGTTAGTTAAGTTTTAAGGCAGGTTGGTTCTGCATGTTGGGATTTTATGCTATTAATGTCGAAGATACACAATCGGAAAACAAAGATGGATACTCTCAAATATGTTGGAGCTCTCAAAAAATCTTGTTTATTTAAATTATTTGATTTATTAACCATAATTGTGCATTTGCACATTTTTTCTTCTGGGGCTTCTTTCCTCGTCTATTTCCATTCTCACACAGAATGGATAAATTTACCAAAACTACGCATTTAATAAATCGTCACCTGAGAGTAAGAGGGTTCCAACTAACAAAATTTCACATTTGGCTTTTTTTCGTGAAAAGGGTTCTTACTAACCTTATCTATACCTACAATTAAAAAAAACATGTAATAGTATCGTCATTTTGATGTTACGAAAAGAATCAAGTTCCATCTGATCATTCAAAACACACGATTCACTGAAGAAGGATTCATTTAAACTTAGAATTTTATTATTCCAACTGTTGCCAGACAAAATTTACACCTTTCTCGGTAAAAGAATCTCTGGAAATTGGAATAAAACCCCTTTATTCCAAGATACACACCCGAAACCAACAAAACTTTGACTTCATTTTTCTCAGTTTTTTTACTTTTGTCAGTTGGAACCTTCTTAGATCATCAGGTGACGAAATGTTAACTAACTAACTAACTTATAAAGTAAGTTAGTTAATATTTATTTATATTATTTGTAATTATTCATTATAAAGTTTAGAAAGGTGGCATATTTGGGACACATTCTCGGGAATGAGAAAAACGATCTGCTGCACCTTATCATAAAATTTACCAGAAGTTTATAATTTCAGAAGTTCGAAGGTGGGCGTGGTATGGGAAGACCCCAGATGTCCTGGCTCGAGAATATCAAGGAATGGACCGGAGTTCGGGGGGTGGGGGAGTTGTTCCGTCTGGCACAGGACAGAGAGGCCTACACCAGGGTGATAGCCGATGTCGGGATTATTGAAAAAGAAGAAATCATGACAGTCTGCAACATTAGCGTGAATGGTGAACATTTGGAGCAAGTAGATGAGTTCGTGTATTTAGGTAGTATGTTTTTCAAAATATGGGCGAGTGGAGAGGGATATTGAAAGAAGGCTTGGGGCAGGCAACAAAGTGGTTGGTGCACTTAAAGTTGTCATCGCAAACAAAAACCATTCCAAAAAAAGCTAAAATGGCAGTGCACTATGGTGTTCTTCTACCGACCCTTATGTATGGAAAAGAAGCATGGAACTGGCAAAAGAAGGATGAAAGTAGAATAAATGCAGTAGAAATGAAATATCTAAGACGAATGTGTGGATAATCTGTGTATAATAGAGTGTCAAATGAAAATATAAGAAGTGAATGCGGTGCGAATGATGGTATTATGAACAAAATAATGAAAGGGTCATTAAGATGGTTTGGACATATGAAAAGAATGAATGAAGAAAGAATGGTAAAAAAATATATGTTAACGATGTGAATGAAACCAGAAATAGAGGAAGACCGAGGAAAACATGTCACGATCAAATAAATCAAAAGTGTGGCAGTCCATTCTTTCTGCCTACCACTTCGGGGAAACGGCTTCATGGTTAGTTAGTTAGTTTACATTTTTTACACATATTTATGTAGCTACAAAATTATCACGTGTCACATATGAAAAATAATCTGCGGAAGGATGGTAGATACAATTCTGCTTTCATGGTTATTATCAATTTTAGTTTCTAGAATTAAGCTTGATTCATAGATGCGTCATTTGAAATGTTTCTCTATAACCCTTGTAAGATTGTTGGGTCAAAGGAGAACATATAAAAATTCCGTATTCCAAATTATGGAATATTTTTTTTTTATGTACACAACAGGTCGTTTGGACCCAATTACTGTATACAATTTTTATTTTTTAGCTATTAAATTGATTCTCGTGACATGTGATAGGTAGCCAATCTATCGCCATTTTATTGTCACGTGAATTCTGCACCAGACCAAAGATAGTGTGACAATCACACTGCCATCGCCGGGAATCGAACCCAGGACCTTCGGCATGGAAGTCAGAGCTCGTAACCACTCTGCCACGAAGGTCGTCAATTTTATAATATTGTCGGGTAGTCAATTTTTTAATATTGTCGGGATTTATGGTTTTGCGATTGCAATTCTGCGATTGAGTTAGGAATACAGCAATCCGAGAAATCTGCGAGGTCGAAGATGTGGTCAGATGGGGACATCAAAGATACTGGCATCAACATGTAGAAAGAATGAGCTCAAATAGAATACCATAAATAGCTCTCCATGGAACGCCAAACGGACAACGCCGACCAGGAAGACCCCCGAAATGCTGGAGAGAAAGCTGGAGTTCAGCGTCTCAAGAGGACCCGTCTGAAATAACAGACTCCTGAGTCTAACAAAAGTGAAGAAGTGAAGACGAAGGAGAATTCTGCGGTGATGTGGCCCAAACTTTGAATAACCAGGTGTAAATACGGCAATTAAGTCGCTATACACAGAAAGCACTGCTAGTGTCAGAGTAAATGGAGATCTTACAGCCTGGTTTGATATCAATAAAGGTGTCAAACAGGGTTGCGTAATGTCCCCGTGGTTATTTAATCTGTATATGGACAAATGTATGAAAGAGCTGAAAGGGTTGGATGTAGGTGCCAAAATGAGCAGAGTGTCAGTAAGCTGTCTCTTGTATGCGGATGACGCTGTCCTTCTTGCAGACAACGAGCATGAACTACAAGTCCTGGTGAATTGTATGTATGAGGTATGCATGCGAAATGTTCTGATGATGAATGTTAATAAGTCCAAGGTAATGATTTTTGAAAAGGAAGAAATCCCGACAGTCTGCAACATTAGCGTGAATGGTGAAAATTTGGAGCAAGTAGTTGAGTTCGTGTATTTAGGTAGTATGTTTACAAGAGATAGGCGAGTGGAGAGGGATATTGAAAGAAGGGTTGGGGCAGGCAACAAAGTGAATGGTGCACTTAAAGTTGTCATCGCAAACAAAAACCTATCAAAAAAGCTAGAATGGCAGTGCACAATGGTGTTCTTCTACCGACCCTTATGTATGGAAGCGAAGCATTGAACTGGCAAAAGAAGGATGAAAGTAGAATAAATGCAGTTGAAATGAGATCTCTTAGAAGAATGTGTGATACTCTGTGTATGATAGAGTGCCGAATGAAAATATAAGAAGTGAATGCGGTGCGAATGATGGTGTCATGAACAAAATAATGAAAGGATCATTAAGATGGTTTGGACATATGGAAAGAATGAATGAAGAAAGAATGGTAAAAAAAATATATGTTAATGATGTAAATGGAACCAGAAATAGAGGAAGACCGAGGAAACGTGGCACGATCAAATAAATCAAATATTGAATGTCGGCCATGTGAGGAGTCAGAGAAATCGACGCGCGTGCATGACACGATGTATGAATGTTGAGGAAGCGAGAGAAATATGTCAGGAAAGAAAAGTGTGGCAGTCCATTCTTTCTGCCTACCCCTTCGGGGAGACGGCGTGATCGCTAGTTAGTTAGTTAGTTAGTTAGTTTAAATACATGTTTGTTCTAACCTTTAAGTAGTGAGGTGGGTGTCCCACAGACGGCGTGTTAGCAAATTTGTTACTTATTACGTTGTTATAAGTAATTTAACTACGTGCCCCCCGCTAGCTTCGCGGTTTGTGAACGGAAATTGTAAAAAAAACATGTTAGAAATGTGAATAGCGACTCTATTAGTTCTTAACTAACTAACTAACTTACCATTACGCCGTCTCCCTGAAGGGGATAGGCAGAAAGAATGGACTACCACACTTTTCTTTATTTGATTGTGCTATGCTCAACATTCATACATCGTGTCATGTCATTCAATATTTGATTTATTTGATTATTCCTTGGTCTTCCTCTATTTATGATTCCATTTACATCGTTAATATATATTATATATTTTTTACTATTCTTTCTTCATTCATTCTTTCCATATGTCCAAACCATCTTAATGATCCTTTCATTATTTTATTCATAACACCATCACTTGGACTTGGACTTGGATCTTCTGGCTTACAGAGGTTCAGCTCATGTGGCTATTCCTCTTACGTCTGATGGGAACATTGTTGGAAGGTGATTTGGTGGGTTGTTAGTTTAGTCGGGGGCATGATTTGTGTGGCCCGGAGTGTTCCTCTGAAGGAGAATCGATTTTGGGCGCTTGTGGCGGCTGGAAGTGTTTGGGTCGTAATTAGAGAGGTCTTTTATTGTGGGGTTGGGATGTGATGGGAGTCCTTTGTAAAAACGTTCGGCAAGTTTCAGAATGAATTCATCTATCATCGGGATTCCCGATTCTAGGTGCAGTTGTGTAATCCTCGTCCATGATGGCGCACCAAGCGATAAACGGATAGCCTTATTTTGCAGGATTTGGAGTTTTTGTATGTGACTCGAAGCTGCATAGCCCCAGATTGGGGCTGCATAAGTGAAGATCGGCCTTATAACCGCTTTGTATATCAGGAGTTTATTGTCGATGCTTAGTTTACTGTTTCTAGCTAACATTGGGTAGAGGGCTGAGATTGCTTTTGACGCGGCTTTGACTTTATTTGTAATAACACCATCATTCGCACCGCATTCACTTCTTATATTTTCATTCGACACTCTATCATACACAGAGTATCCTCACATTCGTCCGAGAGATCCATTGGTTCTTTATTTCATACTATAAAGTTTATAAAGAAAATCGCCATTCGCCCTCTCTCTGTTAGTTGTGGCACATCAACATACGAGTACGTCCAATATGCCACACCCAGGGTTTACGAGATCATAAAGATCACATGTGGACACCAGAGAGTGTTGCTGATGTTATGCAACTATGCCGTTTCATAGCATTTACTGTTACACATACCATCGTATATAGAACTGGCAGAAGAAGGATGAAAGCAGAATAAATGCGGTAGAGATGAGTTCCCTTAGATGAATGTGTTGTAAAACGATGTATAGAACGGAAGAAAGTATTATGAAAGGATCACTGCATTGGTTTGGACATATGAAATGCATGGATGAAATGGAATGGTTAAGAAATCATGGCATGACCAAATTAATCAAATATTAAAGATGGATCATATCAGAAGTCGAAAGAATCAACGAAGTTTGATTCGCTGAATGTGGAAAAAGCTAGTGAGGTGTGTCAGGATCAGTGGCGGTACTCCCATAGAAGCCCAAAAGCCCGGCTTGCGTAAGGAATTTTGAATCAAACCCCCCAAATCTAAGTGATTTTATCGCGATTTTGACTCGTCCCTAAATAAAAGAAGAAAATATATGTATTTGTGAAATGTATACTTACATCTGTATACGAATCCTGGATTTTCACCTGTGGGTGGTTAATTTAAATTTTTAATTATATCTCAATAGAGACGAAGAAACAAACTGGAACTGAATATGGATGATCAAGGTTTTACGATTAAACAGTTGTTAGCACGTTTATAATACACATTCTCCACAATTTTGAAGATATATACTCCAAATCCATACATATCTTCACGTGGCAGTTCCAGTTAGCCATCTATGTAGATTTGATTTGACATACATAGATGGCTAACTGGAACTGCCACGTGAAGATATGTATGGATTTGGAGTATATATACAACTTCCAAAAAAATGTATCATACATGATCATAATAACAATGGTGGAATGGGGTATGTTGTAATTACATAAAGCGTGCGCTTAACCCAACCAATGACAGGTCATAAGTCCTGTAAACACCTTGATCATCCATATTCAGTTCCAGTTTGTTTCTTCGTCTCTATTGAGATATAATTGAAAATATATGTATTTGCAAAGATTATCTTGGACTTCGTAAATTTTCATAACTGCACAAAAAAATAGTTGCTTAAAGTTATGACGGAGCCAGCGTGATGTTCGGCATACGAAATGGAGTTCAACAAAAAGTTTTGAGGAGTTTTGTCCAAAGGCGATTTGTATTTAGTGCAATGCACATATTCTAAATTTAATTTGTCATGACTGAAATGTGTTTATAAATTCTGTCCAGTCATAATATATCTTCTGGAAGTTTTGTAGACTAACTACAGTGAAGAAAGCATACGCGCTTGGAATACATTTTCGTTTGACTGTCTATTCATATTACATAAAATACTTAAAAAATCGGATGGGCTTGCCTTACTGGTTAACCCTAGGCACGCCACTGGTCAGGATAGAGTGGTGTGGCGTTCCATTCTCTCTGCCTACCCTTTCGGAGCAACGACGTGATGGTTTATTGTTGTAATGAGAAAGCGATTAAAGTTATTATTATAGTACCATCATGTAGGTATATAAATATTTTAGATTAAAGACCAAACGTTATGTCAAATTTGATCTATCATCATAAATCTGAACCGTTTGGTCTTCCTTTGTCTAAACGGTTGTTCTATTCACTAAGCCATGGTGTAGGTATATGCCTATATTATTAATGGATATTTCACTAATTCACTAATCTAATAAACCATTCCATTTTATGGATTTGAAAACAAATTTACTGTGCATTATTAAAAAAAAACTAACTAACCATCACGCCGTCTCCCCGAAGGGGTAGGCAGAAAAAAAATGACTGCCACACTTTTCTTTCCTGACATATTTCTCTTGCTTCCTCAACATTCATACATCGTGTCATGCACGCGCGTCGATTTCTCTGACTCCTCACATGGCCGACATTCAATATTTGATTTATTTGATCGTGCCACGTTTTCCTCGGTCTTCCTCTATTCCTGGTTCCATTTACATCGTTAACATATACTTTTTATTACCATTCTTTTTTCATTCATTCTTTCCATATGTCCAAACCATCTTAATGATCCTTTCATTATTTTGTTCATAACACCAGCATTCGCACCGCATTCACTCCTTATATTTTCATTCGACACTCTATCATACACAGAGTATCACACATTCGTCTAAGAGATCTCATTTCTACTGCATTTATTCTACTTTCATCCTTCCATGCTTTGCTTCCATACATAAGGGTCGGTAGAAGAACACCATTGTGCACTGCCATTCTAGCTATTTTGGATAGGTTTTTGTTTGCGATGACAACTTTAACTGCACCATTCACTTTGTTGCCTGCCCCAACCCTTCTTTCAATATCCCACTCCACTCGCCCATCTCTTGTAAACATACTACCTAAATACACGAACTCAACTACTTGCTCCAAATTTTCACGCTAACGTTGCAGACTGTCATGATTTCTTATTTTTCAAAATATTTACATTAACATTCATCATCAGATCATTTCGCATGCATACCTCATACATACAATTCACTAGGACTTGTAGTTCATGCTCGTTGTCTGCAAGTAGGGCAGCGTCATCCGCATACTTGTATGCGGATGACACAGCTTACTGACACTCCGCTCATTTTGGCACCTACATCCAACCCTTTCAACTCTTTCATACACTTGTCCATATATAGATTAAATAACCACGGGGACATTACGCAACCCTGTTTTACACCTTTATTGATATCAAACCATGCTGTAAGATCTCCATTTACTCGGACACTAGCAGTGCTTTCCGTTATAGCAACTTAATGGCCGTGATCAGTTTTGTACTTATTCCATATTCAGACAGTATTTTCCACAACTTTACTCCATTAACGTAATAGCATTATCTGTGCATTATTTTAACAATTTTAATGGATATTACAAATCTACATAGACAATATAATTGTGCAAAAGTTTTTTTTTGAACAACACAGCAGAGACATCTAGCGCCTGAGCGGATAACCGAATATGGCAGAGAACTGCTTCGAGCATCAGGAAAAGATTCAAACCCACGCTTGCGAAATGATATTATACTAGCTTTATTAAACAATTGTCTTATTTAATAATCGTTAATTTGATTATTACATTGATAAGATACAGAGATTATTTAAATCCAGTATAAAGATTAAACAAATATGTATAAAACAGATAACTCTGAAGTTGAACCATCTCTCATGCGTTTCTGGTAGTATACTATAGACATTATATTACTTTACCTGTTCTCAATAGATGCCTTAAAAATAAATTTTGTGATGCCTGTTGATGAAATAAACTGATTCGATTTGATTTGATTTGAAAATTGAACAAATGGTAAAATCATCACATAAAATATAAGTCTTTTCACTAGCATATGATATAATACTAGCTTTATTAAACAATTGTCTTATTTAATAATCGTTAATTTGATAATTACATTGATAAGATACAGGGATAATTTAAATCCAGTATAAAAATTACAAATATGTATAAAACAGATAACTCCGAAGCTATTTTTATTCAAATAATGTTTTTCCATTACTTTAATTGTGTTTTTGTTAAGGTTAGCCACCATAAGTGAAAACACAGTACTTTAAAAGAATAAACATTCACAATTAACACACTGAAATTGCATGATGATTTATTTATAAAAACTAAAGAACTTTTTTAAATATATTTTGAGGTCATTTTCTTGACATGTTTCGAAGGTTTTACACCTTCATCATCAGGAGAAAGATATAAACTGATAATGAAGATGTAAAATATTTGAAACATTTGAAAAAGTTAACTCAAAAGCGGAAAAAACAGTTTTTTAAATCATAAAAAAATTAATTTATTTAGTGTTGCTTTTAAAAAATATTAGTAAAAATAAAACACATTTTTAAACCAAGATCATAAATTCTTTAATAAAAAAAATATGTACAATCTATAAAATTTAACAATTTGAGAGTATCACAAATGAATTATGGCTGCATTCGGAGTGCTCCATCAAGGCGAATGGTCTCTGCATTCAATAACGGATTTTCAATGATGCTCGCGACAAGGGTAGCATACTCTGAAGGGTTTCCTAACCTCTGTGGGAATGGAATGGTGCTAGCCAAAGCAGCTCTCGCCTTGTCAGGAAGTTGCCTCAGCATCGGGGTGTCAAAGAGACCTGAAAAAAAAAAATTATAGTGGTGTATGTAACTAATAAATCAAGACACGATACAACTGGATCAATCGTATTCTAAAAGATAATTCTGGAAGAGGACTTAATAACAGTAATCAATGCGGGAAATGACACAACGTATATATTGCCAATTATAACATATAATCCTAGAGACAAGCTGAACAGCAAAAAGTGTCCATAAACTAAAAAACACCGAAGGATTCATGAAGAGGAAAATGCTCGGTGTAAGTCTCTGAGACAATATAAGAAATTAAGAAATAAGACGCTGAAGCAAAGTTGACGAGCTCTTAGCTGAGATTATACTAAAAGATGGACTGACGATATTGCCTGAATAGTCGTAACGACCTGGTTGCGGAAAGGACAATACAGGGATGAGTGAAGGAAAATGGAGGAAGCCCACATCCAGGAGTGGAGGTAAAAAGGCTGAAGAAGATTAAATAAATAATTTTAATTAATATCAAAAAGCGTAGACCAAACAAGTTTTGAGGACTTCCGAGATGAAGACACTGAGGACGATAGCGGGCAAGACACTGAGAGATCACCTGAGGAATACCAGAATAAGAGAGATACATGAGGTTGAGGATATAATAAGATGGAACAGACAGCAAAAAAGGGACTGGTATGGTCATGTTAAAAGAATGGACATCACCAGACTCCCTTATATTGCACTACATAATCCGCCTCATAGAAGGACAGCTGGGAGTCTACCTCACAGGAGGAGCAACACTCTGGAGAACAGACCACATAGGTCTACAACAAGGAAGAAGAAGAAGAAGATCAAATTCTACATTTGATATTAATTTTAATTATATAATATATTATACATAAATGACAAGGGTATGTATAAATAATTAATGAGTTTAATTAAATTCCAAGGTTGATCCGTAATGAAAAAAATATCAATTTTTTTTTTATGAAATAAATGTTACTGTTTTTTGTAGTCTATAAAAAGTTTTAAAAAATTGGTCTAATCATATGTGGACATACTACTACGATTTATATAGAAACAATAAAACAATTAGAAAATAGCTATAGAAAAGTAAATTTCAAACAAGATTTTAAATATAATATATAAATGTTTAAAATATATAATATTGAATTGTAAATTTTTCTTGCCTGGTGCAATGGTCACGACTCTGATTCCTTGCGTAGAGAAATCTCGGGCAATGGGTAATGTCATTCCAACCACTCCTGCTTTGGAAGCGGAATATGCGGCCTGCCCAATTTGCCCGTCGTAAGCTGCCACGCTTGCTGTATTAATGATGACACCGCGCTGGCCGTCAGCATTTGGAGTATTTTCTCCAATCAAGCTAGCCGATATACGGATCACATTGAAAGATCCAATTAAGTTAACCTAGAAAGACAACGCTAATGAATTATTTTAAACGCTTACAAAATGACGCGAATTCTTTTTTAAATGTCCATTTATTTTTACACAATGATCGCATTAAATCTGTCCTTTGCAAATTAACAATGGATTGTTATTGAAAGATGAGAGGAGTGAGGAAAATATGTTATTTTGTACTCTTCACTCTTGTCAAAGATGCAGTGATAAAACAGACTGCTGATACTTTGACTTTTAAATATGACTATTTCAATGCAACTGACGTAATAAAAAGATTATGCAAGACAAAATTGAAAGGATGCAGGAATATAAGCAATGCATATTCATATTTATAAACAGATAAATAATACATACATTTATTCGCATAGAAAAAAAAAAATATATATATATATATTAATATTGTAAATTAATTGAAAAAACCACTTAAAGTACTGATCATCCTTTTGAATTAATATATATTTTTTAAATTATACATATTTATACTTTCGTATGAAGCACTTAATTTGTGGTAAGGCATAATTTAAAACCACTGTTCCATTTGTTTTTTCACATTATTTTTTTTTTTAACAAACCAACAGACTTAGCTCCCGCTGGAGCTTCATCAGGGTTACAAAACAAACGTCCATTACTTTATTATTAAAAGATCTGTTTGTTTTATAAACCTGACAAGCTCTGACGAAACCTGTTGGTTGGATAAAACAAAAATGAAGTGATGAAAAGTGAGTTCATTTTTTTTTATACATATTTAATTTAATAGTTGACATACAAGTAGAGAAGGTAAATCCATTCATGACAAAACGGATTAATGGATAAAATTATATATTTTAAATACATGGGTTATTTGCAATTTTATTTTATTTTAATGTAAATTGAGTTGATTGTATAGTTTGGTCCTGTATTGTGTTACCCTTATGATTTGACTGAACTCCTCCAGAGGGTAGGGCTGCTTCTTCTTGAAGTTGTAAGTCCTGCAGGCGCCACCCACACCGGCACAGTTCACTGCCACATCAAGTTTCCCAAACTTCTCCTTGGCAAGGGCGACAGCATTTTGAATGTCTACCTCAGAACATACCTTTAAAAAATATTAATGATAAAGTTATTAAGAAAAGATATCCAAATTTTACATATGTAAAAGAAAAAGAAAACAATCACGATTCTCCATTCTTTATCATTTAAAAAAACTTTTTGTTTTAATAAACAAATGAAATAACTTAGTTATCAAAACTATTGCAATCAAAATAAAATAATTGCCATTAGTAATATATCGTGGGTATACTGGCAAAAAACGTTAAGTCTAAAATCGCTGTTTTGAGAAATCAATCATTTAAGTTTTCTTTAAATTTGAAACATATAAGTGTCGTTGTCAAAATTCAATTGAGGGAATTTTTTTCAGCCGAAGAAAATAAGTAGAGTTAACGTTTTTTTCCAGTACAAAAATGTTCAACAAGACTCTTCGAAAAATATTAAGTTTTTTGAAGCTTTTAGCCTGTATGAAATACCTTTTGTACGATTTAACGTTAAATTTATTTTTAAAACTAGAGGAAAAATCTGTTTCATTCGACTTCGTGTATTTTGCCAATTTGTAGAGCATTGTAAACTTTACAATACTGCATCACTAAGTCAAAACTGCCAATTTTCGACTTAACGTTTTTTGCCAGTATACCCACGATATATAATATAATAATTAAATTCAAAATTCGATAACATTTTGAAGTTCTTGCTAGAGTTGGATTGTTTTAAGTACCTAATTTCAGTTATTTAAAAGAACGGTGGATACGTGAAATATAAATTAAATAAACACAAAATCCGGATCGTCCAGCTGACAGCATGTGCACATCTAAAAGAACATTATGTGTTAAATTATTTTTATTTTGTGATTTTATTTTATATCATTGTATTTTATATTATTTGTTTTAGATTTATTTTGTGAACATTGGACGATTGGAGGCGATAGGTTTGCAATCCATAACACCGCGTCTCCCGCGAGACGAAAAGAGAAGGATGGAGTGCCGCATCGGTTAAAGTGTGGCAGTCCATTCTTTCTGCCTACCCCTTCGGAGAGACGGTGTCATGGTTAGATAGTTAGTTAGTTAAGTTTGTTAATTATAGTTATAATTAGGCTAATTTGTATAGTGCCGTTTTCGTGAATAGCTCACCTCAGTGCGCTTTGACAATGTTTTTCGTCATGAAAGCTGCATCTGACACCAGCAATCAGATAACCGTTGTTTATATTCTATGTGATATTTTTAAAAAGGTGGGTTTTAGGTGAGATTTAAAATCTGTCAGATTGTCAATACATCTTAGGCATGCAGGAAGCATATATCAGGGTGACGGTCCTGCAACTATAAAAGCCCAATCTCCGAAATTTCCCTGGGGTTGCGCTTTGGCTCAGCTAATCTGCCTATTGCTGAGGAGTTTGCTGATCGGAGCGTAGATTGCCACAATTTAGGGCTATCAGCAATACAAAGTTCAGATATATAAGCTGGTGCCAATCCGTGGAGTGCTTTATAAACCGTCCAGCATAGTTTATACGGGATTCTTTCAGGACACTTTAGCCAGTGAAGATCTTTCAGATGTTGTGAAATATGAGAATTTTAATTTTAATATGTATCAAGTCAGGATTCTTTAAAACAAATAAAACTGTGTGCCCAAGATCTGCATTTTGCAGGTCAAAAATTAACAAATGAAGTAGTTATTTGCGGGTAAAAACAAAATAAATTCAGGAATACAAACAATACACAAATCTTAACATGAGACTAAAAGTATAGTTGAGTTAGAGATGCATCAGACTCTTGGATAAAATATATCAATATCGGTAAGTTTAAATTTGAATAGTCAATATTCAAATAGTAGGGGAACACGGGTAGAAGTGAGCCACGGGGAGGAGTGAACCATTTACCATATTACTGTGAAACACGATTCGAAACATGTTCAAACTTGACCAACGTGTCGCATACTCGTGCTCGTCCAGCACATCCAGTTGCCGCCTGAACCTCGTCACGGGTTCACGTGCTGACAGTATCGCTCGCACTTTTCGACGCTAAAGTAAAATTTACGAACTTTTTATGAAGGGTTTGACACCTTGCTGTTTAGTTCTAAACAACGGAAAGTGACTCAAAAGTAAGTACTAAATTATATAGTACCTAGAACTGTTTGTTTGTGGTGCATATTACACATATATATTTTTTTGGAAATTATTTAACTTATTTTGGGTGCTGGGGAGGACTGAACCAACTTCGATTGGGGAGGATTGAACCATGGTTCATTCCTAGCCCGCAGTCACTTTAATCTAAAATATTTATTTTATTATTTCTCCTTTGTGTGCAGGTAACAACAATGCCTCGAATACATAAAAGAAAAACAGAAAATGCAAGGACTACCGAAACTGAAATGCACTGAGTGCAATGAAAAATGCACTGAATTTAATAAAGGCAGGAAAGAGTTTACAGAAGTAGATTTCTTGTGCACTGTTACAGACAGAGATATGCATATAGAAGAATCCAACTCTTCCGCAACTAATCATATCATTTCGACATCATCTGGTATATTTGTTAGCCCTCAGAATCTCAGATACTCCTGAAAAGGAGAAAATTATGAACAGGTCATGTAATGAAAAGCTGGCTAAAAAACCCAGAAATATTCATCAAGACTTGATGATCAGCGAAGATTAATCAGAAGAAGAACCAGTATTACAGGATTCATCAGATTCAGATTATGAATTTGAAGACTTAATTATTCAAGAGGACGATTTACATAATGATTTCAATGGAGATCCTGGTGAAGGGAGTTTCGTCTTAGTTAAATTTACTATTGCTAAAAAGTCTGATATATACTATGTTGGGAAGGTATAAGTTTTGATAATGTAAGACAAGAGATTACCATAAGTTTTCTGCGTAAAAAGGGTATTTTTTTATGATGCCAGACATTCCTGATATTTCTACGGTAGCTCTAAATGATGTTAGATTGACACTTCCCCAGCCAAGGTATTCAGGCACAACAAAAAGACAACACTGCCATTACAAATTTCCGGTTCAATTTGATTGTATTAACGTTCGTTGATTTTTCGTCTTTTTTTATTACCTTCATTGATTTGTTATAATATTTTAATACTTATTTCTCTTCATTTTTACTTTGATTACATATTTTTATATAATCTCGAGTGAAATAAATATTTAGGCTAAACATTGTTATACTTTTAGCTGGTTTTATTTTAATAATACCACCATCATGTGAATGGTTCAACTCAACCCACAACTTGGTTCAATCCTACCCGTACACGGGTAGAAGTGAGCCAGTAGGTGTCTTGCTGTATTTACTCAAATTATAAAGAACTCAAACATATTATCAAATTTGTTTTATTACCATCACAAAAACAATAAACGTAGCTAACATAGGAAACTTACTCTGCTGGTTTATCTTGTTTCCTTTCCCCAGAACAACGGTTTTAAAAAAAAGTGGTTCACTCCTACCCGTGCTCCCCTACAGTTAAGATGAATGTTAACCAACCTTCAAGAGACAATGCGTAAAAAAAGAAGTAAAATCATGTGTAAAAGTAATTGAAAATCCTTAAAAAGAAAATTCTTTGGCATATAGAATGGAATAATACTCCTAGCGGCTTCTAACAATATGTTGGTCGACAGCCTTCACATTGTGTTAATAAGGTAGTTTGCTAAATGTCGAAAATCATTCTCCATAGATGGCGTTAGTGGGTCGGTTGTATAGGTTAATTCTTGAAAAAATTCACAAGTGCAACCAAATCTACATAGATGGCTGACTGAAACTGACACGTGAAGATAAATATGGATTTTGAAGTATATATACATCTTCCAAAAATTTGTCATGCATGATCACAATAACAAAGGTGGAATGGGGAATGTTGTAATTACATAAAGCGTGCGCTTAACCCAACCAATGACAGGTCATAAGTCCTGTAAACACCTTGATCATCCATGTTCAGTTTCCAGTTTACGTCTTCGTCTCTATTGAGATATAATTAAAATTTGAAAATCCTTACATTGAATTATAGTTACAGGTGCTATTTGAATAGGTCATTTATCGAATAATAAATCCTCTTCTCACTAGTTAATTTAAAATATTCTTATCAGTACATTCCTATTGATAAATATTGAGTTAATGTTTTGGTTATATAAACGATATCAGCACAAGTTATCTTATTTATGTTTGCTAATTCCAAATTATAAGATAACAAGTAATATGTGTTACCTAAAGTACAGGAGTAATAGAGGTCACCTAGAAAATATAGTTTATCAAAAGATATTTTAATTTAACAAGTCAAGTTTTGAAAGAATTAATTCGTAAATATAATACAAAATTGCACACGACGCAAGTCAACCGAGCTTATGACGCGAGCATTTAAATCAAAATAATTGTATCTAACTTAAATTATACCCTAACATATTGCACTACACAAATCCAATTATTTAAATAATAAAATGTCATATATGTAAAACAAACAATAAAACAACTAAACCAGTGATTCCCAAAGTGGTCTATATAGACCCCCAGAGGTCTACGACAACTTGCGAGAGGTCTACGACAATTGTAAAAAGAATTGGGGGTCCACGTTCACATTGGCGACCTTTTTTTTGATCGAAGATTTTGATCGTCCGATTTCCGGAAATGAGCTAAAGCTCATAAAATCGGATGATCAAAATCTTCGCAGACTATTTTTTTAGCTCATTCGGCAAAGATCAGACATTCGATTTTCTCAAATGAGCTTAAAAGAAAGGTCCCCAAATGTTTCGACCGCCAAATTTTCCCCAATGAGCTAAAAAATAGATTGCCAACCAATTTCGGATTTTTTTGGCACAAATAAAATCTATTTTAGGAAAGCAGGGAGTCTACACAAAATAGAATAAATCCCAAGGGGTCTACGGGATAAAAAAGTTTTAGAACCTCTGAACTAAACTCACGCCGTCTTCCCGAAGGAGTAGCCACACTTTTATTTCAATGTATACTTCTCTCAATTCTTCAACATTCATGGATCATGTTGTCATGCACCTACATTGATTTCTCCGACACTTCACGTGGCCGATATACAATATTTGATTTATTTGTGGCCGATATACAATATTTGATTTATTTGATCATGCAATATTTTCTTTGGTCTTCCTATATTTCTAGTTCCATTTACATTATTAACATATACATTTTTTACCTTTCTTTCTTCATTCATTCTTTCCATGTGTCCAAACCACCTTATGTTCCTTTCATTATTTTGTCTATAATACTTTCATTCACACTGCATTCACACTGCATTCACTTCTTATATTTTCATTTGACACTCTATCATACACAGTTTTTCTACTTATGAAATATAATTTCTCCTGCATTTATTCTACTTTCACCCTTCTTTTGACAGATCCATGCTTCGTTTCCATACATAAGGGTAGGTACAATGTTGCAGACTCTCATGATTTTTTATTTTTCGAAAATCATTACTCTAGACTTATTATATATATTATCAGATCATTTCGCATGCATACCTCATACATACTATTCACCAGGACTTGTAGTTCATGCTTGTCATGTGCAACAGAACAGCATCATCCGCATACAATAGACAGCTTACTGACACTCCGCTTATTTTGGCACCTACATCCAACTCTTTTAGCTCTTTCATACACATGTCCATTTATATTATAGATTAAATAACCACAGAGACATTACGCAATCATGATTGATACCTTTATTGATATCAAAGCAGGCTGTAAGATCCCCATTTACCCTGACACTAGCAGTGATTTCTGTGTATAGCGACTTAATTGCCATAATTAATTTTGAAAAAACAACTACACAATTAAAAAAGGTAATCATAAAACATTTACATTTCAACAAGCTAAAAAAAATAATGCATTGTAAACAAACATAGGATAATAAAAAATACTCACGTCAACAGGGACAAAAACGGTGTTGCTTCCGATTTCTTTGCTGACTTCATGTCCCTTGGAACTAGGTAAGTCACAGATCACGACTTTGCCACCTTCTTTAATCAGTCTCTCCACCGTAGCTTTGCCCAGTCCAGAAGCTCCCCCCGTAACCAGTCCAACCATACCCTATAAACATAAAAAAGCACTCATAATTGTTATAATAATTCAAACGCAAATGTTACAAAAAAAAAAAATTAAGTCAAAGATAAATAAATAATTCAGTATACCAAATAAATTTTCGATACCATTAACAGCGTTTTAAATATTAACAGCAAATTAATTTTGGATAAAGTTGAAGTATAAAAAATATAAAGTATTCTTCTGGAATTGTAATAAAGCTGCAGAAATATTGTTTTAGCCTAATCCTATAGCGTGGGTCCAAAATCTTCTGATGCCAGTAACATATTATATGGTAAAAATAAAACCTGTTTAATTTTTAATAACAACACATTTTGACAAAATTTCAGTAATATATAAGATAAAAATTTCTTTAATGGATGTAAATATTCTTAACTTTAATATCTTATTAACTTGTCTTAGCCTTAACTTGTACTGTTACTGTATTTAAATGTTCTTAGATTTATGTCAAATATCTGTATCAACAAAAAATAAAATGGAATTAATTCCGTCAATATCAAAATAAATCATATAGTAAATTTGTTTTGTGAGTAATCAAGATTTATTCATTGTAGTTATTTTTCATGATTTACTCGATTATCGATTATGCAAAAAGTTAAGACATTTATTTTACTATACTGAAAGACGAAGTAAACAATATCATATAAACAACTCAATTGAACAAAAAAAAAACAAATTATAAAATAAAAAAGAAAGTTATATTATAATATCACTATTTCATATTAAATATTGCCATATCATCTAGCAAACAAAATAGTAAAATTATAATGAATTAAAAAAAACAAACCTTAAACATTGTGCACGATTTATCGAAGTTTCGTGGTTAGGAAAATAAAAGGTTGACAAAATTACTTTTATCAACGAGTACAGGTAACAACGGTCGCTAAATAAATGAGAATAACAAGAAAACAAGCTTAAAATAACTATGGACTTTGGTTACAGTGTAATCAAATGCTATCACTCATGATTATGTAGCAAAGTCCTGATAACATTGCATTTAAATTTGATGTCAGGTTCAACTACTAGTTCAAGTTACAAGATCACATGTGTGTTCACAAATTACAAGTTGATTTGGAAAAATATATGAATTGGAATATACACTTTAATAACATACGCATAGGAACTAAATTTACATGCTTTATTTTATATACTTAAAAGTTAAGCTCACGAAGAATTTAATGCTTCATAAATACTCCCATACACGAGAGCCACTTAAAAAACTTAATATTTTGCTTTCCGGTGTCAAAAATTAATATTCGAAAAGGTTTTTTATTAAAAAAATCTGCTGGTATAGAATAGGCAACGGATAAATTTTATAAACCGGAAACATGATTTCAATAAGAATTATACAATAACAATAAGATTTGTTGGATTTAGTTCTGCTGGAGGATGTCATAAACATAATGAGAGAATACAATATCTCTTCTTCAATGATCAAAACTATCCACAGCATGAATAGCAATGGTAAGACGCGGATCAGAATAGGAGGAGATTTAACAATGGAAATACCCACTATAACTGGAATAAAACAGGGAGACAGTCTCAGTCCCTTTTTATTCAACATTATTATGGATAAAATAATAGAAGAGGTGTTTTCACTGGACCTAGGTTACAGAATGGGAAAAAATATTATCAATATAGTATGCTATGCTGACGACGCTGCAATACTAGCAGAGAATGAAGATGACCTTCAGAAAATGCTCTACAAATTCCACCTCACATCCAAAAAATATAACATGACGATTTCTATTAATAAAACGAAGTGCTTGACAATATCAAAAGAGCCTCTCAGATGTAAGCTGATCATCGATAACATACCTATTGAGCAAGTCATGCGATTCACTTACCTAGGCATAGAGATCGGTAGCTACAGTGTCCTATATGACGAGGTGCGAGCACAAACCAATAAAGCGACAGCCGTGGCTGGCTGCTTGCGCGACACCATATGGAGGAACATACACATGCTAACCGAAAGTGAAATCAAGATATACAAGGCATGCGTTCGCCCCATCATGACGTATGGAATAAAGGTCAGAGCCGCTACCGATAGAACTAAAAACATTCTTAGAGTAGCAGAAATGCGAACCCTACGCTCCATCGCAGGCAAAACCCTCAGAGATCGAATCAGAAATGAAACGATGCGGTCTGTCTGTGGTGTTGAAGATATAGTGAGATGGGAAAGAAACAGAAGGCGCTTTTGGAGAGACCACGTGGACCGCATAGAGAATACAAGAATTACAAAAATTATTAAAGATGAAAACCCAAGCAGCAAGAGATTACCAGAAAGGCCGCCGAAGAGATGGAGAGATGATTGGACATCATCATCCCAGGAAAGCCCACCGCCACAAACAGGTCATACGATCTAAACTAAGAGGAAGAATAATATTTGATAATGCTTTAGAAGGCCGAAACATGTAATTCCATCTAAAAGAATATTTTATTTTATAATAAATTAACTAACTAACTAACCATCACGCCGTCTCCCCGAAAGCGTAGGCAGAAAGAATGGACTGCCACACTTAAATCGATGCGGCACTCCATCCTTCTCTTTTCGCCATCGCGAGAGACGCGGTGTGATGGGTTGCGAACCTCATCGCCACCAAAAGGCATCTCCCGCGCACACTTCGATCGTTCAACGTCTACATATTATGTTTAAATAAATTCTTTAATAATATTTATAAGTTCTTGCTGGTGTTGAATTGTTTAGATTTATTAATCTAAAACAAATAATATAAAATACAATGATATAAAATAAAATAACAAAGAAAAATAATTTAACACATATTGTTATTTTAGATGGTGCACTTGTCGTCAGCTGGACGATCCGGACATTTGTGTTTATTTAATTTTTATTCCACGTTATCCACTGTTTTTTTTAATTTACTTTAATTAGGCACTTAAAACAATCCAACACCAGCAAGAACTTATAAATATTATTAAAGAATTTATTCAAATTGTCATTGGAACAAATGAAAAATTTATTTTTACACCTGTCAAAATTCTTTTTATAAACGAAAAAACTTATATAATTTTAACACCAAAACAGTAAAAACGCATTTTCTGTCACGAATAACTATGATAAAGAGCGGCAACAATCAAATTGACCAAAACAATTCACTTATACACGAAATATCTCCAAATTGACGGGAGCACCATATGAACCATACCAAATTTTCAAAATCAGAACCAATGATATAATAAATTATATTCTAATAAAACACTTAGCAGACAGACATTCAGAAGATAGTCATTTATATTAATTGATTATTTAATATGGAGTTTTACATCATTGTTCAAGGTACAATAAATAACAAGAAATTAGTTTTTTTATTTAGAAAATATATTTTCTTTTCGATATTGCATGAAAAAAAGGAACTAAAAATTGTAATTGATTTCCTTCATTTTCGATTTAAAAAATAGTATTATTGTACCACGGTTTCCATTGTGAGTGATGAGGATTGTGAAATTAAACATAACATTCTTGTTTCAATGAGCCTTATTAATTTTTAACGAAAAAAAATTGTATAGAATTTTCTAACCTATCTTCTTTTCTGATTAATAATCTAGGAAAAGCGAAAGAGAGTTTCTTCATAAAGTTGTTATCAGTTTTAAATAATAATATTTTTTATCTAGTAAGAATATATTTGCACCATGTATAGAATCTTTTATATACAGATATACTTAGGTACTCGGTGACGGCATTGCTAGAGATAATAATTTATTGTTTATTGATAGATATGGACTGTCTGTCACTAATCTATGGTTGTCAACAGTTTTTATCTGTCATCGGGTGTGCTGTGAAACGTGCTGTCAATAAAAGTACATTATTTTGCTGGAATTAAATGGAAACACGGGTGAGTGTAATCTTTTGGTCTTTGTAAGTATTTTTTCTAAAGCATTGTCCTTACCAAATGTAGATATACTTATTATTGGACAAGTATTTATCCGTTCAATGCGGGCCTCCACTTTCTTGATTGCCGGTGTTTTTGTGCGTTTTAAAATATTTGAATGTATGTTTTATAACATCATTTTAATTTCTCTTTTTATTTAACAATACAAGCTTTTAATATTTATTAAAAATGGTTTTTATATTTCATGGTAATGTATGTAAAATTGATCACTTTGGACCCTTTTTTGTTCTATTAGAGATACATTTTTGTAAGACACTTTAAATTGAGTAATAAATTTTTTTTCAGTGTCAACTTCAAATATACGCAGATGCAGTGATTGACCATTCATTTTCAAATTAATATAAACTATTAGAGCATCCAAACCCAAGTTTTACAACTCATTCAAAATGGTCTTATTTAGATGGAGGATTTTCAAGTTACCAAGAAACTTACGGTTTGTTACTTTATAATTATACAATTGTTAATAAATGTGAGGGAAGATGATGATGGATGAACACTACTTACATATTCCATATGTTAATTTTTATATATTATATTTTTTAAATACTCATTGTTTTTGTACAAATTCAAAAATGTTGTTTCACGTACTTGAAACAGTGCGATTTCCATTGATCGGACATCGTCACTCAAAAACCAAGAAATAATCTCGTTAAAAGTATTTTTTAAATATATTTTAATTCTATTATTAACATATATATATTTTTTTTCACATTTATTATTGTAATCTTACAGTGATACGCAAATTATTTGTTTTATTAACTTTCAATAACTCCTATTGTCTGGCTAAGCGCCAGAATTGAGATCCCAGGCATTCCGAAAATGACTCCTGATGACTTTGATATTATTGCATGGACATCCAATAATGTTAAATGAGGGTTTATTTACCTGGAAAAAGCTGCCATTAGAATAGGACTTCAAGTGAACCTCCAAGATAAAATATGTGATCTCTTCCAAAACACCTAATACTAAAAATGTTCCCGGAACAGTATCTAGTGTAGATGCCTGCAATATAGAAACTCTAGAATCATTCCCATACCTAGGCTCAGTAGTAACTAGCAGTGTTTAGATTGAGTAAAGAATAACCATGGCAAATAAATGTTATTTTGGATCTTACACACATACCTTAACTCTCTATAAAATATTGCTACGACCGGTACTTATACAAGGCTGAATGCTGAAGAAGAGGGTTGGAAGGAAGGTGTAGAAGAAAATCTTTAGATTACTCTGAAATGGAGTGTGGAGGATAAGGTAAAACCACGAGCTGGAAATATCTTATGTAAGGTTTATTAAGCCTGGGTTCTGCCAGTTGGTGCTTATGGTCTTGAAACTGTAACATTGTCCAAACAAAATGCCGAGAAACTACGAGTGACCCAAAGAGACATGGAAAGAGTCATGTTAGGAATAAGCCTAAGAGACGATACGGTGAGAGAAAAAACAAAGGTCACTGACATCATCCACTGGGTGGCGACTCTAAAATGGCAATTGGCAGGTCACGTAGCCATAAGCTCAGATGAAAAATGGACAAGAAGACTGCTGACTTGGAGACCGTGGACGGCAACGCGAAGTGCAAGGTGACCGCAACTACGGTGGAAGGATGATCTGAACAGACATGTCGGAATAACCTGGATGCAGTCTGCACAAGACAGAGTGACATGGAAGCGAATGGAGGAGGCCTTTGTCCAGGAGTGGACGGGAATAGGCTGAGGAAGAAGATGAAGAAGGTTTATTAAAAAATGTGGCCTTAGATGGTTGTGGCGCTTCCAACAAATGGAAAAAAACTAAACTCAAAAAGATTCTTGACACCCAATCAGATTGAAGATCCAAATTTAGATTGATTAATGGTGCGGAGGAAATTGGAGAATGCAGGTTATGGACTGGCAGATTGGGGAAAAATTCTAGAGGAGGTTGGGGTTCATGGTGGGCTGTAGCGCAACCGATTTTCATGTATTTCATTATCTGACAGGCTATTCAAACTGCTGCTGGCTACATTTATAGCTCATACGAGTATATGAATGAATCTTATATACCATTTTACTTAAGTTTCTTACTATTGAATTATGCTTAATATTATGAGAAAACAGGGACAATCCGTCTAAGCTGCAAATGTAGCCAGTTACTGTTTGAAGCCAATTTTTTTGGACTGCAAATGTAGCCTCCCGGACAATGGGGGTTAATTAAAATATGTCTGCCAATGTAAGATTACTTTATTTTGGAAGTTTAATGACAGAGCAAATGATCAGTAAATAACCATTGGTAAATTATGATTAATTGGTATATCGTATTGTTTTAGCCGAAAGTGTAATCGCGCATTAAACGAATGGAAGCTCACGGTAGACTCCCTGACTTACAACCACCACATGAACTCTAACTATGCCACAGATGTTGCGCTTGAGCCAGTTTTTTGGTTTGTGGACAACTTTGCTGGGGCTCTTGGCAAGGTAAATTGCAATATATTATTAGTTCTTTGTTTTTTGTATAATAATAAATAATCTTATTGCTTTTTTTTGTTTTTCTCATATAACCTAATGTGCTTTACACATCTACGAGTATTTGAACGTGTTTTTTTCTTTTCATTAAATATATTTATTGTCATATCATTTAAAATAAAAACTCCGAACACAAATTTGTATTATGATTACCTGATATATACTTAATTTCTGGCATTATTGATTTAAATTTTTTGGTTTTCGGGATGATTAATTTAGGGATTTCTAAAGATATATTAAATCTTCTGTGGTTTTTGACCCTTCATCTCTGAATATATCAATACTCTTTCATTGTGGAATATTGTTTATATATTTGACAACCAAATAATAAAGCTAAACTTCCTTAGTAACATTCTTTATTAGGAAATTCAATTACCTTTCCATTGTGTTGTAAAAAACAGTATCTACTTAGAAAAAAATAAATCTAAATGAACTAACATTTTTTTAAATTGGGCATTTCTTATCGTGTTTTTTTCTTAATAGTTTTTCATAGTAGCTGTTTCATTGCTGACCATCGCTGTGGTGGCAATTGCTTACTGGTTGGGGCTACCCTACTGGTGGGAGCGAAGTCCCCCCACAACGGTCTTACTGGTGATATTTGGAAACTGGCTTCTCGCCAATGTTGTTTTTCACTATTACAAGGCTGTTGTGACTCTTCCGGGGAACCCTCCAGAGGTAAGATTTCTGTGTTGTCTCAATGTAACATTTTGTTTCTGTAATTTGCGTTAATTAATTTCGCGCTATTTTAAGAATGATGCGACAGGTTATTTGTATAATTGTTCTCCAAAGTCTATCAACGTTTATAACAAAATGTTAAGCATAAAGTACCAAGCATTAAATCCATTGACTACAAATAGCAATTAAGTGTTCTCTACAGTTTGCTAATGAAAAGTATGAAGACTTGTATTATATACAAGCTATTTGCTGCACTTGGTCAAATTTTAAAATAACTTGTTACATCTTTCAGAAATGTAAATAATTGAAATATGTAATACTTAAACTTTTTCCTGCTGTGATATATTTATTGCTTTAATATTTCTTGGCACAATTTTTGTTTTTTAATATACTCGGTTAGTTATACCAAATTTGCATGCATAGATTTTATTGTGCGAGCGGCGAATTACTATTTATTTGTTAAAATTCATGTTGGCTTTAAAAATATTTATTTACGAATTATTCCATATGGATTTAATTCTTTAATTCAGAGAGGTAATTGAATTGATTAAATTTTGTTTCCTTGCAGGCATCTCTTATAACAGAAGCTGCCAGTATCTGTCGGAAATGCATCTCTCCCAAGCCCCCGCGCTCGCACCACTGTTCTGTCTGCAACACCTGCATACTCTCCATGGACCACCATTGCCCCTGGTTGAACAACTGCGTGGGCCACTTTAACCGCAGACACTTTTACCTCTATATGGTGTACACCCTCATCGGTGTCACATTCATTATCTTTGCCGGAATCGACATTGGTTATGTGGTGCTATGGGTCGGTGATACAGCGGCAATTCCGTCAGATAATGAACCAGCCTTAATTGGACACCCAGTTCGAGTAAATAATTCTGGTGGTTTTATACCGATTTTAGGACTCCCCGAATATGACACCATGTTGTTACCGAGAGAGCATAATCTTCCCGTTCCGGAAATAACGTTCGCTCAAAAAATATCAGCCAATCCGGTTATGCGGCGAGCCATTGTGTTCATGGCACTTATTAATATAGCTGTGTTTTTCGCACTTGGTTCTCTAGTCATTTGGCATGGCAAATTGATCTCCAAAGGTGAAACAAGCATAGAGTCTCATATTAACCAAGCTGAATTTAAAAGGTTAGGTAAAAACTTCCGGAATCCATATGATTTTGGTTTAAAAAAGAATTGGAAGTTGTTTCTGGGTCTTGTTGGAGGTCGGTCATTATTCTTCCATGTAATATTACCATCTGGTCACCCTCCCGTTGGCTCAGGTCTTGTGTGGCACACGGTTCAACAAACTTCCCAAGACTGGCCTTAAATTTGGTCGATATTCAACTGAAATAATTTATTTTTCACATAAGGCTAATTAATATTAAGATTTCTTTTTAAGTTAAGACTCACCCATTTATTTGAGTTGGAATTCCATAATTTGATTGGGATCTTTTGTCATACAGCGATTCAGCTTCAGGCATAGTTGTATTGATCAAGCCTCCTAAACCAATGAAACCGTATTCTGCCTCACTAACAATCAAGTTTCCATTCAATGGTTCATCATTTACTAAAATTTCCATCTACAAAAAACTTAGTATCCAAACAACCTGATGTTTAATTTGTGTATTATTTAAATTCATATATTAAAAAAATTTGCCAATTAACGAGTCAAGTTGGTTTATTTGTGGTTGTGGGTTCGGTGGGTTGCGTTAAAAAAAATCACAGATTGAATAATAATGATTTATTTCTGGTATGGCATGGACACAATTGTAACTTTAAGGAGTATAGTTGAATTAAGGAGAAAGTGAGGAAGAAGGGAAGGCAAGAGAGCGCCCGCACGGTGAAGTGCGGGCCTGATGACATGTATGAGGCCAGAAAGTGTACTTCTGTCTCTAGAGTAGTGCAAATACCAATACTCTTTATCGCTGCACGGGTGTGAATTGTAAGTCTGTAGTGCGGGATTAATATTTCCACGTACTATTCGTTCGATCTTCTTGCAGTCGGTGGTGATTTAAATTGTTGATGTTGAACTTGATATTACTATTTGAACAATGTCATTTGAAATCCAATTGTACTACCATTTTAAGGTTTATAGAGAATATTGTTAGGAACTGAAATGAAATTTTTTGTGAAGAATCTATGAATTCTTTAGTGTCGAGTCATTACTTCTAAATCTAAAATGGTACTTTGTTGGTACTTTTTAAAAATAAGATTACCTCTAGTCATAGAAGTTCTACGATTATTATGGCTTTTAGTAACGGGCTATTTACTGTACGAATAATGTGATATGTAAATAAATAGTTAATTTACTTTTGTTTTTGGTTGTATATTAATTTAATTGACATATATTATTTTGTTAAAACTTATAAGCACAATTTTTATGTTATGTTATATGCATTTCTACTAGGTTGTTTTTTTTGTAACTTTAATTCTATTTCTTATGAAGATTTCTGTTTTTAAACTATAATGTTATTATATTTGCTTTGTTTTAGTGATTGTCATAATATGTTTTGAAGTGTCTATCATATTTCCAATGATAAAATTATAATTTCTTCAAATCACATAACTAACTAACTAACCATCACGCCGTCTCCCCGAAGGGGTTGGCAGAAAGAATGGACTGCCACAATTTAACAGATGCGGCATTCCATCCTTCTCTTTTCGCCTTCGCGGGAGACGCGGTGTGATGGGTTGCGACGAAAACCAGTAAAACAGAATTTGGCAACTTAAGGGTTAAATTGTTTAAAAAACTGTTTTTAAATTCATTCATACTTCATATTAAAAATAATTATCTTCTTATTCTTCTTCAGCCTTCTTCCTTTCACTGCTGGATATAGGCCTCTTCCATTTTTTTCCACTCGTCCCTGTTTTGTCCCTTTCGCATACAGGTCGTTTCAGCTATTCGGGCAAAATCATTGGTCCATCTTTTAGGTGAACTCCTGACACTCTTTTTCTTTGTCCAAGGTCTCCACTGAAGTATTCTGGATGTCCATCAGGTATTTCCCTGTCTAGCCCATTGCCACTTTAATTAAGCTGTACGATCCATGATGTCGGCAACTTTGGCGTCTTATTTTTCATTTCTTATTTTGTCCCGGAGACTTTGTCACGCCAAGCATTTGCCTCTTCATGGATGGTTGTGTGATTTTTAGTTTATGAACACTTTTTGCTGTTAGGGCGGTTGTCTCTAGACTGTATGTCAGGATAAGCAGTATACATGCATCAAACTTTTTTCTTTTTAGACAAATTAGAACCTGCTTATTGAAAAATGATTATAATATTACATATTTTGGCCATAACTCTAAATATGTATTTACTATTTGTTATTAAAATATTCAATTCTATACCAGAAAAATGGGTATATCCAACCAGATACTGAAAGTAATGATCTTTATAATGATATTATCCAATGAATTAAAGTAGTTCTTACAGCAGACTTTACTTGTTTCTTATATACGTATTGGGTGTTTCTTTAGAGGTTTGGTTTTTAAACAGGCATTATGTTTCTACAGACTGTCAATTTGACAGTTGATAGTTGATTTGTAGTCAGTACGTTTTGCCATTTCACCATGAATAGATTGATGTCAGAACAGCGCTTGCAAATTGTGCAAATTTATTTTGAAAATTGTGGTTTGGTTTGCCAAATTTATTGTGCACTACGTCCATTTTACGATCGACATAATCGTCTATCCGAGCAAGTTATTCGGAAGACCATGGATCGTTTTCGCACCATGTACACTCTAGTGGATAATACGCATCCACAAAGACGACAATTGTCGAAAATTGGACTTCACGATTGCGCTTCATTCGAGCTAGCCGTGGCGATCATATGCCCGAAATCATATTTTAAAACAATAATGGCATAAAATTATCTATTAAATAAAGCCAATATCATAGATACAAACATTTTAATGTGTTTTTTTTTCATTTTGAATATTTTTTCTATTTAATTTTTGCCACGTTAGTGGTCATATTTAGTTAAAAACATTTTTTCCACATAATTTTTTGTATAAACTGTGTTCTGTAATTAATTTTCCATCTTAGAATGTGATATTACCCTACCACACATTTCTAAGGCACTGAAAAATGTGTAAAAAATAATCTTGTTATTTCCAATAACATATAATAATGTATGTTAATTAGGCACTTTTAAAAATCTTTATATATTTACTACCTTTTTGAATTGCAAAACATTGGTGTATTTTAAAACATTTTTTGTTGAGTACTCAAACATTTCAAATATACTACCTCATTAAAATAAAATCATTTTGGTTCATATATTTTTTGTTTTATTCTGTTGTCATTTTTTAGAAATGCATTTAAATTTTTTTGAAATTATCAAATTATTGTATATTTTGGCACAAGTAAGTATTGATAAACCATGTTTAAAAATTCCATTTTTTTATACAGCGTTCAACTCAGATGGCTTGTGACTCGTGACTTGTCATAGGAACCACATGTTAATAATAATAATAATAAAATATACAAAAATAACAAACTAAGTTAGGTGTGTTTTTTTCCTCACCTTTATAATTTAATGATTTAGGATGAAAGTAGAATAAATGTATAAGAAATGAAAGGCCGGTTTACATGCTACGATAAATCGTAACAATTTCTTGTCAAATATTCGTTAATATCAAATAAAATCAAAGCTAAATAAGCTTTTTCCATGGAAGAAGTAGTGTTATTATATATCGGTTGTTTAGTGAGAAAAGTGAAAAAGTCGCGAAGACCAAGAAAAAAGTGGAGCCGCCAGCGGTTGCTAAAGAAAAGGGAATTCTCCCATGTAAAATTATTGAAAGAATTGAGAAATGAACCAAATTACTGGCAAAATTATTTGAAAATGAACGAAGAGGAAGGAATATTGAGTTGTTAAGGTTAGTTTCTCCATTTATTGCGAAAACTGATACTGTAATGAGAAGAGCGATATCTCCGCACGAAAGACTCTCAGCTATCTTACGATTCCTTGCCACCGGATATAGCTTGAAGGACATGATATATTCAACTGCCCATTTCTTAACCAGCTCTCAGCAAAATAATCCCGAAAAATTGTTACGATTCGCAGAAATTGATGCCGGCCGGTATCAACAATCCAATTCCAATTAATCGCTACGATGTCCTGTTTGCACCCAACGATAAATCCCTACGATTTATCGTAGCGTGTTAACAGGCCTTTAAACGTATATGTGTAAATCTGCATAATTATGATAGAGCATCAAATGCAAATATAAGAAGTGAATGAAAGTGTTATGAAGAAAATAATGAAAGGATCATTAAGACGGTTTGGACACATGGAAAGAAATAATGGTAAAGGAAGTATATGTTAATGACGTAAACGGATCTAGAAATAGGGGAAGACCGAGAAAATGCTGACACGATTAAATATTAAATGTCGGCCACTAGAAGTCGGAGAAATCGACATGCATGCATGACACGATGTATGAATATTGAGGAAGCGAGAGAAGTATGTCTGGAAAGAAGTGTGGGGGTCCATCCTTTCTACCTACGCCTATGGAGAGACGGCTAATGGTAAGTTAGTTAGTTAATTTGTATGTTTTGAGCAACATACAACTTTTTTAAGGATGGCACCTGGTGTCACAATGATCCTAACAAACACGACATCAAACTTCATATTAAATATTGATATAATGAGAGTGACATGTTTCATCTTACTAGGGCCTTATCAATTGTCAACTTACAAACATCAAATAGAACATTAATAAAATTTCTAGAAAACTGATGTATTCATCATAATTAAGTACTGAATTGTTTTGTTAAATTATTCCTTAGGACAATTAGAGAGAAGTTAACTGATTGCATAAATCCAGTTACTTGGATATTTGTAAACCAATTAATTATTTAAACAAACTCAACTACTATCATTGCAAAAAGTTGAGCTCGAAAGCTTTCTTGAAAATATTGTATTAAATATTTCTGGATAGATAATATTGGAGAATTTTTTATAAATATTTTTTGAATTGCGCAATATTAACATCTTTATTTTCTTGATAATAAACTCACCATCTAAGACTCAAACCATTTTTTTTACTGCCCTCTATGAATAACTTAAATAAATTTGAAAATATAAAAAAGGAGGCTTATTTAAACTGAAGAGTTTGATTAAAATTATAGAAGCAATTCTGCGGCATTTAGGTTGAGAGGTATATGTTATGTTGAAAAATTTGTTAATTGTGGATATGGTCTTTAAAAGTCAAATGAAGGTTTGGTGAATATAGTGAAATTTGATATAACAAAGTCCTTAAAATTACGAACAGAACAAGTGTTTTAAAACTGTATTTGGCTCTCCTGACAAATAAATCATTGATGACATGATACCCGTAGGCCAACATCCACTATAAGGCCACCCTAAAGATCGCGAGATAGCTGGTCATAGCAAGAGGAGGCAAATTCCAAGAAAACAGATTACCCCATTTCATCTCAACTGAGGGTGCGAAAGAGAATAAATGTTGGATGTGGGGAAAAGAAAGAATAGAAGTAAAACAAGATGCATTGTAGTGTTTGAGATTCATACATGTTTGTGAATATAAAAAGGAAGTTGCCGATGTCATATAACCATAACACCTGGTGTTTCTAGATATGACACAAAGTTGATCAAACCTGATCAATGGAAAGAGCATTATGAGATTATGCCCCATGTAGAGCCATCCCACAAAACTGTCATAGTTTTGTGGGATGTATCACTTGAACTGAAAAGGAAGGCATGCACTGTATAACGTTTTTTATAACTTGATTAGGGCTTTGTTCTGGAGTGACAGGTCTATTTATTTGTGCACTATCAACGTTGTCTGTTGTACATTCTGTCGCGCAGAACCAACCCTTTTGTGATGCCATGCCGGTAGGAATATTTAAATTACGTCGCTTCGGATAAAGACATTATTAATGTAAGTCGGGCAGTGTTCACGCAAAATATGAAATCACTACGCTATTGTCATTTTGGTATCGATGTGCTTGGAATTTGGAAATCTAATTATTATCTCTTGCTTACGGATTTTTATTGTTTCATTGCTGTCAGATCAATTGTTTTATTTGTTTTTATTATGAAAAAAAAATATCTCTTCTCTGGACTATTTACAAATTAACATGTAGGAAAAAATATTGGTAAAGAAAGTATATATTAATTGTCAAACTGTCTTTGGTCTAGTGTAGAATTCATGTAGATTAGTTACTTATCACATGTCATGAGAATCAATAGTTTAAAAATAAATTGTATACCTACTGTAATTGGGTTCAAATAACCTTATACAAAAAAAGAATAGAAATATCCGAAGACAAAAGAAAAAGGGAACTATCAAATCAATAAAATATTAAATGTCGGCCGCGTGAGAAGTCGGAAAAATTGACGTGTGTGCATGACATGATTTATGGACGTATGTATGTAAGGGTAGAACAGTGTGGCGGTCCATCTTTTTTGCCTACTCCTTAGAGGAGTGGTGGTTTGGGGTTGTGAACTAACTAACTAACCCATCACGCCGTCTCCCCGAAGGGGTAGGCAGAAAGAATGGACAGCCACACTTTTCTTTCCTGACATATTTCTCTCGCGCGTCGATTTCTCTGACTCCTCAAGTGGCGGACATTCAATATTTGATTTATTTGATCGTGCCACGTTTTCCTCGGTCTTCCTCTATTTCTTGTTCCATTTACATCGTTAACATATACTCTTTTTACCATTCTTTCTTCATTCGTTCTTTCCATGTGTCCAAATCATCTAAATGATCCTTTCATTATTTTGTTCATAACACCATCATTCGCACCGCATTCACTTCTTATATTTTCATTCGACAATCGATCATACACAGAGTATCCACAAATTCGTCTAAGAGATCTCATTTCTACTGCATTTATTCTACTTTAATCCTTTTTTGCCAGTTCCATGCTTCGCTCTCATACATTAGGGTCGGTACAAGAGCACTATTGTGCACTGCCATTTTAGCTTTTTTGGATGGGTTTTTTTTGCGATGCCAACTTTAAGTGCACCATTCACTTTGTTGCCTGCCGCAACTCTTCTTTCAATATTCTATATTTGGGGTTGTAAATTGTATGTATATACGAAATCTGCTTCAAGTGCTCCCATACGAAGCATGGCAAAGGCTCCCGGTGACATCCTGCCCCCGCGTGCAGCGGTGACATTACGACAGGTTGGTGTAGCTGAAACAATCCGTGACAGTTGGAATGACCTTTCCTGCCGCTTAACATAAGGTCAACCGCATTCTTAAACAATAAACTTTCGCTAGCGATGCTGTCTGTACCCGAGACTGGCTGAACCATCACCCAGCGGTCGCCCAAAGCAGGCGTGTCGTTTTTTCGTTATTTAAAAACTGCGTCCTTCGAAAAAGAATGTTTACAATAATAATGATTTCATATAACACAAAGAAGTGCATCAAAAACTATTTAAAAACAAATTTTCAGTTAACAAAAAGAAATGCATATTATGATATAAAGACGTACTTATACAAACAAATTATTTTTTTTTCATTTAATTTATTTATAAAAGATCACAAACATTGCAGATGCTTCAATGCAAGTCGTCTGCAACCTCACAATTATATAATATGAATACATTTTCAAAATAACATAAAAATATAAATACTACGCCTCATGCATTGTGTCGGCCACGTGAGGAGTCGGAGTAACCACGTGTGCATGACACGATGTATGAATGTTGAGGAAACGAGAGAAGTACACCAGGAAAGAACAGTGACGGTCCATTATTTTTGCCTACCCTTTCGAGGACACTGCAAAATGGTCAGTTTTTAATGCAACATCAGAAAATCGTTATTTGCAAACCTGTAATTTTTTTAAGCGGTTGTGTTTTTCTGTATTTGCTCCCCAATTAAAAAAATCATGAGTTTATAATAGCTTTTTCACTGCTTATACTGACCAAAATGGCGATAGTTTGTATAACCCTAGTTTAATAATAGTTACACTCACTTCTTCCAGGAAGTTCTACTGGTCAATAAAAGTTTGAAGAGAGTTCCTGAAGTCCTGAATAGATGTTTCAATATATCCAATTCCTTGAAGCTTAAAATCCAAAAAGGGGCTTATTACGCATCGTGGAACCAGATCAATGAGCAACAGCGGCTATACTTCATTCTCTTCCACACAACCAACTTGCCTTTGTTGATGCCGGTATTAGAACAAAAATAACATTTATTGTATTATAGATTTTGGTGGTATATTAATTTATGTGATGGTGGAGAGGAGTGTTGTCCGTAACCGGTCGTTAAGAAAAAATAAAAATAAAGTAATGTTGAGAGGTTATGAAAAGATGAGTTGAAAATAAATTAAAATCTCTGATGATTAATAAAATCAATATGTTCTCCAATAGTGGCCGGAGAAGACAGATCTGGAGTTGAATTAATAAATGATAAATCAAATCAAATCAGTTTATTATCTCAACAGACATTACAAACAATATTAATGTTTAAAGCTTTTAATATATAAGACTAACATAAGACCGGTAGTCACCTACGGCTGTGAGACATGGTCTCTAACGCAGAGAGAGGAAGGCAGGCTGGCAGTTTTTGAGAGGAAAATACTGAACAAAATTTTTGGACCCACGCTGGAGGATGGGACTTACAGAATTAAAAGAAACCTTGAACTTGAAGTACTGATTAACCAGGAAACAGTAGTGAGATTCAGTAAGTCTCAACGCTTACGGTGGGCTGGCTGTGGAAATAATGCCAGAGGGTAGAACACCACAAATTATATCCAGATGGGTGCCCCGAGAAAAGATACCAGAGGCAGACCGAGGAAAAGATGGGCGTATTGCGTGGAAGAAGATGGGGAAAAAATGGAAGGAGCTGGGGAATGGAGAGAGATGGCCAGTGACAGAAGTCAGTGGAGGACCGTTGTGGAGGCCAAGTCCCACCCCGGCATGTAGCGCCGAGAAATGAAATGATGATTAATGTTTAAGGCGTCTATTGATTCAGGTAAAATATTATATACATAATATTTACAATATAATACCAGGAACACTTGAGAGATGGTTCGACATTAGGAATACAAGATACTCTCTAAAGTCAAGAGTTTTGTCTTTTGAACGTGTAATAATGTGAAAGACAGAAGACTAATTGCTATTCCAATCGGTGTCGTCAGAGGCAGGTTGGTTCTGGCGGCCGGTAGGTTAGATTCATCGTCTCGGATGTGGACATATTTTGGACAGCGAGATGGTTTCATATGCATTTTCTCACGCCATAAACATTTACATCTAAGTATGTACTTACTATTTATTTATTGTTATTCGATTATGATTAATGTTTTTTTTCTTCTCTTTTTTATCTTGCAAACACAATTATTGATTGTCGTTATTTAAAAACAACAACAACAACAAACCGCCATCCCGTTTCCCCGCAGGGATAGACAGAGAGAATGGACCGCCACACTACTCTATCCTGACATACCTCTCTAGCTTCCTCCACATTCATACAGCGAGTCATACACGAACGTCGACTTTTCCGGCTTCTAACATGACCAACCGTTATTTAAGTAATATTAAAGAAACGATGACGCAGATGCTTTGGACATAAAGAACGAATGGGTGAAAGAAGAATGTAAAAAAAAATACAAACTGAGAATGGAAAAATAAGAAGAGGATGGCCGAGAAAAACATGGCAAGACCATATTAATCAAAATAAAAAAAAATCGACAAGCGTGCAATTTATGAATATAGAGGAAACTCGAGAGGTGTGTAAGGATAGAGGAGGAAGGTGGTCCATCATCTCTGTCTACCCTTCCTGGGAAACGGCTTGATGTTTAGTTAGTTATAATGTAATATTTATAAATAGTATGTATCCAAACGAGTCGAACAAATGATCTATTTTGGTCTCATTTGTGTAAAAAATAAATAAACTGAAGATTTTTCATATACAATAGTAATGTTTTTTGCTGATGTTATGCAAGTATACATATTTGCACAGAATCGTATGGTGTTCTTTCATCAATGTTGAATCTGGGAAAATTATAACCATCACAAACACGGATACATACCAACAAGGTGATACTTAACATTAAAAAATGTAGACAGATGATTCAACAAAAATGCAATTACTTTTTTCTGTATATTCCGTTGCATTATTTAAAGAGTCTTTTTTGTATTATATTGTACATTAGTGAATATTATACGGGTCACGATTAATAGTATTTTCCTCCTACGATAAGTACCGGTTAGTGACGAAACTGCTAAGCCGGATCATCCGACCAGGGTTGGACTGCGATATTTAATTGTTTTTACGGCTATAATTCCAACAACAGATATGTTATAGTATTTAAATTTCAAGGCAATAGACTATCTTTAATAAGAAATCATTTTTTAGTTTTTTTTTTTAAATATCTTTATATTCTGGATGGTTATCTTTGACAGCGTTAGCACATACTGTTACATCTCCCAAAATGTAGAACTATTATTTTGGTTTGGGAGGTTTTACCCTAATCACCACGTTGGGCAGGCGGGTTGGTATTTAGTTTCTATCTCGACACTAAGCCACGCCATTGTGTTTTTTATGTTAAAAAAGATTCATCATTTTGCAATTCTAAAAGTTCTTCTTGATACTGTATGGCCACATCGGTTATATCTACCAATATTGATCGAGTTATCCGAGATGGGAAAGAAATTTATTTTAAATCTAAATATCTGTCATTTAAGTCACTAGCCATTTTATCCAAGTGATCCACAATAACAATTACAGCTGAATTAGTCAACTCAGCCTTCTTTAGCCAATAAAATTGCTTAAATTTGCAGTCCGAAACATTTTTTTAAACACCTGCAGTCCAATGAAGCCTTATATCTTAGATTTTGCATCAATAAGGGTCTTGTTTGCTCCTTGTAGTTGTTTATTTAGCATGTTTAATTTTTTAAAGATGTCCGTCAAATAATTCCCTAATGCTTGACCGAAAAATCAGAGTTGAGAAACAATGGCGAAGAGGAAGACCTTAGGGTAATTGGTTGTTTTTGACTTAAGTCAAATGAGCCGCGCAGCGTCAGTACATTCCGAGACATGGAGGTAACTGCACGTATTTGGCATTCTTTGGCATCTCGTATACTCGGTGATTCGAAAAATACTCGTTTTGCAGGAGTATTTTTGAAATATTATTGATTAATCCCATATTGACTGAGTCAGCTCTGTACAGTTTAAATACATAATCCAGAAAGAATTTTTATAATATACTATAGATAAACACCTGCAAGGATCAAATATTGTAATAATAAAAACCAATTGAGGAAAAAAAAGTGTCATTATTATTATTAGTCTCACCCTTGGTCGCTTTTCCAAGAAAAAAATAAGAAACAAATTACAATATAATAAGCAAATTATAATTAATGAACTTATTTTTGTAAATTATTACAATTAAGCCGATAGAATTTTTGTTAATAAAAAAATAATAAAAACAACTTGTCTATTTATTTCAATATTTGAATATACGATTGAATTTTTTTTTTTTGGTTTTCCAATCATAAAAAAAAAAAAAAAAATAGTGTCTACATTTTTTGTAAACGCACTGTCATTCATACTATTGCAAACGATCTCCCTGTCGTGAACGGACTCTACCGGGGAGAGGAGGCCGGGGCCCATAGCGGGGTGTAGCACAATTGTTGTTGTTGTTTTATACGATATCGTATGTTTGTATTTACAAGTGCGGGGCATAGAAGGGGAGAAAAGTGGCTTAAATGTGGCCTGGTGCTCATTTTGCTTTACAAATGAAATAAATGTTGACGTCAGCCCCGGATAGGCTTAGGAAGTAACGAGCGAGGTTGACGAAAAGGCGCGGCTGCGCCCTATAACAGCGCAGGTAAGCGGTTGCGGTACCCTTCTAAGTTATTTTATTGAGAATTTCGCCATTAAACAAATGACAATCTTAAAGCTTGATCGTCCAAAATAGTTTCAGAAAAAATCTAGATATTTATTTATTTATTATTATATAAAACAGGCGGTTCTGAACTGCGGCATTTTGCTCACCCATCCCTATCGATGACTGCAAGCATCATTACGTCTTTGAATAGTTCTTGGATTCATATTATGTCTATACTTTAATCTGCAAATCTTAAAGATAAATACACAAGATGAATGTACAATATATAAAAAAATAACCAGTTTATTATTTACCAAAATGAAATCACGACTTTTGAAATCACCGTAGTATATAATAAAACATATTAATATATATTTTTAAATAAAATATAAATCAATTCTGTAACAACACATAATTCTACCGAACATATGTATGGAAGTGAAGCTTGGAGTTGGCAGAAGATGGATGAAAGTAGGATAAATGTCGTAGAAATGAGGTCACTAAAAAGAATGTGCGGAAAAACTATGTATGATAGAATATATATAATTATCTTTTTTCTTAAATCATAATCGCGCTCATAGTACAGAAAACACAGCCTCGGTTTGAATAACATATCAATAAAACACAAAATTAATATAATAATATCGAATTCCTTAAAATCGCAATTAATGATACAAAATTTGTAAGCAACGTATCCCAATACAATATAATATCATTATAAAGTAATTACGTTACTGTGATAATTGTCAATTATTAATTTCCTTTGATGATAACATTATTTGTACTAATTAATATGTTAATTAAACTCTTCGGATTTTTGAAATATTTCTGAAAACATGCAAATCAATTGTTTACGTTATACAGGTTGATATAAAAAAAGTATTATACAATCGTCAATCAATTAAATGTTTAAATTCTAGAATGATTATTCGTTAAAAAATACACAAATAGATTGAAAAGTCATATTACATAGTTGATTAAACCAATGTTTTTTTTATATTAAAAATAAAGTTAAAATCGTTTTATAGATGTTGGTGGTATATTACTTTACGTGATGGTGGAGAGGAGTGTTGTCCGTAACCGGTAAATAAAAAATAAAAAATAAAGTAATGTTGAGAGGTTATGAAAATATGAGTTAAAAATAAATTAAAATCTCTGAAGATTAATAAAATAAATATGTTCTCCAATGGTGGCCGGAGAACCGACAGATCTGGAGTTGGATTAATATGTGATAAATCAAAACAAATCTATGAATATATGATACATCAAATAATAAATAAAATATTATACATGTGTATAATACCAGGAACGCATTAGAGATGGTTCGACATTAGGAAGACAAGATACTTTCTAAAGTCGAGAGTATTTGTTCCCTGAACGAACCTTCACTAATATGAATGACGTCGATCTCCGAGGAGACCGCGTTCAGCAGACTGATTGCTCTTCCCACCGGTGTCATCAGAGGCAGATTGGTTCTGGCTATATGTAATCTATTAGTCTACCTGTGTGTAAAAATAGAATGTGTTTGGCTTTTGTCAAAAGTTTTTGTGCTCTTGAGAAATGTAAGTATTTGTTGAAATAATATAATCGAAAAATGCTTTGTAGTATGGAACATTTTTCTTCGAATAAAGAATGGACAAGCACGAAGTATGTGTATCGCAGAGATAACAGTTCAGAAACGATTATAAAGTAAATCGATTCAAGTACATGGAGTATGAAATCAAGACAAACGCATAATAATGCAATTAATTCATCTGATCTCGACTACTTCCTTAAGAAGCTTTATATCAGGGATAGATTATATACCACTTGTCAAAGATGGATACTCCAGTTCTTTAGGCATATTGCATGGTGAGACCAGGACAGCAAAGAGATTATGGTTACTGTGAGCAGCATCGAAGGACGTAGAGGCGGTGGATGACCCCCAAAAGACAATTTTGTCTGACAATTTTTTTTTCTCCGGCGCTACAACCCTTGGTGCGTCTCAGCCTCCTCCAAGAAACGAATTTCTTAAATTGTTCGAAACGTTGTTTTTTTAGGGTTAGGCTGTTAGCCTAAAGCCCAACACCTTACTAGTGTAGGGGTGTTCCTTCCCTTAGCTGGGGGGTGACCGGTTTTGATTCGCCCTCTCTCTTGTTAGCTGTGGCACATCAACATACGAGTACGTCAAATATGTCAAACCCAGGGTTTGCGGGACCTTCAATATCACACGTGGACCCCAGAGAGTCGGACTAGACCGGCATTTACTGGTACACATACCTTCCAGCACGGCATGTCACCCCACGGCCCTAACCATCCATCCAAACCCCAATAATTAAATACCAGGAATAACAGGACCAGGTCGGAGAAGAATCTCTCGGCTGCGCAATTTAAGACAATGTTTCAGAAGTAACACCACATCGCTGTTCAGGGCCGCAGTCAACAAGGTGGAAATAGCTCAACCTTCGCAGAGAAGACGGTACTTAGAGAAGAATAATTAAATATAGGTGACCATTGGAATAACTGTCGTGGTATTGTGACGACCTGCGTAGTGTCGGTAGAGATGAAGAAGATCAAATTACGCCATCTAAGTCGAACAATCACGACCCTCAGACATTTATCAGACATTCTAATATATATAAAGTTATATTTTAAACGTACCTACAATTTCCTTATACTGTTGGTATCGTCTACTTTTGGACATAGGCCACCCCCATACTCTCTTTGGAGCCAGTCGTTGGCATTTTTATGTCATCAGAGCATCGTGGGGGGGAGAGGGTCTTCTTCATTATCTTCGCTCTTCACGAGGCCTCAAATCCACTAACCTTCTGGTACATCTTTGATTTACCAGACCGGTTAATGTATACCATTTTTTAAATTGATTTTTTCAATGCTGTGTATATTTTTGGGAGATCTCAGATTAATAGTAAAGGCCGTGCCCCACTGTTTGAAACAAGCTCTCCACAAGGGTGACCTTGGTGGAGAGCTGTGGAGCCCACGGTTGGTGTAGCGTCCACATACTGTTGTAATCAAGCTCTCCGCATGTGGAATGCGTGTTTAAACGGTGGATCCACACGCATACTATGCGCATCCGTCCACAAAGTTAGTTGAAGGTCAAACGAATTTTGGTTTCAAACAAGTGTCTACACAGTTTTAAACCGCTGGTGGAGACCGATGTGGAGAGCTTGTTTAAAACAGTGTGATATAATGGTCGATCTTTTTTGCTTAAAGCCGTGCCACACTGTTTTAAACAAGCTTTCCACATCGGTATCCACCGGCGGTTTTGAAAAAAACTAAGTAACTCCATCTCGCTCGGATACTTTTAGTTTAAAGTATCCGAGCGAGATGGAGTTACTTAATTTTTTTCAAAACCGCCGGTGGATACCGATGTGGAGAGCTTGTTTAAAACAGTGTGGTACTGCTTTTATTGTTTGATCATTCAAAAGCGTGGTGGTAAGTTCGTTTTTTTTTCTTAGAAAGTATGTAATTTCAATATGTATCAATGTATAGACATGTGTATACAATTCAACCTTATTTCGAAGCACCTTGTGCATGCGTAATCGCATGAGGAAGGTTTTTCCGAGGTCGCTAGAGACCAGTCACACCGCGCGGAGCTAATTGGGTGTGTGCACTCTCTGCCGAACCCATTCGGGGCGATTAAATCTAATTTGTCTTGTTTTCGGTAATGCAAGTTCAAGTATAATTTATTAATTACTTCCTGCATACACTATTCTCAGAATGTTTCCTACTGACGCAACGAGCCCACCTCGTAGGGCGGAAAGTTTTACATTCAAGAAATTCATTTGTGAAAACTAAAACTATATTGCTATTACACTTTGGAAATTGAAAATAACGTTGTTTATAATCCACAAAATATATAAAATAAAAAAAAAACATTACATATTTCGGAGGATACCTCCATCTTCCTCCTCATCCTCAAGTCGGTGATATTGGGCGAATACATAATTAATAATCAGATTCCTCCTTTTACTCCTTTCTTCTTTAATAATTTGTCTACATTTAGTCTCCTAAGCTCCCATTCCCAATCATATGCAAATTAATCATTTATTAATTTCTATATAATTTCTATATATTTGTGGCGATGAGGTTCGCAACCCATCACACCGCGTCTCCCGCGGGGCGAAAAGAGAAGGATGGAGTGCTGCATCAGTAAAAGTGTGACAGTCCATTCTTTCTGTCTACCCTTTCGGGGAGACGGCGTGATGGTTAGTTAGTTAGTTAGTTTAATTTCTATAAAAAATATGTCTTTTCAAATGATTGTTTTTCCCAAATTATATTATATTATTATTGTTTAACTCGTATAATATAATTTATTAGTTCTTACTGAAAATAATTATTAGTACTTATAGCAATTAGCCCAGGTTAATTTTTTAAATTTATACCTATTGTTTCTTTGTATTGTATCGATTTTTAAATGCGTTTTTTATAAGTCTTTCTTTGTTTGGTTTTTATTAAATATTTACACCAGGAGATGGAGGTATCCTCTGAAACATGTCGTATTTTTTAAATGTTTTGTGTATTATAAACAACGTTATTTTAAATTTACAAAGTGTATTACTATTGAATTCCACAGTGTTGATACCTTAGCTTTCAATAAGTTGCTATTTTTTTTTAACATAAACATTAATTTGCAGCACACACATTTGTACTAAATCTGAACTGCTGAATACGCTTTATTCAGTTTAAAATTTTTCACATTACGTTTATTTTTACCAAATTTAAATCATTTAAAAATAACTACAATTCACGTGACAATAAAAATGGCTATAAACTACTAACTATCACATGTCAAGATAATCAATAGCTAAACAGTAATTGGGTTCAAATAACCTATTTAATACAAACAATATGGAAAGCAACGGGAAGCTACCAATTTGAAAAAAAACATGTGGCATCCCAAGAACCAACAAAGATGTTAATATACTTTTCTGCAAATCAATCCATAGGATTGAAATTTAAAAAAAAAGACCGTTAAGTTGCACCATGGCAGAAATATGCGCCCTTGGAGCAATTAATTTTATAAAACAGTGCACTTAAAATATAAATCATTATAAATAAAAATTAAATCGTTTTTTACAGTCATATAAATTTTCATGAATGCCTCATAAGCTTTTACAATGACTGAACATTGATATGAAGCTGGTTGGAGTATAATTTTATAATAATTTGATTAGTTTATAATTATCTCAAATGAAAATACAATCACTATAAGAATTTAAGGTATCTATTTGAGTAAAAGAACCCGTTAGGTGTGGTTCAACTATAGGTAGACACGATACTATGTAAAATTTAGAGTATTTGTCTTTTGAACGTATTTTCACTTCTACAAAATACGTTGATCTCTGAGGTGATCAAGTTCAGTAGACTAATCTAATTGTTTGATTGCCACATAAGTTTATGGTTTTATTGATAATGAAAAGTATATAGGGAAAAATCCTCAGCAATCTGTTTCCGACGGAATTTAAATGGGGATGCTGAGCTACTTTCCTTGGGGATGATGAAATACTAGTATTGTGAATGCATACATAATTCAGAAATTATCAAATCAAATCAGAATATTTACTTAAAAGACATTATAAACCGCATAAATGTTTAAGGCATCTATTGAGCACAGGTAAAATATTATACACATACAAAATAATACCAGGAACGCATTAGAGATGGTTCAACATAAGGAAGACAAGATAGTTTCTAAAGTCGAAAGAATTTGTCCCCTTCATCCCCCAATAGCAGTTTTCTTCAGTATCTTAACTCCATAAACAGCCTTTAACATTCCATGATTTTCCCGATAACTTTTCCCAAGTTTCACCAGAAATTTCATGTTGACTTGTTGTTTCATGTCTGTTTGTCAATTTCCATTGTCGACAAGAGCATAAAACACACGCCACAAAAATATTCCCCGTTCGAGAGGTACGTTTACCTCGACGGTTTGGTGATTACGAATTCACTTAGTACCTCACCCGGCAACAAATTAGCCAGTGCTCTTGCGCGAATTTCAAGTGAAGACCACCCAAGTAAGATTTTGTGAACAGAAAAACGCTGTAGCCTGCCGAATAACGATTTAAAAAAAATATATTTATAAACTATTGTTTGTTCTTTTTATCACTATCTTTACTTTTATTTTATTCATCCATATTATTTTATATTCATCTTAAACAGAAAAGAGAAATTCAACATTATTTATGATCAACATATATTTTTATTACCTTTCTGATACTAGTCTTCAAATAAGTCAATGTATGAAGTAATGTGATAGTTCTTCCACCGACATCTTTATTGGTGGGCGGTTCTACAAATAATAATATTAGGTAATATTGTGATGAAAAGTGGATCCTGTATGATAATCGGAAGCGCTCATCGCAATGGCTGAACCCTGCCGAACCAGCCAAACCATGCCCCAAGCGAAAATTGACTCCAAAAAAGTTACTTGTGAGCGTTTGGTGGACTAGTGCTGGTGTCGTTCACTACAGCTTTCTTAAATCTAGCCAGACGATTACGGCAGATGTCTATTGTCAGCAACTGCAAACCATGATGGAAAAGCTAGCTGCTAAACAACCGAGGCTGGTTAATCGCTCTAGGCCACTACTGCTTCATGATAACGCTACACCACACACTGCACAACAGACGGCTACCAAATTAGAAGAGCTTCAATTGGAATGTCTAAGACATCCACCGTACTCTCCGGACCTTGCCCCAACATATTACTATTTTTTTCGAAATTTGGATAACTTCTTGCAAGGGAAAAAATTGAACTCCGATGGGGCAGTCCAAACCGACTTCAAAGATTTTATTGATTCCCGTCCGAATGGTTTTTTTAGTAAAGGGATCGATGAACTACCTATGAGATGGCAAAAGTGCATAGATAGCAATGGTACATACTTTGATTAAATAAATATATTTTATATAAAAAAAATCAACTTTATGTTCCTCCCATACAAAACGCCAATTTCATATGTAAGGACCTAATATAATAGTTATACTATAAAACTAGGATAGATGGACCTCCATCATTCATTCACATTCCCCGAGAACCAATCTGCCTGAATTATATTATTTCAACAAATAGTTACATTTCTCAAGAGCACAAAAACTTTTGACAAAAGTCAAACACATTATATGTATTTTAACACACAGGTAGACTAATAGATTACATATAGCTAAAACCAATCTACCTGTGGTGACACCGGTGGGAAGAGAAATTAGTCTGCTTAACGCGGTCTCCTCGGAGATCGACGTCTTCATATTAGTAAAAGTACGTTCAGAAGGCAAATACTCTGGATTTTGGAGGGTATCTTGTCTTCCTAATGTCGAACCATCTCTCATGCGTTTCTGGTAATATACTATGTACAATATATTATTTTACCTGTTCTTAATAATCGCCTTTAACCTTGATTTTGTATTGTCTTTTGATGAAAAAAACTGATTGTATTTGTTTCTGTTTTTCTTTTCTTTTTTTATACACTTTGTTTATACAACACTTACATTTAAAAAAATTAAATTAAATAGACATGTTTCGGACAACCAGTCCTTCTTCAATGATACATATTATAAAGATAAATATTTAATTGGAGTTGGACTTGGACTTGGATCTTCTGGCTTACAGAGGTTCAGCTCTAATGGTCTTACGTCTACCTCTTACGTCTGCAGGAAACATTGTTGGAATGTGATTTGGTAGTTCTTTTATGATGGGGCTAAATAATTATTAGGATTTTATTTGATTTGATTTTCTGTTTTCTGGATAATCTGCCAAACGGTATGGATAAAGTCAATAAACATGTTTCTGTCGTTTTTGTCGTTTGTTTAAACCACTTAGCACCTTTGTGATAATCAGCCTTCAATTTGAAAAAAAAACGAATGAAAAATAAGCAATGAATGAAATCAACTTCTAGGATCTAAGAAGTTTCACTTCTACCGCGCGAGAGTCTCACTATTTCTATTTATTTATAAACGATTTAGAGCAGCCGAGAGAGATAAACAAGTAGCATGTGGGATAAATTGAAACTAGAGTGACAATGTATTGTTTTGACTTCACACGGTGACGCGAGAGCCGCATAAATGTTTGTCGATCGAAGTTCAGAGCGTGAACGGGTTCCGAATTCCGTCCGATATTCTGTCATTGAAAATGTAATTGGATTGGGTGCTACCGGCATTCGGGTTAGTACTTTCATCTGGGTCACAATGCCACCGCACTTTCTGGCGTCGAAGGATTAAAATAAATAGTTGTAGAAATCGTTATTTATTGCTAGTTTATTCAAAGGATTCCTTTGCCATCTACCGTTCTTCAGAGTAAAAATCACTCTAGATGAGCTTTTACACCAAAAGTCGAAGTCAAACGAATGTTTAAAATGTCACTTTAATGTTATTAAATGCACAGAATATAAATTCTCTGCAGAGAAAGCATCTCTGTCCTGCGCTACTTAGAATAGGTTCTCCACTCTGCTCATTTCTGTTCAATCCCTTATATTTCGCAGCCAGGACAATTACCTTCTGCCGTCCCTCTATCTTGTTCAGTTAATTAATTTACCTATAATTAATTAACTGTCGGAGAACCGACCGCCGATGGGGGAGACGGGTTCTGGAGTGGAGACCGCTTACAGGATTCCGCAGAGTTGGACGTCCCCTTGCCCGATGGACCGACGATCTGAAGAGGATTGCTGGACATAGATGGATGGGAGCGGCAATGGACAGGGGACGGTGGCGTGCTTTGGGAGAGGCCTACATTCAGCAGTGGATGACAGACGGCTGATGATGAAGAAAATTAAATTGGCAGAAATGCAGCGAAAATGTTACGAGTGTCAAATTGGAGGGTCGAAACAGAATACAGGAGGAGTTAGAAGCGAGGAATAATGGAGGCTAAGGCTCGATATGGGCTGTAGGGTCATTGATGAATGAGAAGATAATTAATTAAGTAAACATTTTCAGTCTCCCCTAAAGGGTAGGTGCAAATAATGAACCGCCACACCATTTTTCCCTGACATACTTCTCTCACTTCAACAATATTCATACAACGCGTCATGCACGCACGCCGATTTCTCCGACTCTTCATGTGACCCACATTTAAAATTCGATTGATTTGATCGTACCAGGTTTTCTCAATATGAATTTTTATTCAAATAAACGAAGTTTTGAATATTACTTTTCCTTAAATATAGGGACTTATCTAGTTAATCAATCTTCTTATATGTCATATTTTCTTCGGTCTTCCTCTACTTCCTGTTCCGTTCCCACCGTTAACATGTAATGTCATTACCATTCTTTCTTCATTCATTATTTCCATCTGTCCAAACTTTCTTAATGAACTTTTTATTAATTTGTTCATATCGTTTTAATTCGCACTGCGTCCACTTCTAATATTTGCATTTGACACTCTATTATTTACGGATTTACCATGTATTATTAATGAACCTTTTATTAATTTGTTCATATCGTTTTAATTCGCACTGCGTCCACTTCTAATATTTGCATTTGACACTCTATTATTTACGGATTTACCATGTATTATTAATGAACCTTTTATTAATTTGTTCATATCGTTTTAATTCGCACTGCGTCCACTTCTAATATTTGCATTTGACACTCTATTATTTACGGATTTACCACGTATTCGTATAAGAGATCTCATTTCTTTTGCCTTTATTTTACTTAACATAGTTAAAATCATAATAAAAATCACTCGTTTAAATTATTTATATCTTTACATATTTTTGTATAAACAAAACCTATTTTCCTCTTATCTTCACGAAATCGTTAAAAATATAAGTTTAGAAAAATATTTTACGGAGCTTAACAATGGAGAACAGTTCTCTATTTGAATTGGCTCTAAGTATTTCATTAGTGTTTGTTATCATATTGGTCCAATATATTCTTAGCATTCTACGGTGGATCCACATTTCAAACGCAACAGGGCGGTTTATTATATTAACTTTAAGAGTCCACGCCTCTGCACCGAAAAGTATGACCGACCATACGTAACATTTGACCAATAAAGGATGGTCAGGAATGGTTAAATAAACACATAATTAATAAAAAAACAATGTCTTAATTTTAAACCGTTAAATTAAATAACTTTGTTTTTGTATCATAATTGACTTTTAAGCGACGAATTTTATTTTACGCGACAGCTGTTTCATCAACCTATGTTGACATCATCAGGTATTACAATAATATATCAAATGTAAAATTTTCGTGATTTTTTCGAATCTTTATGTGTATTTGTTCCTAGGACTAGGACTAGGTTGGGCAGCCTTTGGGAAACTCAATCATATCCTTAAAAACAAGGATATTCCCATGAATTTAAAAAAAAAGTGTTTAAAACATGTATCCTCCCTGTGCTTACATATGGTCTGGAAACTATCACCTTAACTGCGAGGACCATATATAAATTAAAATGTACACAGCGATCTATGGAGAGACAAATGTTAGGCATAAGTCTGAGAGATAGAATCAGAAATGAAGAAATCAGACGCCGGACAAAGGTTGTCGACGTGGTGGATCGTATTGCCAGGCTAAAGTGGCAATGGGCAGGTCATGTTGCCAGACAGGGAACAGACAGATGGGCACCCAGAGTCCTAGGATGGAGACCATGGGACATGAAAAGAGGACAGAAACGTTGGGCCGATGATATTGTCCCTGTCGCGGGTAGCAGGTGGATAAGAGAAGCCCAAAGAAGAGAAAAATGGAAGAAATTAGAAGAGGCCTACATCCAGCAGTGGAGAGACGGCTGAAGAAGAAGAAGATTTGTTCCTATGTCAATTTGAATAATTTTATTGGTGTAATTTTGAAGTTCTTGCTGAAATTGGGTTTGATATTATAATTAGAAGAATGGTTAGTTACTATTTATAGGGGGAAAATATTAAAGGTGGAAAATATAATAATAATAACAAAATAGTAATTATAAATACAATTGTGATACAAAAACAATATTATTTAATTTAACAGTTTAAAATGTTAAGGTATCATAGTGTTTCGGCCAAAACAATGGACTATTTAATGTCTTCATTCATTAAAATATCGTCATTCACGGTTTAAGTTGATCAAAAATTGAAATGCAATTAATAAATATATTTGAATCGATTTCTATATCTTGCGACGAAACTAATGAGTGTATCCGATTTCTTTTAAGACACAAATGAGTGTACTGAAAGAAGTACGTGCGTTAGCAAGTATGCGCTCAAAAGTTTATGTTGTTTAAATGCACGCCCTACTCTGCATTTAAATGAGTTTATACGCATTTTCTGTTTTGTTTTCGTCTTAAACTCATTCGGTTAGTTTTTTCCTTTTCTTTTATGTATCAGACGATCAGTGTTAAATAATTTATGTATCCTAAGATGATGAGGTCCATCTGTCCTTCCATCTCTCAGGTGATTTTCTAGGTGGACGGTGTCATGAGAGTATTGTATCACTACCCACGGTCCTTCCAGTATCTTCTTGCAGATCTACTCCACTTCTTCTTTCTACGGCACGTATACGATCTCGAAGGATTTTTTCCGTAATGGATCTTGGGACCTTCAGCAGATGTTCTTAGAAGTTCTCTGGTTGGTACAGTATCGTACCGTGTCTCTGCAGTATAGGTAAGTCATCATAGGCGCATGCATGACTTATAAATTTTCTTCTTAACTCAATTGTAACGAAGTTTGATTGAATCCTTACTGCGACAAAGTTTGTTGTTATTTATTATATTATTTTAATAAAGTGTGTGTTACAAAGTTTAAAAAATATTGTTCAATTATAGTTTAACTAAGCTATCAATACATACGAGTATTTAGAAATGTTTTATAAATTTTAATCACAATATTCTTCAATTCAATTGCAAAAAGTTCACACCTAAGAGCAAATATAATATAAAATAATTTATTTCTTTACCTTAAGTACGCATTACTAAATTTAATTTAAACAATACGCATTATGTAACTTTTAGTAGTTCACGAATTCTCATTTTAAATGAAACTTACAAAAAAAAGCTCAAGTTCACAAAAAATGGGGAGCTCATTTTTCAGACTAGTGGACACCCATTGTAAAACTTTTTAATAAATGGAACTTCAGTCCACATCGAGTTTGACCTCCAATAACTTTAGCCACCCACTCTCTCTGTCAAGATGTCATAGGTAAAATTTCTGGTTTTATAATAAGGTTGTTCTACGGGAGAGGTGATAAGCTTCTCGCCTAACCCCCTACTGGACGTCAAGGGTTTTTCTGTGGGGGGTTTCGTTATTTTAGCTGGATTGGTTCCGGTTCGATGACGCCGAAAACTCGCCTTTGCCCTATCATAATTCCAAGGTTCGCGACTGGAACGCTAGAGAATAAGACTTGATGATAAAATTACTCTTATACAACTAGTTTCCCAGCATTTATTGATATCAATCCTTTTAGTAGAAGAGGCATATTTGGGATCCTACCAACCATCTTAAAAAACAAAATGTATACATTTGAATAGATTTACCCTTGTTGCTCACTGTGTCGTGACATCAAATGGCCAAACGGGTGGAACCGCTATATAATAGTAGTTATGTAATTTCCAAACGGTTACAATAATTTTCCATTCAAGCAAAAGCCTAGCGATATCCACTCATGATCAGAAAACTGGTTAGCTTTTCATTCACGACTGATTTCCGCGTGGACTACGAGTAATGCAATAATATCACATGCTGCTTAAATGTTTTGCAGTGATAATTCTCGATTTATTTCCCCATTCATATCGTACACTTTATACACTAACGCATACATTGTTCATCTTCCATATAAGGATCTCATTTGTAGATTTCGTCCATTTGCAATTACAATACGCAAAAGTAAGAACAATATTAAGTGGGACGAACAGCAATTGATCAATACAGATTTTTTCGATGGTGAAAATCGTTTTCTTATAACCTCCTATATCTCGTTTTTTAATTCCAAAGTTCGATGTTCCCTTCAAAGGCGAAAAGTGGAATTAAGCTAAGTGGAACCGAAGTGTAATTAAACTAAGTGGAACCGAAGTGGAATTAAACACAGATAAACAAAACTTTACTACGAATCTACAAGACATGCGTACGTCCTATAATGATATATGGAATAGAAACGAGAGCTGACACCATCAGAACAAAAAGTCTTATAAGAACCACAGATATGAAGACTCTCCGATCCGTTGCGGGAACGACACTCCGAGACAGAGTAAGAAATTCTGAAATAAGAAAGATCTGCAATGTGGAGGATGTCGTGTGATGAGGAAGACTGAGAAGGCGCTACTGGAGAAATCATGTGAAAAGAACATGTTCTGAAAGAGTGATAAATAATAATATAGCCGCAAATAAAGTACCAACAGGAAATCGATCTTCAAGAAGACCACCCAAAATAAAGCGAGACAGTTGGATATTTACATCCCAGGTACAGGCTCCGAGAAATAACATGGCGTAGTTCGAAATAAAGCAGAAGAAGAAGAAAATAAAAACTGGAGAGAGGCTTTTGGGATGTGGTGTTACAGATTTTTTTTATTAATTTCCTGGAAAGACTACACAACGAACGATAAGGTTCTCATCGGAATCGAAGGATGGAAACAATTTGTCAAATTCATTTCAGAAAGGCGAGCCCAGTATTGGTCATATAATGGGCCATGAGGGTCTCCTGCGTGACAGAATGGAGAGGATGGTTCAGGGAACAAATTATAGAGGGCGCCCCCGACGGGAATACTGAAACAGGTGTGAGGACATCATATCTCATATGTTGAGGACACGAGGATACGATGTCTCATATGTTGAGTTGAAGAGTGCTGCAAAATAAGAAGCGCTGTGGAAGACGAGACTTAAGACTGCTGCAAAAAATATTGAAACTGTGAAGAAGCTATTATGAAGACATTTTAATTAAATTTAAATAATTTTTTTATGAATTAAAATATTGTTTTTTCCACATTTGAGTTTATTTTTCTCGATACGTTACGATGGTTTTACACCTTCATTATCGGGAGAAAGATATAATGAACTTTATATCGTTCTCCTGATTATGAAGGTGTGTAGAGCTTTCGAAACATGCCTACAAGAATAAATACAATCGTGGAAAACACAGTGTTAGCATTCATAAAAAAAATAGTCTTTATGGAATTCCACAGTATTGACGCCTTAAGTTTAACTAACTGACTTACCATCACGCCGTGTCCCCGAAGGGGTAGGCAGAAAGAATGGACTGCCACACTTTTCTTTCTTGACGTATTTATTTCGATTCCTCAACATTCTCACATCGTGTCATGCACGCGCGTCGATTTCTCTGACTCCTCACGTGGCCGACATTCAATATTTGATTTATTTGATCGTGCCACGTTTTTCTCGGTCTTCCTCTATTTCTAGTTCCATTTACATCGTTAACATATACTTTTTTTTACCATTCTTTCTTTATTCATTCTTTCCATGTGTCCAAACCATCTAAATGATCCTTTCATTATTTTGAACCATCTAAAAAGAACATTTTGTGTTAGATTATTTTTATTTTGTTATTTTTTTATCATTTTTTATTATTATTATTTGTTTTAGATTTATTTTGTGGATGTTGGACGATAGAAGTGTGCGTGGGAGATGCCTATTGGTGGCGATGAGGTTCGCAACCCATCACACCGCATCTCCCGCGGAGCGAAAAGAGAAGGATGGAGTGCCGACTAGGTTAAAGTGTGACAGTCCATTCTTTCTGCCTACCCTTTCGGGGAGACGGCGTGATGGTTAGTTAGTTAGTTAGTTAGTTTCCTTATTTTGTTAATAACACCATCATTCGCACCGCATTCACTTATTATATTTTCATTCGAAACTATCATACACAGATTAACACACATTCGTCTAAGAGATCTCATTTCTACTGCATTTATTCTACTTTTATCCTTCTTTTGCCAGTTCCATGATTCGCTTTCATAGATAAAATTATTTTTCGCGAAAGCTGTTTCGCTAACCGATGTTGGCATCATTATGTGTTACAATATTTTTTCGTTTATAACATGTTTCGAAACATTAATTGGGTTTTTATGAATGTTTCCCGACTTTGGTGTGTTTCCAACCCCTTATTCCCCGAGGTTCCCAGTCGCCCTCTCCACGGCTCGCCCGTGGGGAGGGCGACCCGACGCGGTGTCGCGGCGAGAAATGATAAATAGAGACGCCGGACGCCTGCCCGGGCAGTTTGGTTCTAGCTCAGGCCGCCATTCGCGCCCGCTCACCGCCTCTCGAGACATGAACTGCAGATTTCTGTGAGTCTCTGTTTATTCTATCTCTCCTTACAAATAAGCTTTCACCTGCCATAATCACCTGCGCTATACACCGAGTGACTGTGCTCCATACACATTTAGGTTGCATATACGTACATCACCTTTCAGATCGCCCTTCGTTTATAAATGTGCAAAGTGTAATTAATTATATTGTATTTTAAAAAAAATCAACACTAACGCGTACATTAATTTATAATTATCTAAGTTTAAAAACACATATACACGTTTTGCGTATAAACTCACGGACGCAATATAGTATTTTATGTATCAGTTGACACTTAAGAAATGTGCTTTTATATAAACGAAAAATAATTTGCATTCCAGTGTGTTTGTGATTCGATTCGTCAAAAAGGCGGGATAAAAATAAATGAAATGTCTATTCGTAATATCGATTGTTGCAATATACATTTAAATTAAAATGCTGTGAAGTTGTTTAATATCAACTCATATTCAATATTGCGACAGAAACACATAACAAGTCTCGGAGCAAAATGTTCGCAGTACACTTTCGCCACCTTATTGGGCAAGGCCATTACATTTTGATGACCTGATAATTTGGTAATACATAACTTAAGTATTTTACGATTGACTTCAATATACGAGGTCCATTCATTATTTTACCGTTGAATCTGATCTGGATAGCTCAACTGCACCGGCCTTTGTGAGATTTTCTAAAATTAACACGATAACCCCTACAATGCATAATGAAATAAAACGATATTTTTTCAATGACTACTACCACGACCGGTTTCGCCAAGCTTGCTGGCATCGACAGACTGGTGCGATGTAAGCCAGCCTGGCGAAACCGGGTGCTGTAAAAATAAAGTCAAAAGTGTAAGTAGTTATTATAAAACATCGTTTTATTTCATTATTATTTAAAATTAACTTCCATCAAGGGGTTTCAGTAAAATCATTAGATTATCTCCACAGTGATTTTCAGAGCGTGAAGTGAAGAAGTCATTGTTTAAAAAATATTATTTTTGGATAACAATAAACATATCAAATACAAGCTCTAATTAATACAATATACAATCACTTCATCGTGTTTCAGTTAAGCTAATTAAGAGTTGTTAAATTCAAGCGTTATTTACATATTACATGATTAATAATAAATATAAAAAATAAACTTCCGGCATACTCGATCAATTGAGGTCACCATCTGTGGTATTGGTTCAGTGAAGTTTTCATACAGAAAACCGGCTTTACAATTACTAGAACAGATTGCGAAATGATATCTGAAATGTACAAAATTGCTTTGTTCTAATACTGGCCCAACAATTGCACGGGCTTTGGCAACCAGTCATAACGCCGTGCTATACCATGTTTACAATTATTACGGCTTTACGTCACTGCTTCGTCAAATGCCACGAGAGCGCGGGGATGCCGCCCCCCGCCGTAGAGTGTGAACGCGCCTTAACCATTCTCGGACCGAAAGGTGCAATTTCCGCAATAGCCAAAATCGAACTAACGTCGATTAGAAAAAAAAATCGATTTGTTTTGTTGGCGGCAATAAAAAGTTACGAAATGCAAACAATTCGAAATAAAATTTACTTTTATTTTATACCAATATGTGAATGGTTGAAGTAAAATATGCACTTAGTACCAAAAAAAGTATACAGATTCGTTCTATGTCATACATAATGAAACTGCATATAAAGTTTTTATTTGGTACTTGGTGCCTATTTTACGAAATGCAAATAATTCTAAATAAAAATTAATTTTATTTAATAACATTTTGAATGTATACAAATTCTTGTAGACAAATACTGGATTTCATCCATTGCGGATAAATTATTTTTATTTTACAAGGATTAATTTTATCTCAATAGAGACGAAGATGCAAATTGTTTTCTGGGAACAGAAGGTGGTGGCCGAGGCGCTTACAGGACTTATGACCTGTCATTGGTTGGGTTGAGCGATCGCTTCACGTTTAACAACATTCCCCATTCCGCCGTTATGAGCACCACGTCTGACAAACTTTTTGGATTTTATTTTATATGTGAATAATTGAATAAAAAAATCTAAGTATACAGTTTCGTTCTATATGTCATACAGAATGAACTTGCATACATAGTTTTTTTTTTGGTACCTGCCTATTTTACTTCAACCTTTCATATATGAAAACGAGTGTTTTTTAGAGGTTTAATATATTTTATTATTCTTTTTCATATCAATGGATAGCTATTTTTATATATCGATGGGATCGTCCTTAAAAGCTATTATTATCTTACTGTGGGATTGTACTAAAATGTCCCTCTCTTATATCTTTTGTCTTGTGGTGGAAGGTTTGGGCGACTTTGTATCGTTTCCATTGGCGCCGGGTATTTTAGTTTCAGTAATACCACACATGAAGGCACCTTCCTTGCACCCATTATATTATTGCATTATATATATATAAATAAAATATTTCGTTTAACTAAGCATTATCAAATGCAATACAAACAATTGAAAATTCGTAAGTTTTTTCAATAAAATATAGTGAAACTTAAAAAAAAACATACATTTTCATTAATATCAGATATTTTATATGCAGTTTCACATCCTTGTTCATGACAAAATAAATATAATATAATTTCTATTTTTTTTTACAATACATTATGCAGTTAGCAAAAACAAACAATATATTTAAGAAAATCATAGTTTTCTAAAGTAGAATAAATGCAGTAGACATGAGATCTCTTAGACGGATGTGTGGATACTCTGTGTATGATAGAATGTCGAATGAAAATATAAGAAGTGAATGCGGTGCGAATGATGGTGTTATGAACAAAATAATGAAAGGATCATTAAGATGGTTTGGACATATGGAAAAAATGAATGAAGAAAGAATGGTAAAAAATATATATATGTTAACGATGTAAATGGAACCAGAAATAGAGGAAGACCGAGGAAAACGTGGCACGATCAAATAAATCAAATATTGAATGTCGGCCATGTGAGGAGTCAGAAAAATCGACGCGCATGCATGACACAATGTATGAATGTTGAGGAAGCGAGAGGAATATGTCAGGAAAGAAAAGTGTGGCAGTAAATTCTTTCTGCCTACCCCTTCGGGGAGACGGCGTGATGGTTAGTTAGTTAGTTAGTTTTCTAAAGAAAACTAATGTTTTTACCGTATTACAAACATACGATGTGTTCTTATTGTATTATATTTATATATCATTAATAAAAAAAAATACGTATCACATCATAAACTCTTGCATTTTGAAATGTGTTTGTATTTACCTATTCAAAGCAACAACGTAATTTACAAGAACACTTATTAATGGTATATTTAATAACAATTCACCTAAAACTTCAAGTACAAATATATAGATATTCACATTTCATTTACTAATTAAACTTCCGAAGTTACAAAAGCATAATTTTGCAATTCATCCGTTATTTAAATCTTAACCTAAAATATAATAAACAAAATACAGTATTACAAAGTAGGCACTTTTAATTAACCTTCATAGAAATTAAAATAATCATACTGACAATGATAACTTACCGGAAGCCCCTTTGATTAATAGTAGCTTTTAAAACAAATTTATACATCTTTTTGAAATTTTAAATCAAAATGATGATAGATTTTTTTTTCAGCATATTTCATCATGTGTATTTCAATCCACCATACGCATTTGTAATTTCCTATCACAGTTTTACACCCATAATAGTTTATCGAATAAATATAACTCATTTATCATTTAAAACTGTACAGTGTACATGTATGGTATATATCAGAGGTTTGCAAATATTTTTACATTGGACCACTATCCACTATTTAGATCACAGGAAAAGGAAAAACATATTAATGATTTCGTCATTTTCCAAGTAAATTTTAAATAATTCATATTAAGACCTTTTTAAAAATATTTCAAAATCTTCATCTATAGTAGAAACATCATATAATTTTCACAATATCTGCAGTACAACAAAGTGTTGAAACTAATTGACGGTAAGTGCATTGACTGCCACCCCGAAGGTTCCGGGTTCGATTTCCAGTGGGATTGTCACACTGTCTTTGGTCTGGTGTAGAATTCACGTGACAATAAAATGGTGACAGATTAGCTACCTATCACATGTCACGAGAATCACTGTGATAGCTATAATACCATTTACATCGATTTGGCTCAAGCTGTCATGATGTAACGAGCAATTCAACAAAATAATAATAATAATAATAAATATTGCATAAATTACTTGATTGTTCTGAATCATATGAAATATAAAAAATACACGTGTGTTACAATAAAAAACGCTGGCTTTTTCTGGTTTTAGATTGTTCTCATTCTAGAACTTTGAGTTTTAGAATGCCAACGCAAGGCTTTTGTTTATCATACATGATTAAAAAAATCAATGTTAAAGCAAAAAAGTAATTTAATACATATTATAATGGATTTTTCCAAATTCAAACTTCAACCATCAATAAATAAAATTCAGTTGCTGAGACTAACCATTTAAAAATATAATTAAAAATATTTAAGTAAAATTTTATAACCGTCATTTTTATTTGTGTGAGAACACGCACATCATTCAAATCATGTTATGGCCAACGATAATGATTTAACAATTTAATTAAATATATTTTTTTCCTTTAAATAGATTTGTTGTTAATAATCAATAACTTAATTTTTAAAAAGTGTTGAAAAAAATATATAACCAATGATTATGATTCAGCTTAGAAATAAAAAGGGGGGCGTTGTCCCCTACTTTGAGAATCACTGTTTTATTAGTTTTTTTCGTGTGTATTATGAGCCATGCCAGTTTTATATTATAGTCACTTCCCGTCACATAATAATTTTCAGCCTCAGGCCTTTAAGCTGTAAAATAATGTATTTTAAAGAATATTTTCGAAATGTAAATCTTGCACCTTAAATTTATATTGTGTTCACTGCTGTTTATATTGACAAAGTTATTTAAATTATTTAAATTATTTAAATATACCTAACACATTAATAAAAACAAAAGTTGATTTTTATCTGTTTTCAGATAAATATTTTTATATAATGTGGGCTGTTTCGTAAAATGAATTACCCCAATGGCGCACTGAGAAAAGCCTGAACGGTGCAGCTTTCAGTTGTTTCATAAATTTAACGTCGCTTTCCTTATATTTAATACTAACAGAGGAGATTATTCCACGCTAACAAACCGGCAACACAATCGTAAAAACTCATTTATTAGTTAAAGCTAGAATTGCAATGATGTCCACATTGGTTTGTACTTATCAGAGTGAACGTCGGCATGAAACCCACGCAGATGAATTTTAAATATATCTGAACCTTCTTATAAACTGCTAGATTAAATTACAAGCTCTGAGTGCCATACCGAAGATTCCGGGTTCGATTCCCGGCGATGGCAGTATGATTGTCACACTGTCTTTGGTTTGTGTAGAATTCTCGTGACAATAAAATGGCAATAGATTAGCTACCTATTACATGTCATGAGAATCAATATATCAGCTTAAAAACAAATTGTATAAAGTAATTGGGTTCAAGCGACTTGTTGTATACGTAAAAACAAAATTAAAATATTGATTAGTGAAAATAACATGGTTTTATTCCCATTATATAAATTGGTACTTATTTGGCAAAAGGTCCCAGATGCGTTTTTGTGAAATTGAGTTAAATATACCATCAGTATTATTTTTGCACACTTTATGTTTTGTTTTAAAATATGTATATATTTTTTTGAATTTAGAATTTTTTTAATATCTTGTAGACAACTTTATGCTACGTAAATTAACATTTGAAATAAACAATTTGGAACACAATTAACATTTTTATAATTAATCAAAATAATGTAAAAATCTTATTTTTCCTCCCCTGCAAAATTAAAAAAAAAGCAGTTGGGGCCTTTTGCCAAATAGTTACCGAAATGTGATATTTTACTGAAAGTTTGCGATGTTCATAGTTAGAGTTATTCAGCGCTATCGTGCTTTAAGAGTCCAGAAAAGTGAGTCCATTTTATTAAACACCATTTTTTTATATCAAATAATACCAATTATCTGTAGACACCAAAAACTAAAATGGTTTGGCATAATAATTTGTAATAGTGAAAAAGCATTTTGGATCTTCCAGGTAAATTCAATATGTATTGTCAATACATTTTCAGAATTTTTTTGTGTACTTTTTAATATTATTTCATCTCCCAATCCTTCACGTTGGATACACTGGCAATTCTCTCAACTTGAAATGGAGATTTTGTAACACTGAGTTAACCACCAGACTCGACATATTTACATAAATGCAAACAGAGCCGGGCCGGAACTAGACGTGTTTTGAAACACCGTTCGAATTTAAAAAATATGACATTTAAATATCGTGACTACGAAATTTTCATATAAAGAAAATCTGAAATACTGAGGATATCGTGAGATGGTGCAGAACGAGGAGACCATTCTGGCGAGACCGCGTATACCGTATGGACACTTACAGAATCGTACCTAAGTTAGATGATACATGGTTTCACTCACCATCGCGATGGTACCTACGGTGTACGTTGGGTTCATAACGTAGCTGAAAACACCAAATAAGCATTCTTCCAGTGTTGCCGTTGCCTTAGAATAACATCACACAGAGGCACTATCCTTTTTCTTCTTCTGGTGCGGCGTCAGGCCCCTGAAATGTTGGCGATCCTCGCTTACCTGAAGCTGTTGTAGGCGCTATGGCGTCTTTCGTCAGCTTCGCTCTTTTAATCCCTAAGCCCGTCCCTCGTCCATGCGGGACTTATGTTAGTATCTTATTTTTCTTCTTTTTGTCCTCTCACACCTCCGTGGTGCATAGGGCCTCAATGAACCTTCTCCCCCCGACTCTATCGCATGCCTGATGCCTAACATCATCCCAAGTGAGGCCTGCTGCCTTAATCTCGTCCTGAAGGGCTCTTCTCCAGGTGGCTCTAGGTCTGCCTCGCTTCCATTTTCCTCCATAGGGGACCAGTCTAGTGCGCCCTGAGTGATGCAGGCTTGGTTTCCGTCTCAGAGTGTGACCGATCCACTGCCATATGTGTCTAGCGACTTGTTCTTTAATTGGCTTTTCACCTGCCATGGTCCAGAGAACGGCATTTGGCACTGCTTGGGGCCAATAGATCTTGAATATTGAGCGAAGGCACCTATTTATAAAAATAAGTAAAAATATATATTGACAAATCATGAGAGACGCAGGCCACATTTAATCTACCTTCTTTTATCCTCTATGTCCCGCCGTACATGTAAATTTACAAAAATAAAATACTTAAAATAAAACAAAAACATTCAAAGAACTCACACATGTAAAGCGGGAAATCAAAGTAGGGATATAGGACACAATTGCGGAATGGGGAGATTGGAAGACATACTCCATTGCATTAACCCCTTCAGACCCCTTGTGCAGAATTATGCACATAACATTTGTCACCTTATAAAATTGTTATTTTAAATAATTTTCCCTACTGCTAATTCTCTGCGCACGAACAAAAATTTATTAAAAAAAAATTATTATGTTAACAATCTATGATGTATTTTTTTTATCAACAACCAAATTTATTATCAGTTTTGTAGTGACAGTTATCAAAGTTGAAAAAAGGCTATTAACAATAATTCAGGTCAGAACGAGTTAAGGAGATGGGATTATACGTATATAGCCTGTTGTTGGAATCCAATAACTGCATGCAATTTGTTCTTAGCTATTATATTGATTATCATGACATGTGTTAGTGATTGATTGTCACTTGACATGATTGTCACTTGAATTCTATACCAAATGTGAGAATCACGCTGCCATCGCCAGGAATCAAACCCAGGACCATCTGTGTTGCAGTTATAGCTCTTGCCATTCTGCCACGAAAATCGTCGGAAAGTCATGGCTTGATTCCTCTTCATAGTGATGACCCGATAAATGATATCCAGAGTAAAGTCGCCATGCTTTCTCCGGAGAAATTTCTGTTGTGGTTGCCTTCCCTCAAAAAATAAAAGTTAATCTAAAGATTAAAAAAAATAAAATTAATGTTTAAAAACATACAGAAAAAATATTATTTCAAAACTAAATGCCATAGTCGAAGATTAAGAATAATACAATTATTGATTTAACTAACTAACTAACCATCACGCCGCCTTCCGAAGGGGTAGGCAGAAAGAATGGACTGCCACACTTTTCTTTCCTGACATATTTCTCTCGCTTCCTCAACATTCATACATCGTGTTATGCACTTTTCATTATTTTGTTCATAACACCATCATTCGCACCGCATTCACTTATTATATTTTCATTCGACACTCTATAATACACAGAGTATTATATTGATTATTTATTGATTTATTAATTTGAAAATGTAATACGGAAATGGCATTATGCATTAGCACTATTTATTTTTGAGTAATTAACTATTTGAATAACAGATTAGCCCCACTCTCACAGATGTGTTCCGTCCGCCTCTGCCATTAACACTTTCTTTGGACGTTTCCTCGACAGTAAATTATTGTCATACTATAAACCGGTGAAGGTGTTAGTATGAATTTATTAGACAGCATCTTAAGTGCGCCTGCCGCGGCCGGCGGCTCGTGACAGTTTTGTGTGAACGACGCGACGCAGAGAAATTTTACGTTGACAATTCGTAACAACAATATAACATTCAAACTTTATAGTCACAATAATAAATTGGAAACAAATCATACAGTGTAGTGACTATTAAGAAAGTTATCGATTTACCCTTCTTGTTATTTTAAAAAACAATTAAAATGATTTATTTTCAAGTACATCAGAATAAGAAAGATATGTGAGCCTGAAGATATCATAAGATGGAGTAGACAGTGAAGAAGAGACTGGTATGATCTTGTCCAAAGAATAGACACCACTAAGCCCCTCTATGTTACGCTACAAAATCTTCTTCACGGGACTTGTCTTCGAGAATATGAGAATCCATCTCACATGATCAAATCAAATCAAATCAAATCAGTTTATTTTCCCAAAAGACATTACAAACATTTTTTATAGTTTAAGGCATCTATTGAGAACAGGTAAAACATAATAAATATATAATACCAGGAACGCATGAGAGATGGTTCGACATTAGGAATACAAGATACTCTCCAAAGTCAAGAGTATTTATCTTCTGAATGTACTTTCACGAATATGAAAGACATCGATCTCCGAAGCGATCATGTTCATCAATTTGATTGCTCTCCCCACCGGCATCACCAGAGGCAGGTTGGTTTTGCATGATGAGCAAGCCCCTGGAAAACAGACCGCATAGGTCTATTAAAAAGAAAGAAGAATAATAAAAAGTTAATAATTCAATTTTAAATATTAATTTTTGTTAAAATTAAAACATATTGAGCCAAAATTAAAACCTATTGAACAAGTCATGCGATTCACTTACGTAGGCATAGAGATCGGTAGCTACAGTGCATAGTCCTATAATGCAGTCCAGAGCCGACACCGCCTGAACCAGAAGCCTCGTCTGGCAAAATTAAGATACTTAGAAACTTAGAAACATTGCTGGCAAAAGCTTTTGTGACAGACTACGAAATATATGAAAATAAGGAACGGCAGAGAAGATGATTCTGGAAGGAAAATGTGACTAGAATGTCCATAATCAAGGGCCACGAGAAGAAAAAGACTTTTCGTATTTTAGCGAAATTGGAAACAAAAAAAAAATAAACGAAAAATGTTTATAATAGAAATATACCTAAGTTTGAAATCACTAACTCACTCATTTTGAACTCGAACTTTTAGAAATGAAAAATTAAGAAATTATTATAATTAATCAAAAAATTTAACGTCAAGTCAAATCTTTGATTTATTTCCTTTGTTGTAAGTTAATACCTGAACCCCAATATGAACTTTAAATTATTATTAAAAAATATTAATTTATTCATAATATTTGTTATAACAAAAGCATAAACGTTCCAAAATAAATTATTGTTATTATTATTATTTTGTTAAATCGCTCTTTACATCATGACAGCATGAACCAAATCGATGTAAAAGTTATTATAGCTATCATAATGATTCTCATGACATGTAGGTAGCTAATCTATCGCCATTTTATTGTCACGCGAATTCTTCACCAGACCATAGACAGTGTGACAATTACACTGTCTTCGCCGGGAATCGAACCCGGAACCTTCGGGGTCGTAGTTAACGCACTTACCACTCGCCCACGAAGATCATTATAACATCATGCAAAACTGACCATATTTGTAAACAATTTTATAATATTTTAAATATTTATATAATATCTCTGATGAAGGGTTGGTTAGTCCGAAACATGTTTGATTTATATATTTTTTAATAAATGTGAGTGTTGTGTACAAAGAATATAAAAAAAATACTTTTAGACGCACGTTTTTATCATTAAAGCATATTTATTTTATATAATAATAATATCAATTTAGAATAGGTGTTTAAAATATGAGATTTCATATTTTGCAAAGATGGAATTATTGCAATGGAAATATCTACCGATGGTTTGCACACGTTTGTATAAGCGTTAGATCACCGAAATTACATCGATATTATAATCGAAGACAAAAAATGCGAATACATTACGTATAGTTGTTGCAACTGCCAGCGCAGAAAGTGGTGTCGCGACCTTTAAGAGCACGTAACACGGATGTGGATATTATCGGTGCACAGAATTATCTAGCCCATAGGTTCCCAACCTTTTTATGACCATCGCCCCCTTTACAAAAAAAAAATTTTAAAAGATGGCAGAGATGCGGACGCTGAGGATAATAAGAACACGGCTATCCGCGAAATCTGCAAGGTGAAAGATAGACATCGTAGAAGATACTGGAATCCGCACGAGTGGAGGATGGATCCCTCCAGAATCCCACACGTTGTGGCGCATCAGATTCCTGTTGGCTACCGTCCCCTCAGAATACCGCCAAATAGATGTAGGGAGAGCTGTGAGTTAACTTCTCAAGAGAGGCCCGTCTGACTACAGATACAGACCAAGGTCTAAAAGGAGAAGAAGAAGAAGAAACGGCCTATCGGACTGCTTATTAGTTTTGATATATAATATACACCGAAAAAATACTTGAATTTTTATACATCTTAAATGAGAAAACGTAGCGTCATGGTAATAATAAATCTAGTTTTAGTCCAACTTAAAAAATCGCGTGAATATTATAGCAAATAACTATCATTTTAATTTAAAAATATGCTTTTTTTTTTTTTTTTTCTTCATTTGTTTTTACTATCGCTTATGAAAATGTGGTTGATTTTCAATCCTACTTATTAAATTTTAATTAATAAATACGTCCTATTTGGTTTTCCATCAATTAAAAGGACTTGCTACGCGCTACTTTACGGATACAAAACTTGTAAATCCTCGTCTGACATTATTGGACATATCCAGATATTTGTAGATAAATCTCTTCGCTCAATATTTAAGGGGTCCGGTCTCTGGGCTATTGCAAACGAAAGGCCGATCAGAGAACAAGTTGCTAGACGCTAATGGTAATGGATTGGTCATAGCAATAATCATCTAAGGTACACGACTGTACCTCTTCAGGAGAAAATAGGAATCGAGGAAGATTTAAAGACGAGATTAAAGCGGTTAGCTTTACAAAATTGTGATATCTATCACAATTATATCTTATCTATTATATATCTATTTCTTATTGTTCTATCACAGTACCATAGACGTTGTTGACCATTCTTCAAGTGACAATATCAAGATATAGTCACTTGAAGAATGGTCAACAACGTCTATGGTACTGTGATAAAACAATAAGAAAAATATGAATGAATTAATTTTATTTTTCGCACAAGAACTAAACTTGCAAGGCAAAATTTCTCTTCTGCAGAATGCAGTACTATAAACGAATATAACCTCGATGTATACATTGTATGCTGTCACGCCGTGTCGTTTTTAAGATGTATATTGGTAGAAAGGATAGATCTCTGAAATCTTACGATACTGCTTCCTCAATACTCGTAAACCTTGCAGCGCCGCATTTGATAGTAAAGGTTGGGAGTATTAAATGTCAACACCTGCCTATTACAGTCCACGCCTATTGCTATTGGACACCTTACCGTTAATAAATTAATGATTGTAAAATTGATATCGGTTATCAATAATCACATGTTTCCCAAACCAAGCTGCCAAGGTAAACCGGTGCCCGAGCATTTACCCATTAACTTATATACATTCTCGGGTCGGCTGTGTAAGCATATACAGGCTGTTTAAATTGTATATTGCAAAAGGCTTCGTACTCTTGCCCAAAGATGTATGTACAGCATTTGCGAAGGATATGAATGCAATACAAATTATAAGAAGATACAACAGAACACGAGATTATCAATGGTTGTGGAATAAGTGTGTCATCATCTATGCCTTCTTCTTCTTCTTCTTCTTCAGCCTGTATTGACCGTCCACTCCTAGACCTAGGCCTCCTCTCGCATTTTCAATTCTCTTCTATCCTGAGCGATCCGCATCCATGCACTTCCCGCACTTCTCCGGACATCGTCGCGCCAACGCAACTGTGGGCGCCCAACTCTACGCTTTGCCGTCCTTGGCCACCAGCACAGCAGTCGCCTTGTCCACTTTTCATCTGGATCGCGAGCGACATGTCCCGCCCATCGCCACTTGAGGGTTGCGGCCATCTTGATAACATCGTAAACCTTTGTCGTGACTCTTATGTCGTCATTTCTGAGTATGTCCCGTAAACTGATACCCAACATGGCTCTCTCCATTGCTCTCTGAGTGACTATTAGCTTGTTGGCACTTTTTGTGACATTGTGACTATGCCTAATGTCATAAATTGTATCCTGCTCTAGGACACCATGTTTAGTACCGAAAAGTAATTATTCTTTTATACAATAAACGTACCTCGTCTCGTTCACCGTGGAATGGACAAAAAATACAGTTACCTGTTCAGTTATTCCGTGTAGAGATATCACGGACAAGGATAGCACTATGTGTCACATTTCAGCCGTGTTGTTTGGCTTACTTTCGATTTTGCTGTTTTATTGAAATAATACAAATCGGCATTCCTCGCGGGATAATGAGGTCTTGATATGTATACGTAAAAAGTTGATTAATCTGACAGCCTTTTTAATGCGAATTCTTCTGCGCCTGCGCAAACATTTCAATTGTTTTTGCCTTTTAAAGTCACAATTTAAATTGACATAAAAATACATTTGAATAAAAAAAATTATCAAATAAAATAACTACATAATGTCATTTAAAAAACGAAGTTTAAATATCCATGATTTTGTTTTGTTGACAATGTTGAAAATGATTTTTATAAAATAATGTGCTGCACGTAATGGAGTTTAATGATTTTATTTTGAAAAGTAAATTATCATTTATTAAAAATAAAGTAGAGAATGTTCCTTTTGTATAATTAATTTTGTATTCAATTGAAATTTAAATCAGCGAGGTGGTTCCTACATGTACTCGAAGTGGTCCCTACGTGCATTCAAAGTCATTACCGTAAATAGAAATTTATCGACTGAAGCAAAGATGGCCGTACACAATGGAGTTCTAGTCCCGACCCTTATGTATGGAAGTGAAGCTTGGAAATGGCAGAAGAAGGATGAAAGTAAGATAAATGCCGTAGAAATGGGGTCACTAAGAAGAATGGGCGGAAAAACAATGTATGATAGAATATATAATGATGAAGTAAGAAAGGAATGTAAGGTGGATGAATGCGTGATAAATAAAATAAGAAAGGGTCACTAAGATGGTTTGGACATATGGAAAGAATGGATGAGGGAAGAATGGTTTAAAAATATATACAAGTTGTGTGAATGGGAAAAGAAGTCGAGGAGGGGCAAGGAAGACATGACATGACCAAATTAATCTGAAGTCGGAAAAATCGACGAGCGTGCGTGTTACGATGTATGAATGTGGAGGAAACTAGATACATATGTCAAGACAGAACGGTATGGCGGTCCATCCTCTGTGCCTGCTCCTTCAGGGAAACGGCGTGATGGTTAGTTAGTTTGTTCTTTATAAATTTAAATAAATAAAAACTTTTCAAAAATCTCTATTTCCAACGAAACTAACAATCATTTGTCAGTCTCTTGTACAAAACAAATTCTTGTAAAACACATTTAAATTCTATAAATTGCGCATTGTTGATTTAGGGCTGTATTACAAACCAAATCCAACGTGCCTGTTTATGCCTCGATATAAACTATTTTAATTGGATATTGTTTATTGAATTACCTTGAATAACTACGTAATATTGTTGTTAAACTAATTTAAATATTAAAATAATGTTTTCACGGATGTGATGGCAATATACTCGTATTTAAATAATTAATTAATAAAAAATCTTTTATGATTGTAATAAAAACTACTTATTACGTTATATAATCAATATAAAAAAGAGGCTGTCAACGTACGTTATTTGAAAATTCTTTTTTTATAATTTATTAGGGTAATTATTTACATGATACTTGCCATAATATTTTCATCATAATTTTTTGTGCTTTATAAATATCCATTTTGAGAATCGATTTTGAAAATTTTCACAGAATTAATAATCACTAGTAAATAATTAGGAACATCAAAAACATAATTTGTATACAAATAAATTTCTAATTTTCATATGAAACACTAACTTTTTCTGCAAAATGTTTGAATTATAGATATAAAATAATAAAATACTTTTTATTTAACCACGGTACGATTATTATAATTGATGCCAACTAGTATCTCTTGGACCTAAGCTTCGTCATAGCAATAGCTGGTCAGGGCAATACAATTAAACATACAGTATATCTATAGTATAATAAAAGTTATTATATCGCCCTGATGAAGCTTGGGTCCAAGCGAAACTAGATAAAGAGTCGGAGAGATGCATGGCTACGTCGCGTCGGTGACGTAACGGTGTCATTACGATCACTGTTCAATGTAAACGGACCTTAAAGCGAAACATGTCATTCCCGTTAAATAAATACAAGTTTCTAGAAAAGAAACGTTTAATATTTTCATAAGTGACATCATTAACGTTGAAATAAAATTTAAAAAATAAGTTATCTTTATGTTTTATTTTTGGTATATAATTATATGAAAGGGTGGAAAAATTTAAATACCTCGGCAGGTTACTGATGCAATCTCTTGTAGAAATAAAATGCAGAATTGAGGCAGCAAGAGCTACGTTTAATAAAAGGAAATCACTCTTCTGCAATGATAACGTAAACTTGAAACTCCGCCAGAGAATGATCAAATGCTCTGTGGTCTGTTTTATTGTACGGATGTGAAACGTGGGCCTTGAAAGTTAACTCAATAAATAGATTGGAAGCATTTGAAATGTGGCTCCATCGCCGAATGCTCAGAGATCCCTGGACAGACATGGTTACCAATACCGAAGTCCTGAGGCGAGCTAGAGTGGACAGGGAACTATTATCAACTATCAAGGTTCGAAAGATCTCACATCTGGGTCATATACTGCGTGGGGAAAAGTACCACCTTCTCCAACTGATATTGGAGGGGAAAATTTAGGGACGCCGAGGGCCCGGAAGGAGACAAATGTCCTGGCTGCGAAACGTGAGGAAGTGGACCGGCATCCGAAGTGTGGAGGAGCTGTTCCGAGCGGCGCAGGACAGTGACAGGTTCGCCGAGGTGATCGCCAACGTTGGGAGGACCTGACAGGGCACTTGAAGAAGAAGAAGAAGAATATATAATTATATCAATTGGTTTTGCGTTTATACGACGTAAACATATTGATGTCTAAAAATATTTTAATAATTATATGTATAATTATATTGAAATAGCAATATTCTAAGAAATGCAAATTAGGAGGGGAACAATAGATAAATGGATAAGTAAATAAAAATGTTCGAAAACAGCAAATTAGTCGGAAATATACATTAACATTATAAGGTCTATGAAGAATTATATGTATGTCGATGAAAATAATATACAATTAAATGTTTACCGTGTGTAGGCTTACGCCCATCTTTCGTTTTATCTGAGTAGTTTAATTTCAAACTAATATAATTTTGTTAAATGAAGCAATATCCATTTTAAAATGGCGTCCATTTCTGTCTAGACAGATTATCACAGGTTTATATTTCTAAAGCACAGCGCACAGGTGACATCATTACATTCTTCAACATTACGGTAATTTGTTTTACTTAACTAACAAACTAACTAACCACAACGCCATCTCTCCGAAGAGGTAGGCAGAAATAATGGACTGCCACAGTTTTCTTTCCTGACATACTTTTCTCGCTTCCTATATGTGTATTTTATACCTCATACTTCAAATAAAAATATATCACCACACGGAAGGTGAAAATATATTATATTTACTTCGCAGAACACTGAGATAATAGTGCGAAATAGTTGAAAAAACAGTGTTTTGAAATAGTTGAAAAAATGTAAGGGCGAAAAATTATTTGGTGTATTTTGGATACAAACGCTCAAACACACATGCACGCATACGCGCGCACGCACCCACACACACACACACACACTCACACACACGCACACACACACACAGTCTTTAATATGTAACCAAAAAGTCAAATGCAGGTAAATAACATAAAATGTATATTTTATTTTGATTGAATGAAATATGGCAATAGCAGAGGTAAATAACTATTTTATTTCCTTAAATTATGATTCATAGTTTTTATAAACATATTATTGTGTAGCTGAAAGTTTTAACCCGTAAATATCCATATAAATGTTTTCCTTATAAATTATTTATTTTACTTATACTTATTGTCCCAGCTTTAATGTGTTTTATATTCATTGTGTGTTCGTGTATAAACAAACAATATAATTATTAATACGAATGAAAACGTCAGTTTTCTAGAAGTTTTATTTTATTTTATGGGAATGACATGTTTCGCCCTTCTAAGGCATTATCAAATGTACCTTAGAAGGGCGAAACATGTCATTCCCATAACATATAATAAAACTTCTAGAAAACTGACGTTTTCATTCGTATTAGTTATTTAATATGGAGTTTTACATCATTGTTCAAGAAACAATGAATAAACAATATAATATTTTTTAACCACAAAAGTTAAGCTTTGATAGGTTTAGATAAAATAATTGAGTTTACATTTTTAATAATATTTAATACATCAACTTTACTATCACTTTTAATAATATTTAATACAAAACGTAAAGATTTTTTTCGAGAAATACATAATTATTAAAAAAATAAAGAAAGTTCCTTTATCTCTTATATGATATGACTCATGTCTCCTACATCTCTGCTTCATCACTACATCATTTCTTCTTATATTTAGATATCTTACCTCTACGTACACGTCATATATAATTTTCTTTACAAATTTATATTTAAGGCTTTTTATAAATGCTTCATGCGATTTACATATTTCAGCGATGTGGCGATAAGTGAAAATATATATATATATTTTGTTTTGTAAATTGTTTTTACTGTATATTTTATTGTATCTCTATTGATTGTTAAGGCGTTAACACTGCGTGATTCTATTGTTGATTTATAAATAGAATTTTAAACACTGTTTTATCGACTTTATTTATTAAATATTTTTACAAAATAAAAATATTATATATACACTACAAGCTTCGAAAGTAATCTCTCCAATCCTAAGGTGTAATATAACTGAAAGGTTATTGTAACACTTGAAGATATAAGAGGTCACATATGAAACATGTAGTGTTTTATATTATTGTTTTGCAAAAATATTTCATAAATGAAATGTATAATGCAGTGTTTAAAATTCTGTTTCCAAGTTCAAAACATATATTTTGGTGATTTTGTATGTAGTGTTTAATTATAATTTTATTTCTGTAATCATTGTAAGAAGTGTGAATTATCCCGATGTGGAAAGCTGTAAAAGTGTGTCATGGTTTGAGGCATTTGTGTTGCAGAATAGTTTTTCTGTGCGTGGTCGGCGCGCTGGCGCAGGAGGCCGACTACCCGGAGGGCGAAGGGGCCAGGCCGAGGAACTCTGTCTACAGGAGGGGCGCGCTTGCCCGAGGCCCCCTAGGCAAGCCTACCACCACCACCACCCAAGCCCCCAAGGTACTATCAAAAGTCATATCCATATTGCGGAATATTTATCTACAATTACTCATCAAACCCAATCAATCACAAATGGATTCGTAAATAAATAAAAAAATTATATAGATCCACGAATACAATTGAATGGCTGAAGTAAAATAGGCACTAAATGCAAAAATCTTACTAAGTATCCAGTTTCGTTCTTTATGGCGTTCTATATGGCTATCAATCGCAAATAGATTAATGCATAAAAAACGTAGGTATATATGGATCCACGAATACAATTGAATGGTTAAAGTAAAATAGACAGTATATAGTATAAAAAAAATATTAAACTAAGGGTGCAGTTTCGTTCTGTATCGCATATAAAACGAGTGCATTTTTATTTTTTGTATTTAGTGTATATTTTACTTCAACCGTACAATTGTTTTTTTTTTGATCCATGAATACAAATGGATTTGTGGATCCATGAATACAAATGGATTTGTGGATCCATGAATACAAATGGATTCACGGATCCACGAATACGAAGATGTAAATGTAATATGCAATATAAAAATATAATTATTATTCATACAAAAATGAATAGAATAAGGTACATGCTAATTAATTCAAATAATTTTTTTATGGGCATGGTATTTTACATTTAAAACCTTGTTTTGAAGTTAATTAAATTAAATAAATATTCATATTTGTAGACAAAGATAGGAATACATAATAATAATCAGTTTTCAAAATAACTTTTTATTGTTAATAAATAAATAAAATGTTGGAAATATAATAGTTATGATTTATATCGTGGTATTTGTTCAGCGCGAGTAGAATTTAAATGAATTTGCCGGTACTTCATTAATCATTCTGCCAACAACTGAATGTAAATTATTTAATGATAATGTGTGGTTGCAATGCGTAAAGAATGAATTCTTGGGTTCGATACGGACTGGTTCCAAGTGAAAAATTATGTCATGTCACATTTGCAAGCAGGTTCATTTGGAGTGTAAAGTGAAAAGATATGTTTCGTTCACAAGTAATTTTATTTTAAAATTTATATTACAAGAATTATCATGGTCTGGTTATTTTATCGGTCGATTACTATTAACAAACTTTAATCATTTACGATTTTACGGGATACATCGAAACCGGTTAGCATTTAATATAAAAAAAATAGTGCCTCAATCCAGTGCCGGTCAGCAATTGAAATACTCAATCGTTAGTTTTTTTATTAACGACGTCTAGAATTATTTAGAAATATGGATTAAATCAAAGATAATTTATGTTATAACATATGAAATAACGTAAACAATTGTTGTACGACCCTGAATAACTTAATTTAAAGCGAAACAATCTAGTTGTAAGATTTTCTGTTTTTATTTTATTTTTTGATCTTGTCTTTCGGGAGTATCCCGAAGGCTATTGCTCCCCCACTTGTTGGAAGTGAATTAGTTAGGGATGAGGATCTCAACCATGTACAATACATTTATAAAAACTATTTTTTAATTCAAATTTAAACATATCTGACAATGTAATATTTTAAATTCTTATTCTTCTTCTTAAAGTGCCCTGTTAGGTCCCACCGACGTCGGCGATCACTCTGGTAAACTCTCTCTCCATAGTGATTTCCTGGGAAAATTTATAACCAGAGTGGTTTCCCGTTGCCTTCTTTGGTGGATTTTCTGTTGGGGTTACCTTCCTTTAGCTGCGGTGATCTGGTTTTGAGGCGCCAGAAACTCGCCTTCCATCCTCTCGTTACCTGCTATGACTCCTCTGCCAGAGTGAAGCCACATTGCCCGGGGTTCGTGATGAGGACACTACCGAGTAGGACTAGCTAGTAGTTTTGCTGGTGTTATGCAAGCGTTACGCAGCATTTTATAGACTTACATCCTACAGCACAGATGTAAATCACTGCGGCTCCTACCAGCCATTGAACCACTTGAATTTAAATTAGGAACTGAAAACAAAACAAAAAATATATTCGTTAATATTAACTGAGAAAACATAAACTTATTGTTAGCCTATCTTGACGACTAGTTAAAAATAAGAGTGAAACCAAAATATAACATTAAATGGTATAAAGTTAAACATGAAAGATATTTGCTTTTTCTTAACGCATGGTTATTTTTGCTTGTATCATTCTGAGTTTCATTCCGGTCAAGAAATACGTAATAATGTTTGATCAATAGAATCACAAATTATTATTAAGTAATCGCCACGTGTGTCATGTAATCATTTAACATGCAACGTTTAGCAATGTATAATGCGCAATCATATGTGCAATGTAAATTAATAAATACACTTACAAATCTTATGAGAATCACACGTTGGAATGCTAATTTATATATGACCATAAATTTTGTATTGCTCCTGCATAAGATATACATGGAAAACCTCTCCAATTTGTGCCATTACAATAAACATTTTAAAATAGCCATTGAAAATCGAAACGATTGGATCACAGCATCTCACTTTTCAAAAGAAAAATGGTGTTTACGTAACACTATGTGAGTCGTTGAATAATTTTCGAATGCAATATGCATAACAACAGCCGACTGGTTACTAAATATCGGTTTTAACAATTAATTATTTAACAATTATTAATAATGGTAATTTGCTTTCAAGATGCTTCAATAACTTTCACACGAAATCTCACAGCATTGCGGTGTTATCACTTTCTCTTCTCTCCACAAAGAAGTCTGGCGACAATTGCTCCGCTGGATTTTTCAATGCTCTGTCTTTCTCTTGATCTAACATCTCGGACTGGTCACCACTCGAGCGTCCTGAGATTATTCTATTCAGATAAGCGATCTGTGGCGAGCTCTATCTGCAAATAATAATCAAAGATCACCAAGGCTATAGTTGAAAGTAAAAACGATTACGTCATCCATGCGAATTTTTCATATCAATGGTGCAAAAAACATCAAACGATAATAAAAGTAACCGCATCTCGTGATAAAATTGCCAATCATTATTTAAAGTTCAAATTCGTATAATACTATACATTATCAATATTGTGTATATACGTTAATGCTAACTTACTAGCTTGTCGCTTAACAATGGAGGCTTTAGAATCTGATTTAAATTTTTGATATAAAATATATAAAGTTACTTGAATCTCGCCATTACAGCTTCTCGATACATATGCAAATGGATCCTTCAAGTACGCGGACTTTCTAAATTTTAAAATCAAACCTGAAAATGAACTAAGTATTATCCATTTTCATTATTATATACATATATGTATGGAAGCGAAGCATGGAACTGGCAAAATAAGGATGAAAGTAGAATAAATGCAGTTGAAATGAGATCTCTTAGAAGAATGTGTGGATACTCTGTGTATGATAGAGTGCCGAATGAAAATATAAGAAGTGAATGCGGTGCGAATGATGGTGTCATGAACAAAATAATGAAAGGATCATTAAGATGGTTTGGACATATTGGAAAGAATGAATGAAGAAAGAATGGTAAAAAAATTATATGTTAATGATGTGAATGGAACCAGAAATAGAGGAAGACCGAGGAAAACGTGGCACGATCAAATAAATCAAATATTGAATGTCGGCCATGTGAGGAGTCAGAGAAATCGACACGCGTGCATGACACGATGTATGAATGTTGAGGAAGCGAGAGAAATATGTCAGGAAAGAAAAGTGTGGCAGTCCATTCTTTCTGCCTACCCCTTCGGGGAGACGGTTTTTGTTTGCGATGACAACTTTAAGTGCACCATTCACTTTGTTGCCTGCCCCAACCCTTCTTTCAATATCCCTCACAATATTGTCTATAAAACATAAATATACCTACATAACTATTTTTTTATTGATCGATATGATTTAAATGAGCATCTTTATACAATAATCATTTAATAATTTTCGCTGCCGAAACCGTTCATCTAAATTGTTAAATAAATTACTTTTAAATTATAATGTAAACGCAATTGATTTGTCAGTTTTACAGAGAGTTTATATTTATAAAAAAATCCTTAAGTTTTTTAAAATCATCTTTATAAGGACACACTGTTTAGCAATTAGGTTTGATTTGAGAATGCCCTAACAAGGTGAAACAAATTTGTTGGTAGTTTTAAACCGGTAAAAATTCGCGTGCACATTAAAATTTATAAAGAGGTTTTACGAAAAAAAACACAACGATCAATATTTTTTTTAATTTTTTCATTATTCTCAATACATTTCAAATTATGAAGTTTCCTTGTTATATGGTCATGCCTCCTATTAATTAGAATTAAGAATTGTGCTAAGTGCATACCGGTTTGGTGGGCGCTCTACTCCGGTGAAATGAATCAACTTTTACGTCATGGGCCGATGGTTGCGTTAACTTGGACATAAATATTGTGTTGTTCCTTGTAATTACTTCTTGGGAACGAATTTATTTATGAAATATTTGTAATTTGTTGCGAACCTGTTCAATTTATAAAATGTATTATGCGAGTCAAAGCGTTTTTAATTTTTCAGAGCGAATTTTTATATTATTCACTTTACAGCTTTAGCAGATTTAACCCTTAACGGACGCAGGGGACCTCTGGCGTGACAAGAGAACTTTGTCGCTGCGGCACATGTAAGGTGACATGGTGAATCATGTTGAATCTTGTTGTCTGTAGAATATTAGAGCAATTACTTTGTCAGTTGAATATTACCAATGGAACGATTAACATACACAGTACCTTTTTAAAATTAAACATTGATTAAATAAAATATCCAAAAGATACAAAAGCTAGCGTTCGATAAGGGTTAAAATGCGAAAGCCTTGCATGTTTAAAATATATATTGAAAACCTTTTGTTGTGCGTAACGTTTATAGAACGTAAGTTTTATCCTTTACTCTTGCTTGTTCGTATGGGTGTAAGAGCGAGATGCACTATTTATCAAAGAGAAATTGTTTTATTTCAACTTTTTATGGGACATATTATAGGGGAAAATTCATTCGATAGTGTTGCGAACATCCATGTGTCATTGTTAAGCATTCTAAGTGTTTTAACATGCATCTAGGATTCAGTCAAATAAGGTCAGGTTAGGTTTGGTTCAGATTTAGTAAAAAAATTAAATACTCTAGCTATAAATTAAAGTCATTTAAAAATTATTTTAATTTATTTTATTTTATTGTAATTTGTAAACACAAGTTTATAAAGGCTGATTACGTTGGTATCATTAACATCAAATTAAAATGACATACTTATAAAAAAACTTTAATACGTTCACTGTAAGTAATGAATGTATTAAAAAAATATTTAGAATATTTATTTAGTTTTGTTCCAGTTTTTATTTTTTTCGACCTGTTTTAGGACTCTGCCAATACAACTAGTGAAATTAAACTGAACAGATATTTAATTTATTTTCCATGTTAACTAATGTCTCAATGAATTAAATTATACGCAATTTAAATTTTTTTAAATAAATTAAATATATCTCTAACTAAGAATTTTCTAACTGTGAAGTCATTATATTATTGAGTAGAATAAATGCAGTACAAATGATTTCTAAGACGAATGTGTAGTAAATCTGTATAATGATAGAGGGTCAAATGCAAATATATCTAGAGAAAGAGTCGTTAAGGTGGTTTGGACATATGGAACGAATGAATGAAGACAGAATGGTGAAGAAGGTTTATGTAAACGACTTGAACGGAACTAGAAATAGAGAAAGGCCGAGGAAAGCGTAGCACGATCAAATTAATCTAATAATGTCGGTCGCGTGAGGAGTTGGAGAAATCGACGTGCGTATCCCTAAAACTTTGTATGTGTTTAATCTAAAATATATTTGTATGAAGAGTATTTAAATGTCGTTGTTGAAAATACGTATTGAAATTAAATTATGTAATATGAGCGTGTCTATCAACAAGTATTTTTACGACGAACCTGTTATATCAAGGCCACGAAAAATAGTGGCTTTTTAATAGTAGTAACCACATATTTAATACTACGCTGTTATACGCCATATTTTTTTATAGCATTTATTGTAATCCTGTTGGTCACTAGGCTATAGTACATGTAAATAGCAAAACGATCTTTTAAATTTATTTCCCGACACTCTTCAACATAAAATTATTAACATGCTAGTAAAAATAGCGTGTATTCAAATCGCCTCTTTGCGAGAATAACGTGACATTTCGAATTAAAATATTTTTTTTATTCGATAATCAAATGGTATTTAACTAACAAAAACATGGTATTTAACTAACTAACTAACCATCACGCCGTCTCCTCGAAAGGGTAGGCAGAAAGAATGGACTGCACACTTGCGGCACTCTATCCTTCTCTTTTCGCCCGGCGGGAGACGCGGTGAGATGGGTTTTTAAAGTGAAAAACATGGTATTTTTAAAGTGAAAAACAGAGAATTTATGAGGGAAAGAGACAACACAACAGTGGTATATTGTGTTGTCACGTTGTCTCTTTCAGACGGGTATCTTGTTTCATTTTTCAATTTTTAAATTTTTCTAGATAACACGTTATTCTCGCAAAGAGGCGAAATGTACTTTCACGATTTCATTTTGGTGGATAATGTAACACGTATTTAAAGACAATATTCATAAGAGTTCTGGTCCCAACCCTTATGTATAGAAGCGAAGCATGGAACTGGCAGAAGAAGGATGAGAGCAGAATAAATGCGGTAGAGATGAGGTCCTAAGACGTATGTGTGGTAGAACTATGTACGACAGAATCTCAAATGCTGATATTAGAAAGGAATGTAGAGCGAAAGAGGGTATTGTGAACAAAATTATTAAAGGGTCGCTGAGTTGGTTCGGACATGCGATACATACTTCGTACTCCATTTACATGTTAACGATGTAAATGGAGTACGGAGTCGAGGTAGACCGAGGACAATATGGCATGACCAAATTAATCAAAATTTAAAGGTTGGTCATTTTAGAAGCCGGAAGAATCGACGTGCGTGTATGAATGGCTGTATGAATGTGGAGGAAGCTAGAGAAATATGTCAGGCTAGAGTAGTGTAGCGGTCCATTCTCTCTGCCTATCCCTGCGGGGGAACGGCGTGATGGTTTGTTTGTTTTGTTTATATTCATTTTCTTATTTTCAGGCAGTACACAAAATTTAGGTTGTTAGTCGTATTTTACTTTCTGCCCCTCTATCCGGTTTATCCAGGGTCGAGCCCTAGGAAATTCTGTTCTAGTGTGGAATATACATATTGTGCCGCATTTCCTTCTCAATATTAAACAACCATGTTGCCGGGGTCTTCTCTAAATTTAGGGACTAGTTAGGCTCAAAATTTACCATGTAACTAACATTCCACTTCAGTTCTTTTGAGTCACTATATAATGTTTTCATTTTATTTATTCCTGCACCATTCTAACTGGATTTGAATTCATATAAAATAAATTAGGTTACCATTATATATTTATTTCGAGACAACATTCAAATAAATGTATAACCTCTGAATCGTTCATCAAAAGACAATACTAATTTATTTCGAGGCAACATTCAAATATATTTTAGAACCTCTGAATCGTTCCTCAAAAGACAATACTAATTTATTTTGACGCACTTTTTAATATATATATGTTTAAACGCTTTTAGCAATCAAAGCAATTATTTATTTAACCTTTATTTGTAGACAACGTTTGTCACCTACATTATTTAGGGAACTTTATTTGTGATTTATTTGTTTTTATTGCAATTAATTTATTAGTTACTTGACGAAATTGGTATTCTATTTTTAGTAGATAAGTTGAAAAAGGTAGAGAAAAAAATTATATTGTATTATACTTAGCTATAAATGCATATTTAAATAAATTAAGAAAAGAAATCTAAATTCTAATATACAGTCGAACTTGGTTATAATGAGGAAGATGTGACCGAATAAATTTGCTCGTTATAAGCATTACCTCGTTATAGCAGGGAATAGGTATATTTAAATGCTTATAAAATCACCCATCACATGAAGACATGAAGTATCTGTTTCCTCGTTACAACCGGGATATCGCTATTCCCGTGCTCGTAATATTAAAAAATTGTTGTATTTACTGATGATGGTCACATTGACAGGAAGCCCCGGTTGAAGAACTGGTCGAAGAAGAAGAGGAACTTGCCGAGGAAGAGCTGGAAGAGGAGCAGCCCACCACCACCGAGCCAAACAGGAGGATAAAGGGAGGTGTCGTGAGGCCATTCCGAAGCAACGATGACCTCTTGGCCGCCCTGAGAAGGAGGCGCGTGGAGGCCGCTAATGGTAATTTAAAAATATTTTATGGTTCAAAATAAAATAATAATTAAAAAAATTAAAATTTTATAATTAATCAAATATTCTCGGTAAAAATTCTACGATTAGGTGTTATTATTAATAAATACAATATTTAAAATAAAATAAACACCTTGTATATTAAACACGGAATTATTACTTTATCGATTGAGATCACTGAGAAGAACGTACGGGAAAAAGATATTTAATAGAATACCGAACGAAGAAATGTAAGAGAGATGATTGCATAAAAAGTAAAAGGCACTAGAAAAGTATGTTTTTAAATTAATCATATCTATTCTTGTGTAAAAATAAGGGCAGATAAGTATAAATAAGCATTGCTGGTTAATCATTTTTTAGGATTAATTGTATCTCAATAGAGACAAGATTTAATTTTTTTTTTGGAACCAGAATATGGTAGTCGAGGCGTTTACAGGACTTATGACCTGTCATTGGTTGGGTTAAGCGATCGCTTTATGTAAACAACATTCCCCATTCCACCCTTCTTACGACCACCACGTCTGACAATTTTTTACAATACAAATTAAATTAAAAAATTAACACTGAGATGCTTTAGACATATGGAAATAATGGACGATAGAAGAATGGCTAAATTATTAAATGTTGTATACAAGCAGTGTGATTAGAAAGAGAAGCCGTGGAAGACCAAGGAAATCATGACATGACTAAATTAATGAAATACTAAAAGTTTACGACATTCGAAGTCGGAAAAATCGATGAGCGTGCATATTACAATGTATGAATGTAGAGAAATCTAGAGAGGTATGTCAGTAGAGCAGTATGGGGGTTTATCCTCTCTGCCTAACCCTCGGGGGATACGAAATGACGGCTAGTTAGTTAGTTAGAATTGTAACTATACTTGACGCCAACTAGTTATATGACGAATGATATAAAAGCAATATTACAAAAAAAAAACTGTTAAATTTTTATATTGCCCTAATGAAGAAAATCAAAGCTTGGGTACGAGCGAAACTAGTCAGTTAAAATATAATTACAATTTCGTAGTATAATGTGTTTATTTCATTTTATAAGTTTATTTATTTGAAATGTTTAATCATAAATTAAGTCATTCATACACAAATTATATTTACGTATATTTATATTTTTATTTAAATCGCAGAATTTAACATTTTGATTTATAGCATTTACCCCGTCGTTTTTTCTTCATAAATAAAGAATAAGGAAAGGTAAACAAACATGTGAGAAAACAGAATATTCGTATAGGGAATACGACGTAACACGGGGATTGTTTTGACTGTCCAAATATTTTTTAGTTGTGGCACCAGTATCAAGGACACATATTATAATTAACATGACTATTAAATATTAATAATATAGAATTTAAATTCATACTTGAAATTCTATATTATTTTTTCACGAATTTCTGCTTGTTGCATTGGGGAATTAGAATTTCGCTCATTTGAATATAAAGTAGACAAAATATGTTATGAAACAAAATTAAGCCGTTAGCTTTGGATTCATTTTTTTCTATTTTAAAAAGTAGACAAATTTTGGAAGCCATTTTTTTTAAATTTATATTTAGAGCAGCGTCTTACTTATACCACTTTCGTCTGTATTCCAGGCAAAGCCAATCACCAGGAGGCTTCAAGCGCCCCTGCTGAGAGTCAGCCAGCTCAAGACCACTCCGTCTCTTCCAAGGCCAACCAAGCAGGTGCTTAAAATAACCGTGGCGATTAAATTCAACACTAATATAATAGCAAAAATATGTATTATATTTAAAAAATATTTTAATTTAATTTTTTTCAGTTTCAATCCCAGGGATTACACGTTAACGTGTTACTTGAATTCAATAACTCAATTTTTTTGCTACATGTAATAGGTAGCAGAATTCTGGGACCTGTGAATGACTGTAAAGGCTGGAGAGTGCGGCATAATGACGAGCTGTACCATATTTACAAAGCTCCCAGTCTCTCCACACAGGTCAGACTGAATAGACTGAGATGGGCCGGTCACGTGCAGAGGATGCCGTCATCGCGAACCCCAAAAAGATTGCTGGAGTGGCACCCAGGTGGTAGAAGACCAATTGGACGACCGAGGCTGCGATTGGGAGAGATGGAGCAAGATTGTTAAGAGTGTCAGATTGGAGGGTCGAAGCGGAGGACAGGAGGAGTTGGAGGCGAAGAATACTGGAGGCTAAGGCTCGATATGGGCTGTAGGGCCATCGAAGAAGAAGTAATAGGTAGCAAGGCTATCGCCGTTTTTATGAGTTTTATCATGTTAGATATTTTTTCACACTATCATCGCCGAGATCGTGTACGTAACGCAGACATAAGAAAAACTTGCGAAATAGAGGATATCGTCCGGTGGAGTAGATCCAGAAGAAGATACTGGAGGGACCATGTAGCCAGAATGGATAGTGACAGTACCTACTCGCATATGTATCCCCTCCAGACACCGCCCACCTGGACCACTTAAGAGATGGAGGGACAGCTGGTCCTCATCATCCGAGGAGACATGATTTCTATGTCACAGATCGTTAGATCTATTAAAATAAGAAGAAGACTATCATCGCCGATAATTGAACCCGGGACCTTCGGTGTGGCAATCAAAGTTATTTGCCACTCTGCCGTGAAGGCCGTCTTTAATTTAATTTATCTACAGCCAATAACTGTTTTCTTTATAAATTAATTATAAAGATTATTTACTTGAAATAATAATTAAATAAAATGATGTTTTTTCACTACTTCCACTTTGTCCTTATTTCGACAGCGACAGGTTTCGCCTGACTCGCTGGCATCGACAGGCTGGTGACCACTGGTGACCACTGACAGACCAGTCTGTCGATGCCAACGAGCCTGGCGAAACCGGTCGCTGCCGAAATAAAGACAAAAGTGGAATTATTTAAAAATGAACTTCCATCAAGAGATTTCAGTAAAATCATTTTATTATTTATTTGAATCATTAACTAAACTTAAGGCGTTTCACCGACAGCCATACTGTGACGCATCTTAACATACGTAGTAATGCATAAACTTTTTTTTTTTTTTTTTACTTGTGATATTTGATTTAACTGATCGTCCCGCCTTTTATTTGTTCTACTCCAATTTCGTGATCTATTCACATCATAAACGGATATTTCATTCATTAATTAATACGAATGAAAAGTGTGTTTTCTAGAAGTTTTATAATATTTTATGGGAATGATTAATGTTATTGTATTCTGAGTATTATATGTTTATGATTATGATGATGACAGTAATAGATTCATTTCACTCTACAGAGCATTCGCTATCTTAAAGTCACTTCATAAAAAGCATTAGGTTTTATATTATACCCTTTTTCGATTGTGTTGTGTTAGTTTATTTTTATGAGAAGTATTTAATTATTATTATTATAATTTATTTATTTATTATTATGATGATTTGTATTTTAAGTGCGCCGTTTTGTAAAATCAATTACTCCAAGGGCGCACTAGGAAATGACTGACCGAACAGTGCAGTCTTCAGATGTTTCTTAAATTTAACGTCACTATCCTCATACTTAATACTAACATGGAGGCTATTCCACGCCAACGGACCCGCAACGCTGAAAGCACGATCATAGAAACATGCTTTATTGGCTCTGACTGGAATCGCTATGTTGTTTGCACTTGTTTCTACTGATCGGAGTGAACGTTGCCTTTCCGTTGGCATGGGTGTCACGCAGAGGTCCGATATACGAGTATACGCTGGCGCTCACTGATGTCGAGCCTTAAACACTGTCAAACACAATTTATATTTTACTCGCTCTCGGATTACCATTATCATGACCAAGATCGAACACACACCTCTGAAACAGAGAACTCTTTTTTTTCACTCAACCAACATTCGAATATTAAAAATATTTTATTACTTTTCGAAATATATATTAATTAAAAAAAAAGTTCCTGTTTGATCTACGCAATAATTCACAGCATGACAATAGTGAACCTATTATTGCATGACTCGTATGATTTATACTGCTTTGGACCAATGCGTTCTTTCAAGTTCAAAAGTGGTTGTGGTTGGCCTTATCGAAATGTGGCTTTACGTTCGTTGTACTTTCTGTGGTGGACAGATCTTAAATGGATAATGATCCGTGAAGTGTCATAAACCTCTAAATGTCTCAAGGTCAAGGTCAAATATGGTAGTGAGGTTAATAGGAAATAGCATATACCCCCGAGCAAGTTATCAGATTAATATGTATTTTTTAATAAAACAGCTAATTTTTTACTAGTTCGGCATTGAGTTTATTAAACAAAAAAGTGTTTGAATTCAGTTTTTTTAATTATAAGACAAAATGGCATATGAAAAAAAATTATCTCTTTCCTTTCTCCAAGACTTTTTCTATAATAGTTTTACTTGTAGTTGGCTCTCCTAGTTAAATTTCGCCAGGCTGCTCAATTTTGGAATATTCTGCCATTGATATTCAATAGTTTTAATAAATTGTCTTGTTTGATAGTTAATAGCCAAGATGGCTGAGACCTATCGGGTTCCCTTCTTCCTGCGTCCTGTTGTTGGGCTTTTTCGACAATGGAGTCTTCGTACCGTCCTTACAATCCTTACCGTCTTCCTCGGAAATATTATACTAGTTTTTAACTCTATCGAGCCTGGTGATTCCAGCACCCTCCCTCAACATCCTAATCTCTGCAACATGCCATCTCTGTTCCTGTTGGTGTTTTACATCCAAGCATTTAGAACCATGAGTACAGCTGGTCTCACAGCAGCTTTATATATCTTTCATTTAGTTTGTATTATTACTTTGTTGTCGCTAGGCACCCACGATCAAAGATCACGCCATTTGAGGCATCGTACTTTCAAACGTATAGATATAAAATAATAAAACACTTTGTATTTAACCGCGGTAGGGTTATTAAAATTGATTCCAACTAGTTATTACACTTTCCAACCAATTTTTATATTGTCCTAATGAAGCTTGGGTCCAAGTGAAACTAGTTTGCATCAATTATAATAATCGTACTGTGGTTAAATATAATACAAATTATTTTATTATTATTTATTATCTATAGGTTTAACATGTCTAACCACAAATTGAGTGCTTCACATGATAATTTAACATCCTACTTTCGTCCTGTGCTCCACGCTGTTTTCAAGTTTGTCCTTAGTGAAGTGATCTACTTGTTTTATTGTAATGCCTCCGAGAACAACATTTTGAGGTTGTGTATGGTACATGGTTCAAACAACTAATCAGTTATAAAAAAAATGAAAAATAATTTAAACTATTATAAATAAATACTAATGGTCTGTCTCAAAAGAAAGGTCTACGATATGTGTATACTGCCCATGATGACATACGGACTAGAGACGACAACTCTTACAGCAAAAAGTGTCCACAGGCTCAAGTGTACATGGAAAGACAGATACTTGGTGTGAGCTTGCCTGACCGCATAAGAAATGAAGAAATCAGACGCCGCACCAGGGTTGCTGACGTCATGGACCGAGTGGCAAAATTGAAATGGCATTGGGCTGGACACTTGGCTAGACAGGGTGGCAACAGATGGGCACCCAGGATACTCAGTTGGAGACCATGGGAAAATAGACGAAGTGTCGGAAGGCCACCGATGAGATGGACCGATGATATTATCAAAAGGGTTGGAAAATCTCGGATACAAAAGGGGCAGGATAGAGACGAGTGTAAGAAATTGGAAGAGGCCTATATCCAGCAGTGGAGGGAAGAAGGCTAGCAAAGAAGAAGAAGAAGAAATACTAACCAATATTTTGTGTTTATCCTACAAATACCTGATTCCCATACATGTTTTTCTATTGCATTATTTAATAAAATGTTCAAATGTTATTATTTTCAACATTTTGAATGAATACAAATAGTTGTATAAAAATACTGGATTTTACCCATCGCGGATAAATTATTATTATTTTTTTATAATGATTAATTGTATCTCAATAGAGACGAAGATGTAAATTGTTTTCTGGGAACAGAATATGGTGGTCGAGGCGCTTACAGGACTTATGACCTGTCATTGGTTGAGTTAAGCGATCGCTTTATATTTAACAACATTCCCCATTCCGCCCTTCTTACGACCACCACGTCCGACAATTTTTTGGAAGATGTGTATATGCTAGAATGCTGCGCTGCACTTCACATTTTTTAGTTCAATCTACACTAGCGCCATCTAATGTTATTATTTTGATTTAAATGCAAAAATTCAAAAACAGTTTTCGATGAAAATTTCTTTATTATAAACGTTAAACCAACATATTTATTTTATTATTGTTAGCTTTTTTCATATCTTATTGCAAACATAAATTCAGAATTCCATCAGAATCGCACTTTGAAAAAATCCGAACTTCTTTTGAACTCTTGTGAGACTTGTTTTTGAAAATGAGTTAAATTTTTATGCAAACAGGGAATGTTAAAAATTTAAGTATTTGGTTTTAAAATTATATTTATTATATTCAAGGCCGAAAACGCTACAACCAAGCAGCTAAGAGCGAGCCAGCTCAAGAGGAGGCTGCACCAGCGCCCAAACCCAGCCGCAGCCGTTTCAGCGCAAGAAGTAATATTCCGGATCATTTTTAGATGCCATATATACCAATTTACAAAAACTTTGTAATCATTTTAGATGCCATGTATTTCAATTTACAACAACCATTTAATAATTTAAGATGCCGTATATTCCAATTTACAACAATATTTTAATCATTTTAGATATATAATACCTACTTCAATTTATAGCAACCATATAACCATAACATTTTATGGTAGATTTCACATACTTTATTTTACAACATTATAAATAGTTTCGGGATCGTATTCTCCAATTTTGACTAACCAATAATCAAAAGCCATTTATTATTCTTATTTTAATGAAATTGTCGTGACAGCTGTTTCACTAACTGATGTTGGCATTGTCAGGCATTATAATTAATACTTTTATTGTAGCACCTGATAACGCCTTCCCCGGTTGGCAATAGAGCAGACGCGACAATTCTATAAATAACTAAATAAATAAATGTGATATGTTTTCAATTAAATAGTTAATATTAATAATAAGTATCATATATTAAATACACCAAGTTATACGGAACACGCACAATTAAGTAAACTGTAAACGTACTAGTAACATTTAATAAAAATAAATAGGAAATACCGAAAATGTATTTATAATATGATCCATAGTTTGTTTTTTATTCAACTTTCTCTTCTAGTTTTACACGCTTGATTAGATGATAGCGATCTGCCAAAATAATTGGAATGAAAAAAATTTATAAACACATTTTTATTTTATTTATTTTCATTAATTACAATGAATTGCGAGAATAATAAAAATACAAACATTGATATTAGAATGCCAAAAAAAATATTAGTGGTGGTTATATTATGTAGTATATGTAAGTTTAATGTTTTTAAGACTGTTTTGTTCGTAAAAAATAATTATATCGTAAACCTTTTTTCCAGACTTATACAAATCCAACGCTTCCCAGGATACCGAAATCGCCGGACTAGAATCTAACCAGGACTCCGTGGAAGTTAAGCCCAAAACTAGTTTCCGACCAGGACAGAGGAGATTTTAATGAGAAAAAATTGTGATTTCAATAAAATAAATTAATTATTTTAAATATGATCGTGTACGAGATAGCGAGCTGCTTTGATTCCTGTATAAATTTTCATCTATTTGAAATCTACAAATTATTTGAATTCCTTTTTACATTGCAACAAAAGAACGTGCATTTTTTATTATTCCATGAAATCATTTTAAAATGTATAAATTACCATGTCAGTTTTTTTTAAGTTTCATTTGCCAAATAAGCCGGGAGAGATCGTACATAAAATAATATTGAACTATTCTGATAGATTTTAGATCACTTTTGTAGATCAGAATATTTGAAGCAATACCTAAAAAGTTATTGTGATGTTACAGTGAAAATATATAATACGTTTGTATATATTTTTATATAATATTTTATACGGAAAAAAATAAATAATATGACCAAAAACAAACCAGTTTTTATTATTACAGTATCTGCCTTAATCTACGATTCAAATTCAATATGTTTATTCTTTCTAAATTCTTCTTCTTCTTCGCCTTATAGACCTTTGGTCTGTTCCTGAAATCAGGCTAGCCTCTCTTGGGAGGTTGACTCCCAACTATCTCTCCATCTCTTCTGCGGTGTTCCAGGGAGAGACCAGCCGGCAGGAATCTGATGCGCCACAGCGTGTGGGATTCTGGGAATCCTCTGCACATGCGCATTCCAGTATCTTCTGCGTTGTCTGCCCCATCTCATCACATACTCCACCTTGCAGATCTCGCGGATGGCTGTGTTCCTCACCCTATCTCGAATAGTCCTTCCTGCTATCATCCTCAGCGTCCTCATCTCTGCCACCCGTACTTTAGCCTTCGTTCTTGTGGTATCCGATCTGGTCTCAATGGTATATGTCAGTAGCTTACAGTAGCAGTGGCTTACGCAGGTTTTATATGGTCTGACCTTACTGTCAGTTCTCATATACTTGTTTTTCCATATTATATCTTTGAGACAACCTGATACCGCCGAAGCCTTGTTAACTTGTCCTATTGTTTCACTGACAAGATCATTTTGACTGAGCAGATCCACTCCTAGATATCTAAACTTTGCAACCTGTCATTTAAGGATAACCTGATAATAACCTAAGGATAACCTCTTTCTAAATTGACATTACAAATATACCTGTACATTCATTTGAACAATATTTTTTGAACTTTGTAAAACACACTTAATTAAAAATTAAAACAACCATGTTTCGGGACACAAAAGTCCATCATAAGTATAGTAACAATTGTACAACAATAACAACAAACCATCACGCCGTTTCCCGCAGGGGTAGGCAGAAATAATAGACTGCCACACTACTCTATCCTGACACACCTCTCTAGCTTCCTCCACATTCAAACAACGAGTCGATTCACCAACCTTTAAAATTTGAGTAATTTGATCATGCCATGCTTTCCTCGGTCTACCTTGACTCCGTACTCCATTTATTTCTCCACCCATGCGCTCCATATATCCGAACCAATGCAGCAATCCTTTCATAATTTTGTTCATAATACCTTCTTCCGCTCTACATTCGTTTCTTATATCAGCATTTGAGATTCTGTCGTATATCGTTCTACCACACATACGTCTTAGGGACCTCATCTCTATCGCATTTCTATTGTATATTCAAAATAAATAATTTGAAAATATCTTATATATAAATATCTTATATATAATAAAATTAAATATATATTTATATGTTTTAAAATATTTATTAAGTAATTTAAATATTGTTCAATTCTGAACCCTCAAAACAAAGTAATGGTGAATATAGAAGAAATACATATATGAAGTCGCCGATTTGAAAGAGTGCATCGACCCCATAACACTAGAACAAGTAGGACACTAAAAGGCTGAATACTCTCCAAAATTTGGAGTATTTTTGCTCTTATCATCAACATGAAAAATGTCTATAATCGAAGCTATCGTGTTCACAAGTTTGATTGCTCTCCCCACCGGCATCACCTGTGATCAGCATTTTGGGAAATAAAACAATATATGCTGACGGTGATCACCTATAACCAGGAAACCATTACACTAACTGCCAATACGGTACATAAACTAAAATGTGCGCAAAGGTCCATGGAAAGACAAATGTTAGGCGTATGTCTAAAAGGTAATATAGGAAATGAAGAAATAAGATGCCGAACAAAAGTCATATACATAATGGACCTTGTCGCTAAGCAAAAATGGCAGTGGGCAGGTCATGTCGCCAGACAGGGAACAGAGCGATGGGCACCCAGAGTCCTCAAATGGAGACCATGGTATAGAAGAAGAGGAGTGGGCCGACTCCAAAAAAGATAGGGCCGACGACATTATCCCTGTCGCGGGTAGAATGTGACAAAGAAAAGCCCAAGATAGCGTGGAGTGGAAGAAAATGCAGGAGGCCTATATCCAGCAGTGGAGAGATGGCTGAGGAAGAAGAAAGAAGATGCTGACGGTATCGACGATAACTAAACGTAACAAAGATGAATTCTATCCAAGATGGCGGAGTTCTCGAAGAATCCCCCAATAAGTTTAAAGAAATGGATAAGTGTTAACTAATTTCTCCTTATCTGCAAACTATTGGTCCCAAAAAATCTAAATAAGATTTATGTTTCTTCCTAGTCTAAATGGAAATTTTAATTTGTTTCTTCGGTTACGCCTGCTCTTTATAAATTGTTTTACAAACGGTGCAAAGAAGCTATTACGACAACTATCATTTTCAAATATTTGAAAATTCATTTAATTTTAAAATGTGTACAGTGACATCTGTGATTATATAATAAAATTAAAGAGTTAATTAATTTTAAAATAGTTTTACAGAAATCATTTAGATGGCAGTAAACATTTTAAGGTTTGATTTAGTTTATTTAACCGATTTAAAGAATTCCCGGTTCTGTTTTTAAACAGAAAACTCTCAATTATGTACTTGGAATTATGACTGCACATGAAGGACAGAAAACATTTAAAAATATATTATATCTATTGCCATATGTGGGAATTGTTTTTCCACACTAGCATCGAAACTAACCTTGATCTCAATTAACGGACTCATAAATGTTGTCATAAATAAATTAAACTACATTAAAACAAAACTTTTATAGACAACATATAGTGTAACAATGTTGCATAATATCATTTTATTTCAATCTTCTTCTTCTTCTTGGTTCTCTCTTATTGGAGAGTGGACAGCAGATTAGCTGTTTATTTTTATGCAGCAGGTCTAAACATGGACGTTATATATCGCAACTAAGGTTTTTAGCCAGGATTTTCTATTTCTCTCGACATTTCGTTTTATTTAAATTTATCTTTCAATGATCAATTACACGTTTCTCATAACGTGATAAAGTATTTTAATATTTAATTTATAGTAAATAATTAAAAGTTGATATTTGTCCTTGCTAGAGGTTATTATCAAGAGTCTTTTTTAATGTGCGGTCTTTAAAAAAAAAAGTCATTGAACACAGTTTAAGTAAAAAACTTGTCTTGTACCCTTATAAATAACTCATCACTACTTTGAAACAGACGAGTTTTTGTTTTTAGTAGATTTATATGTAATCATTTGATAGAAATATCTGGTTACAAAACACAATACTAATTTATATTAAATATAAATTAGATGTAAAATAATAAAACACACAGTATTTTTGTATATTATATTTACGCGGAATGGTTATTAGAATTGATGCCAACTAGTTATTATACTGCCCAACCAATTATTATATTTATATTTTTGTGAATGTACTCGTATACTTATACTTGTATACGAATCCTGGGTATTCACCCATGGTGGGTGGTTAATTCAAATTTAATTGTATCTCAATAGAGACGAAGACGCAAACTGGAAACTGAATATGGATGATCAAGGTGTTTACAGGACTTATGACCTGTCATTGGTTGGATTAAGCGCACGCTTTATGTAATTACAAATTTAATTAATTTAATTACAAATTTAAAATTTTATCATGCATGATCATAAAAACAAAGGTGGAATGGGGAATGTTGTAATTACATAAAGCGTGCGCTTAACCCAACCAATGACAGGTCATAAGTCCTGTAAACACCTTGATCATCCATATTCAGTTTCCAGTTTGCGTCTTCGTCTCTATTAAGATACAATTAAATTATTATATTGCTCTGATGAAGCTTGGGTTCAAGCGAAACTAATTAGGATTGATTAATTAATTTGTTTATTTATACATAATACACAGATGAGACATAACAAACGAAACACATTTAGGCTACTCATTTGGACACAAAACGGTGTTACAAAGATAAGACAAAGATAAAACAACATGAAACCAAAAAAAAATCATACATATCAGAAGGAACCCAAATATGCCGACGTCAGTGAGGCAGTACTCTTTCCAGAATTTGTAATATATTTTAGGTCAATTAGAATAACCGTACCCTGGTTAAATAGAAAGTGTATTATTATTTTATATCTATAAGCTTAAAATGTCTAACCACAAAGTGAGTGCTTCATACGAAAATTCAACAAATATTCAACTAAGCACACTTGATTAAGGAATATTACAATATCTGGTGATGTATTGAATCCAGTGTATAAATTCAACACGATCGAGTAATTACTTCTTAGAGCGGCACATACGAAGCGTCAAACATCATAAGCGAAATAGGTGACTTTTTCAAATCTGTGCGCGTTTTCTATAACCTTGTAATAAAACATGTCGTATAAGATACGAACGCTTATGGCACAGAACATAACACTCAACAATTTATTTAAAAAAATTTATAAGAATAAAATATATTCTAAACGTACCTACATTAAAAGTTTCAGGCGCGAATTTACAACTTAGATATCTTTACGATTAAAAATGCGAAATAATTAATTTTTATTATAATTTTTAAGTCAAAGAAGTCAACAAAAAATATTGATATAAAGATTTTGTAATCTAATTATATCATCATCATCACCATCATCATCATCATCCTCATCATCATCATCATCATCATGAACATCATCATCATCATCATCATCATCATCATCATCATCATCATCATCATCTTCTTCTTCTTCATCTTCTTCATCATCATCATCATCATCATCATCATCTTCATCTTATTCATCATCATCATCATAATCATCATCATCATAATCATCATCATCATCATCATCATCATCATCATCATCAGCATCATCATCATCATCATCATCATCATCAGCCGTCTGTCATCTACTGCTGAACGTAGGCCTCTCCCAAAGCACGCCACCGCCCCCTATCCATTGCCGCTCACATCCATCCATGTCCAGCAATCCTTTTCAGATTGTCAGTCCAGCGGGCAGGGGGACGTCCAACACTACGGAATCCTGTACGCAGTCTCCACTCCAGAACCCGTCTTCCCCATCGGCCGTCGGTTCTCCGACAGATATGGTTAGCCCTCCGCCACTTCAGCCAGCCTATACTCAGAGCCACCTCAGTCACCTTGGTTTATTGTCGAATAAATTCGTTTCTAAAACTGTCCCTCGAGGTTATTTCAAGCATGGCTCTATCCATGGCGCGTTGGGCGACATTGAATTTGTAGACTAGACCTTTTATCAGTGTCTACGTCTGGGCTCCGTCCGTCATGACTGGCAAAACGCACTGGTTGAAGACTTAAGTCTTGAGGCATTGTGATATTTTAGAAGTGAGAACATGACGTAATTTTTTAAAGGCCGCCTAACCTCACTGAATTATCGGTCGGCTTATTTCTCGAAATTGTTTCTACCTATTTGTATGATTTGACCAATATATGTTTATTCTTGTACCACTTCGAGAGCCGATCCATCAACGGTTACTGATTTTGGGATAATATGTTCATTATACAAGACTTCCGTCTTGTCCAAATTCAAAATCTAATTAAATACACTTAAATAATTAAATGGTTGTCATTTTGTTTTGTATAGCATATAAGCATTCAATCATTGTGAAAATATATTATTATTTCACGCCTAGCACACTACAATGAAAGCAAAGCGGATGCGAAACTCTAGGGAATATCGGAACTCTACAAATCACGTTTTGAGAAAATCTGTTGACACGTATAATACATCCTTGTTGCAGGCGTCATCGCTTTCATTCCACGTGCTATGTGCAATGACTCTTTTGAAAACATATATTACAAAGAGTTTCGCATCTGCTCCGGTTTCGCTACAGTGTGCCACAGGCGTCAAAGTGATATTTTGATTTCTACAGAAATGTAACCGCAATCTTTCGCTGAGCTCAGATGTGATATTTTTTGGATATGCCGTTTATCTTGCCCTTTTCTACAAATAGCCGATCTGACACCTGTTGGAGCGTTGCCATAGCATCAAAGGAATGACACTCATTGGTTGAGATAAAGATAGTAAAACGTCATATTTTTGAATTCAAATAAACATCGAATAGGATACGTTAAAAACTATGGGTTTATGGTTTAATTAAATAGTTAAAAATATTGAGTAACAACGCAAATTGGACAAATTCAGTTTAATAAAAAATCTTTTCTAATGCATACATTCGTTTGAATAGGAAGAAACGAAATAACGTAATTTAAAATACTTTGAATTGATTTTAAAATGACGTCACAAACTTCGTATGGTGAAGTAACAATTTAATAATGATTTCATAAAATGTTAGCTACAGTGTTTTAAATGTTGCTTGAAAATATAAAGTGAACGGCGACAAGCGACCCTATTGCAAATCGTTTGACAGTTCCACGCCATAGATCATTTCAGATTTCAGTTTGGTTTCAACTTGCGAACTGTCAGATTGTTTGCGAACTTTTAGCTTGTTGGTTGAATTATTTAAACATTGACTAACTACAATGTCGGGGTAAGTATCTTTTGATTTCTCCATTCGTTTTTTGTACGAAAATTTGTGTACTTTCAGTTGTTTTTAAGTTTGCCGGAACCCATAACCTAAATTCGCGTATTGTTATTCAAACCGAAAGCGACTTTGCAACGACCTTTCAATAACTCCTGAGGTCGTGTGATTATTTTGAATGAGAATTGACTTTATGACGGAAATTTTTACGGTTTTTAGGCGTGTTTTAGTAAATTTTGACAATCTCGATCTCGCGCAGCATCCCACCCCATTGCACCATCTACACCTGCACAATTGGGCTGTCATCGTAAAATATTGCCATCTAATAAATAGCAAATTTTTGCTGTTGATATCACCGAGACTGCACTTTATTGATCAGAGCGGATAGATTCATCACCTGTGTGAGTCCTCCCCTATTTAACTGAAACATTAAAATGTGAATTTGTCTAATTTTCACATTCAAATTATCAAATTTAGTGTTCATATTACCCCTAGCAGCTGCGGTGCCTGTGATCGTGATGGGTATGACATTTTTTATATATAATTGATTTTTTTTTATTTTTATGAATTTTTTTAATCAATCAAAATGATATTAATAGTCCCAAGAAGTCATACTTAGAAAGGATGTCATTACAAAATATTTCTTTCACCATTTCTTTCAATATATAAATTGAATTTTATCTCCAGACGTTTCATCAAATTCCGTCTGGATGTCTGGAGATAAGGGCGAGGCCTACAATTTGAAGTTAAATTACATTCTGCACGTTTTATTTCAATATATTATTAATTTGGTATGGTAAAACACCTTATAAACTAATAGCTCTTATGAAAACATTCTAAGATTTGTAAAAAAAAATTCCCTTGAAAGTCTGATATTCTGTTTCTAACAAGTCGTGCTGTCGAAATCACCCGTATTCTCTTTTATATCTGCTCATCATAGACCAAACCATTACACTACACTCCAAAAGGCATGATTTTATTATTTTAATTTTCTAAAATTGTATATAAAAAAAAAATTTGTCGTCTGAAAATTCATTGATCTAATATTTGATAAACGATAACTTGTTTTACTCAAAATAAAGGAAATATATTTTATTATGTTATCTAAATTATTTATTTTATCTAACTGAGATGAGAATGATGAATCCTTAATTTGTCTACTAACACGCCCTCTTCTACAGGTTTTCCTTTGTCTTCCATTTTGTCCTACCCTTTATAAAATTAATAGGAACATTAAATCCATACGGCAAAACTTAATAAGAATGTTAATATTTTCAGCTTATTTGTAAATTTTATTTAAAAAAGGCCAAGTTTAAAAAAAAATCTAATTATTATTTTAGATTTTATAATAACTCCGGCCATTTTGTTTCCGATCAACCTTTATTGATTAATTGACCCCGCCTTCTAAATATGCGATGACGATGTTATGATTCTAAGTTCCCTTACCTAACTTTTCCCTCGTAACTTTTGAAGAATGATATTTGATTTATGCATATGATTTATTTTTATTTTTTACTGTGGTGTGGTTTCACTTATAGATTCAAAATTTATGAAAAGAACCAGTTCCTCAATATTAGCATCGTGCTTTCTAGGGTGGGGTCTTTTGAAAAATAATGGGATCCGATCCCAGTAAATATCTCAAGTTTTCAAACCTGTTTTATTCAGAATACAGATATAATCTCCCTCTTTGGTACGCAGTAATAATATTTAGCTATAATATTCCTTATTTTGTATTAATTAATCAAATTATCTATGAAGTTCAATTAATTCAATAGATTTCATACAATGTCCTTTAATCTCTTTTGAATGTCATTTCCAGTCAACAAAGTCACAGTTAAAGATTTATTTTTAGCATTTAGAATACAGACAGCCGCTGATAAACATTGTTAAGTTGTTTTAATTGTAACTGAAGATAATTTATTTCTTGATTTCGTAGTCTATTCCTAATAAGCTTAAAGGTCATTTAATAATATTGGGTGGTTCGGAAAGTTAATATTTTTTTTGTTGTATGAAAATCTCATTTATTTGAAAAGTAAAATAAATAACACATCAATCAAAATATTGTCCATCATTAGCCACTACTTTTTCCATCTTTCTGGCAATCTATTGTGGAAAAAACGCCTCGTCTTTTGAGGCAATCCAGGCATCGACCCAATTCTTGACATCTGCATAAAAATGAAAGTGCTGCTCTGGTAAGGCATGCGTCATGGATCTGAACAATTAGTAGTCCGATGGTGCCACGTCTGGTGAATAAGGGTGTGGTAGAATCTTTCAACCCATATTCTGTAAGTAGTTTTTGATCACGATTACGATGTGAGGTCGAGCATTGTCGTGTTAAAGAATCAGCTTGCTGTGCCTGTTGCCCCATTCCAGTAATTTTTCAGCCCGTGCCTGCTCTAATCGCATTAGCTATCGCCGGTAGTCTTCCCCCGAGACCGTTTCACCCGGTTTGAGGAGTTAATTTTTCGGTGAAACTTTTTCAATCTTCCAGGGCGATCTTTGTCATCAACGCTCAAACCACCAGCTTTGAAGCGTCTATACCATTCTCAGCATGATTTATCTAATGATACATGATCGCCATGAACTTCCACAAGCATTTTATGTGCCTCAGCTAAACTCTTCTTCCAATTAAAACATAACAGCAGAACTTCCCGCAAATGCTTCTTATTTATCACGAAAGTCAACATTTTAAGGAGTGATAAAACAAATGTTGTGAGAATGACAAATTGAACTTAATTAATGGTTCTCAGGATTATAAAAAATAAATGGCCGCCAGGTTTAAAGGCTTGAAGCAGTCAGAATCCTCTGTTGTAAATCAGACCGAACTTTCCGAATCACTTAATATTTGAATAATTAAAAATATTTACTATAAAAAATATTTAAATAAATTAAGTTTCATTTATTTGCATAATATTCACTTTATGTTATTTCCATGTGAGAGTAGATAAGAAATGATTACCTACCATACTCTTCTATTCTACATATTTTAATAAACTCTTACTTGGCCGATTTGAACTTCCTTTTTTCTTTTCTTGTGTCCTCTTCTATTTCTTGTTCCATTACCATTCTTTTCATATTTCTTCATTCTATTAGTTCATATTATTAAAATATCTTCGTGATCCTTTCATGATTTTATTTATAACACTTTTTTAGAACTATATTTAAGATTTTAATTTTATCATACAATACATTCTTTTACCAATACCATACATGGTGGTATAAGATCTTTTGGAGAGTTCTCTGGGGGGGTAGGGACAGAATTAGTGAACCTGAATTTTTGTTTGGACGTATTCATCTTCTTTACATTACTTATTAATTTGTTTGGTATTCTTATATAATTGTGTTTCTACATATTTTTCCGAGTGATCTATTTTCTTTTTAGCATTTATCCTACTTTCATCCTTCTCTTGCCAGCTCCAAGCTTAACTTTCATACATAAGGATTGGCACTGGAACTACATAATGTCGAGAAATCCATTTTACATTTTTTTAGAACAATTATTTGTCTAATAGTGCAATGTCAGGTCCCCCCAACGTTCGACGATCAATCACCGTGACAAACGCCTTCTCGCCACACTGATTTTCTGGGAAATGTTACTGGACTGTTTCCTACTCCAGAGATTTTCTGTAGGGATTACTTGCCCTTAACTGGTTGATCTCGGTTTTGTGGCGCCAAAGATATGCCATACGCCCTCTCCCTGTCTGCTATGACCCTGACGGTAGTGACTCTAGGATGCCAGGTAGTCAGATTTACTGGAAGTCTTGCTGTTATCATTCAAGGTGGCATTTCATCACATTTTATAGGTACAACCTTCCAGCAGTGGCACTTATATCCCACCGTGGCACTTCCAGTCAATTGAGTCCTGAGTTTAACAATTATTATGAATAGACGTATATAATTAAACCAATCCTTAAAAAAAAGGTTATATAATATTGTTTATCAACATGAATTTTTCAAGTATAAATATATTTTTATCCTTTTGTATTGTTTTTCCTATTTCTGGATTTTCTTTGATTATATAAACCTTAAATTTGTTTTTTATAAAATTTCTTTGAATTTTTTATCAGTAGGCGTTAAGGGTGTCTGAATTTTGATGTCATTCAAACACCCTTAACGCCTACTGAAATTATAAAAATAATTAATGTGTGGGGGTTAGAACCCGGGCATACAGAATCAATACTTCTATGAATATGACCAAAAATATCCCCATTAAGATTAGCAAAAACCTTGAGCATTCCCACCCGGGCGTGGCAGGGGTGTGGCAAGGTATGTCCGAGTACAGGTCTTCAATCACCGCAAGGTGTAAAAGTGATTTATCATTTATAAATTGATTGCATTATTCATTTAATTACTTATTGAAGCAAATTTTATTAACATAAATAATAAGCAACTTTGTTATTTAAAAAAAAAATATATTACATACACTTAATTTTTTAAGATAATCCAAAGTGTTTACTGAAATCTCTTGATTTTGATGTTTTTTTAACTACTTCCACTTTTGTCTTTATTTAGACAGCGACCGGTTTCGCCAGGCTCGCTGGCATCGACAGACCAGTTTTATTAAATCTAAATTAGAAACCTAAGTTTATTTTCAACAACATAATTTTTTTACTTTTGATAATTCTAGTATAAAGGTTTTTATATAATTTTTAATAAAGTTTAGAACCTTTTTAAAAAAGTATTATTGACGATGTAATTGGAACTAGAAATAGAGGAAGAGCGAGGAAAACGTGGCACGATAAAATAAATCAAATATTGAATGTCGGCCACGTGAAGAGTCAGAGAAATCGACGTGCGTGCATGACACAACGTATGAATGTTGAGGAAGTGAGAAAAATATGTCAGTAAAGAAAAGTATGGCAGTCCATTCTTTCTGCCTATCTCTTCAGAGAGACGGTGTGATGGTTCGTTAGTTAGTTAGTTTTTATTTAAAAAAAAAAGAAAAATATGGTTATTCTTTTCTTATCTGAGCCGGCCCTGGATACTTTCTTATTACCATAGCAACCCCCAACAGGTGTCAGATAAAGCCTCATAATACAGGAAAAATATTTCAGCTCAGAGCAAATGGGAGTCTTGTGGGAATATGACGTCCTATAGGAGTGGATGTTAAGATTCAAGTGTTTTTTAATAAATCTTTGAAAATTTTATATAAACTTGGGGGAAAAAGGTATTAAAATAAAAGCAAGATATTATAATCTTAATATATTGAAGACGGGCAACAATGTTAGAGATGTGAGTAAAATTATTTCCACATATTGTAGAATAATTTATAGATATAATTCTTCTTCTTCTTCTTCTTCTTCTTCTTCTGGTTTATTTATGTCCAACTGTCTCGCCATCTTTTGGGTGGTCTTCCTGGAGGTTGATTTTCTGTTAATACTTTATTTGCGGCTATGTTTATCACTATTTCAGAACATGCTGTTTCCACATGATCTCTTCAGTACCGCTTTCCAGATATAATTCATAAGATTAAATAATGTGCATTTTTTTTTATTCAAATGTGAATTGGAAAATGAATATCCATCATTATTGATGAAAATCAAATTTAGACTTGAGTTGGTCTTCACTTTCACTGTAACTCACAATTTTTATTTATTTAATATTTCTAATAAAATAAACAAAATACTTTTTAATTATAAAAAATATAATAAACTCTCAGACTGCTGTTCAATAAAATTTCATATTCTTGTTTATTTTGAAATTATAATAATAAAATTTTTATATGAAGCACCCACTTTGCGGTTAGTTATTTATAAAATATAAAATAAAATAAAAACTTTGCATTTAACCACATTATGGTTATTATGATTGATGTCAACTAGTTTTGCTTGGACTTGGGTCCAAGTCAGGGCAGTATAACAACCTTTGTTGTTATTAGAGATGGGCCGAGTACTCGTTTAATACTCGGTACTCCTTGTATTCGGCGTTTTTTATTACTCGTACTCGGCCGAATAACTCTGTCTAAATGACGAGTGTACGCGGCTTTACTAAAGTAATATAATATTATATTTTGGGAAATATAATGAAAACAGGAGGATTAAAAAGTTGCATTTATTAAAATTGAAGTTAAACAATTAATATTTAAAATTTAGCAAAGGCAAGTTGTGATGTAAGAATACAAGACTTACAGCCTGCTCCTTTTTTTTTCATAGACGTTACCTGCTTCTGAAAATAAACGCTCGCTATACACAGTGCTTGCAGGTGCACAGAAAAACACTCTTGCTAAATGTGCTATCTCTGGATATCTTGTTTTATGTCTTGCCCACCACTCGAAAGGACTTTTATCTTTTGACAACAATTCTAGAGCCATGGGGCTTTTAGGATCGTCGCGCTCCGGTGGCTGGGTAGAAGCAAGTTCTTGGAAGCAATTCCAAAATGATGCATGAGCATTGATTGTCTTAATTGGTTAAGGTTAGAATTAGATTCGTTTTCTTCACTGCTGCTGGCGCTCTCTGTAACGTCTCTTCTTTCAATGGATTCTAAAATAGGATCTTCCTGATCAATTCGCATTTCTCTTGATTAAAAAATCTCATTCTGGGGTCCAGTAAAGTAGCCAAACAGTAATATTTATCACCTTCTAAGCCTTGAAAGCGATCCTGAACTTCATCTTTAAGCTTTTCTTGCATATCCGCTATGTTTGGGAAGATTTCACCAACTTGAAATTGAACCGAGTTATTCGGCCGAGTATTCGGTTTGGCAAACATCAAACCGAGTAAAACTCGTACTCGGTAACTCGGTAAAACTTGTACTCGGCGCATCTCTAGTTATTATACTGCCCTGATGAAGCTTGGCTCCAAGCGAAACTATTTGGCATCAGTTATAATAACCATACCGTGGTTAAATACAATTTTTTATTTATTTATTTTATATTTTTCTAATAATTATGTATAATTAAAAAAACATAATACCTTCATATCATCAAATCATTCCTCAATGTCTTCATATCTGAAATGGGTGTAGATGCTACAAAATTCAGAATTTTATAGTGTAAGTCTTTATAGATCACATAGAAGTGACGATCTTATCTAATATTTTACAATTTTTTTTATAAACTTTTTTTTATATTGAAATTATTACTACAGAAAAGGTTTATCATCTCATGAATGAAAATGAGCTCTTCTTTTAAATAGTCCAGGGTTCTCGTGATGGTTAAAAATATAAAGTTTTTAAATACGTATTTTTTCTTTTTCAAAGGAAAGCTGATATCGCCCTCATCGGATTGGCCGTCATGGGTCAAAACCTCATTCTTAATATGGACTCCAAGGGATTTGTTGTTTGTGCCTACAACAGAACGGTGGAAAAGGTACGTTATTTTTTTGTAAGTAAAGATAAAAATAACCAAGTGGAAAAGTTGAAAAAATATATATACACCGGTACACACGTCTTGAATAACATATAAGAAAATAAAATCAGTACTTAGAATCATTGATACTAAAATTATTATATTATATCTGAAGCAATATAATTCAGCATCATGAGATGCCTTTTTACTGATAAGACCATAAACCGATTCCATTCGAATATGTGAACTGAAGAGGTTCTTATTTGTTAACATTTTCATTTTGCAACATTTTCAGATGTAAGGTTAGATGCTCGAATTAATAAATAATTACTATTTGTTTTTGTATACTGTATATGTCGGTGAGCATTTACAAAAACTACAAACGCGCTGGGTGTGTACTGAGTATTTAATGAAATTTTGGTTGTACGCGCCTAGCGCCTCCTCAGCAATCACCGTGTTAAATTAATTGTCCTAACATTTTACAGGTGACAAACTTCCTCAATAATGAAGCGAAAGGGACAAAAATCATCGGAGCCACATCTTTGAAAGATATGGTTTCCAAGCTCAAGACACCAAGGAGGGTTATGCTGCTTGTGAAAGGTGATTATTTAAACCTATTTTTAATCGTTACTGATTCAGTAAAATCTATAATTCTATTATAGAATGTAAAAATCAATGTGGCCAAACTTTAGTTTTTTTTGTTGTTTATTTACAGCTGGTTCTGCGGTTGATGACTTTATCAAACAATTGACCCCGCTGCTCTCCAAGGGTGACATCATCATTGATGGTGGTAACTCTGAGTACACGGATACGCAACGGCGCTGCAAGGAACTTCAAGGAAAGGGGCTACTATTTGTAGGGGCTGGGGTATGGATTAATTACATTACTTACTAATTATACCACATTATTTGCGACTTGGCGAATATTCAAATGAAAAATGTTGATTCTTATCTATATAATAAATAAACACTGTTTTGTCTTATTAATATAAATGAAATCATGGAAGACAGAGGATAATACGAACAATCGAGGTAAATAATTCTCATAGTTGATTACGTTGCATTACAAATTAACTATTATTATTATTTTGTGTAATCATTTTTTTAAATCATGACAGCATGAGCCAAATCGATGTAAAGGGTATTATAGCTATCATAGTGATTCTCGTGACATGTGGTAGGTAGCTTATCTATCGCCATTTTATTGTCATGTCAGACAAACTAAACAAATGGACATATCAGACCTGACCAAATATGAGACCTTAAAAATTGTACACAGAGTGACCATGGAAAAGCCAACAGACAGCACCTACAAATTAACTAAAAATTCAGACATACACAGACACTGGACCAGGAATTGTGACAGATATCACTTACCGATTGCACGAACTAAGACAGGACAATCAAGGATATTGAACAATGGACTGAAACTTTACAATGAACTACCTAAAGACACAAGGAATCTCACTACAACTCAATATAAAAAATATCTGAAACAATACATAATTAATAGTAAGATCTAAAAATGTAACCATATAACCCAATTGGGTTTTTAAAAAAAAAAAAATTAAAAAAAAAAAAAAAAAAATGTGAATTCTACACCAGACAGAATCAAACCCGGAACCTTTGGGGTGGCACTTACCACTCTGCCACGAAGGTCCAGGTATATGAATGCATACATTTTATTTGTGGAAATAAAGTGTCACAATCTATTCTGTACCTTTTTTCAAAAAGTATTGATCTAAGTCAATCCCTCCGCCTTTCCTAGCTTCATCTTCCTGCCAACAGGGGACCAGTCTCGCGCACCCTGGGTGCTGCGGGCTGGACTCAGTCTCAGGGTGTGATTAAGCTAAAGACATTTGTATCTTTCTCCCTACATGGACAGAGATAAGAATTAAACGCTATATATGAACAAAAGGCATTTTCCTAACACATCTGTTGTGATTTTTCAAGTTTCACAGCAGCATGCTTTTAACGATGCTTTATTTAGTCTGCTAGTGAAAACAAAAACACTCTAAGGGTTGCTTGTTTTTCCTAATAAATTACATGAAAGTGCCCAGAAGTTCTTTACGCAAAATGAGAAGAAACATATTGAAATGTGTAACAGTTTACTTGCCACTAGATTGGCAGAGTTGTGAATCTCGGAGTTCCCTTATGATTACATGAAACAAACGAGAACAAAAAAATGTGAAATTGGGGAATGTACCGAATTCATATAATTATATTTGAGAACAATAAATAACCTTCCCTTAAAAAGATAGAGTCATGAATCTCGGCATTCTCTTATAGCTACATAGAACACTGTATGAAAACAAAAAAAGTAAATGTAAGAGATTATGCTGTTCTATTCTTTATCTTTTCCCATATCCATAAAAAGCCCATTAACATATGGGTACATGAAGCACTGTATGAGCACAAACAAATCCATATTATAATGGTGTGCCGGTGAATACATAACCTTTTCCCAAATTAATGTTGTGATATTGTAGAATCCACGCGAGAGAAAAATCTTTTAAGTAGAGTCTGACGGTTCTTCAGATACTATCCCCTAAAGAGATTGAGTGATGGGTCAATGAATTTCCTTGTAGGTGCATTTGAACGCTGTATGAGAACAAAACAAATGTCAATATGAAAAAGTTTGTTGGTCCATCCTCTTCCTTTTCTATAATTAGTAGCCGAAGAAGACCGCAGATTCCATATGTAAATAAGTTAGAATTATCTGATGGCCCATCTGCTGTTTTCCCTTAAAAAAGATGAATCTAGCATTTCCTTGTAGGTACATGAAACACTGTAAGAGAGCAATAAAAATGTTAATATAGGGAAATGTGCTGGTATTTCGTCTACATTTTCACCAAACAAGCAAACCTTATGAAGTTCATAGATTCTAGATCAGTGATTCTTAACCGGGATGCCAGCGCCCCTTTGTGGGCGTTTTGGAGGTCTGGCGGGGTGTTATTAAATTTTTAGCATGTAGGGGGTGCTGCAGAAGTTCGAGTAGGCATTGTGTCACTTATACACTTTCTTTCGAAGCTTTGATTTATAAGTTCTGTAAAATAAAATACACTTTCACCCACAAATATGTTAACTTGGGCATAATACTCAATATCATGTTCTTCATATAAAATAAAAGCTCATTCTAAAATGTTCAATATATCACCTATGATTGTTTTGATATGTGACAAGTTTTATACCGTACGAGGCTTTTAAAAAAACGTTTGTAGTGGGAAATATATTGCATAAAATTGTAATTTAAGAAAACTGTAAATTTAAAATTTAGTTTTTTTTTAGGGGGGGGGATAGGGCTTTGGATAATTTTACTATGATAAAGGGGGCGATTCTTTCAATACGGTTAAGAAAGACTGTTCTAGAAAATTAAAAAAAAAATTAAGTTGTGTTAGTGATGAATTATGGGAATCTGTTTTAGGTATATTAAACACTGTAAAAACAAGAAATATTTTACTATTATAAGGGTAGACATCCTGCTGTCTATTCTTTACATTATACAATTGTAATTGTAATAATATGATATGACGACCTTTGTGGCCGAGTGGTAAGTGCATTGACTGCCACACCGAAGGTCCCGAGTTCGATTCCCGGCGAGGGCAGTGTGATTGTCATACTCTCTTGGTCTGGTGTAGAATTCTCGTGAAAATATAATGGCGATAGATTACCTGCCTATCACATGTCACGCGAATTCACGCGAGAGGGTTCAGATAAAATTTCTGAGGTATCTCTACATGAGGGAGTATGGTAGTTATCCATGGCTCTATCCCACGGCATTTCTTTTGGGAATGCTCGGAACCAATTCCCTACAGCTTCGAAGGGATGGACATCTAATAACCCATTTCTTCAGATTAATTAGGGGATACTTCGAGAACTCGGCCGTACTGGAGGATGTTGGTCTTTTTCTCCACGATAGATATCTCCGACAGCGACAGCACAGATTGTTTTACCTACCGGCCGCCAGAACCAATCTGCCTCTGGTGACACCGGTGGGAAGAGCAATTAGTCTGCTGAACGTGGTCTCCTCGGAGATCGACGTCTTTCATGTTAGTGAAAGTACGTTCAGGGGACAAATACTCTTGAGTTTGGAAAGTATCTTGTCGAACCATCACTAATGCGTTCCTGGTATTATGTTGTATGTGTATAATATCTTACCTGTACTAAATAGATGCCTTAAATATTTATGCTGTTTGTAATGTCTTTTGAGTAAATAAACTGATTTGATATGATTTGAATCAATTTGATAGTTTTACATCGATTTGGCTCGCGCTGTAATGATGTAAAGAGCGATTCAACCAAATAATAATAATACGATAGCTTCATGATTATCACATATTCATTCATTTACAAGTACATGAAACACTGTATTAAAGCAAAAACAATAATGAGGATTTCATTTAAAAATGGCGTTTCATCCTCTACTTGCTACTAATAAATATTTTTGTAAATCATTGAATTCATGAAATCTTCAATTATAGAAAAATGTTAAAATCACTATTTTGAATTGTATGACCATTTTCCTCTACAAAAACTGAATCTTTTTATTTATTTATTTCCATATGGTTTCATGCGATGAGGTTCGCAACCCATCACACCGCGTCTCTCGCGTTGGCGAAAAGAGAAGGATGGAGTGCAGCATCGATTAAAGTGTTGCAGTCCATTCTTTCTGTCTACCCTTTCGGGGAAACGGCGTGATGGTTAGTTAGTTAGTTAAATATAAAAAAATATCAAAATAGAAATGCGTGGCAGTCAATCATCCAACCTTTCCAAATAAAGTAGCGTGATTCAGAAAACATTAAACCATTGTATCAAAGGGAAATGTATAAATATGAGAGTTGGCGATACATCCTCTGTCTTCCATCTAAGAAAATAGCTAAATGATTATTATATTTTTTACATATGTGTGTTCATAGAACACTGTCTGATTGCGAAAAAAAAATACTGAAGAGTGTGACGGTCCACTGAACGATAAGAAAGATGGGTGTGAGAATTAACTTAGTAATAAAGTTTAGAGTAAGCTTAACTTAATGTGAAAAAATAAAACCTCTATTCTGATCCAATTTATTTATATATCTTTAAAATTCTGTTTCATTTTGGATTCAAATGATAACTATAAGATAATACTAAATATGAATTTGTTTGTAAAAGTATATCGGATATGCAATATTTAAAATTCTTTTATAATCAATATAAGTCTTGTGTAAGAAGTAATCTCATATTCTTGCAATGCACTTTTTGAGTTCTTCTTGAAAACTAAATTATTGACGGCTATAGACATGGTGTTCTTCTACCGACCCTTATGTATGGAAGCGAAGCATAAAACTGGCAAAAGAAGGATGAAAGTAGAATAAATGCAGTAGAAATGAGATCTCTTAGACGAATGTGCGGATACTCTGTGTGATAGAGTGTCGAATGAAAATATAAGAAGTGAATGCGGTGCGAATGATGGTGTCATGAACAAAATAATGAAAGGATCATTAAGATGGTTTGGACATATGGAAATAATGAATGAAGAAAGAATGGTAAAAAATGTATATGTTAACGATGTAAATGGAACCAGAAATAGAGGAAGACCGAGGAAAACGTGGCACGATCAAATAAATCAAATATTGAATGTCGGCCATGTGAGGAGTCAGAGAAATCGACGCGCGTGCATGACACGATGTATGAATGTTGAGGAAGCGAGAGAAATATGTCAGGAAAGAAAAGTGTGGCAGTCCATTCTTTCCACCTACCCCTTCGGGGAGACGGCGTGATGGTTAGTTAGTTAGTTAGTTAGTTAGACATTTAATGAGTTCATTCATACAACAGCAAATTTACCAATTTTTATTAAGAAATTCCTCATTGAAAGAGAGAAAACAAGATTGAACCTTTCACAGTATATTCTGGGGTACTACAAGGCTCTATTCTTGGTCCATTATTACTTGTTACTTTGCGCGAGGGAATATGGTATTTTTTGGGTTTCCCACACATCATCCATGTTCAAGAACATGCGTATTGTGTAACTCAAGCCTTCCTCATGTGGCCTTCAATCTTGCAAGATTGATGTCATGGTCCAATATTCGCTTGTCTACCATTCTCTCGAAAAACCAAATTCCTTAATATCCATTGATTTAAGCCTCAGATAAGTTCTCAGCTTTAACGTCTAGACCTTCAGGGCTGGAGTCGCGCTAAACGTTAAGGGCATAGATATCACAGATCTGCCAAAATCATCTTCATCTTGCTTAGCTTAAACATATCTTCTTCGATGATCCTACAGCCCATATCGAGCCTTAGCCTCCAGTATTCTTCGCCTCCAACTCCTCCTGTCCTCCGCTTCGACCCTCCAATCTGACACTCGTAACAATTTCGCTCCATCTCTCCCAACTTCATCCTCCCATCACAGCCTTGGTCGTCCAATTGGTCTTCTACCACCTGGGTACCACTCCAGCAATCTTTTTGGGGTTCGCGATGACCGGCCCATTCAGTCTGACCTGTGTGGAGAGACTGGGAGCTTTGTAAATATAGTACAGCTCGTCATTATGCCGCACTCTCCAACCTTCACCGTCATTCACAGGTCCCAGAATTCTTAAATATAAACACAGCTTAAACATATAGTCTGTTAAATTATTTTAGAACATATTATTATGGTAAGAGTGAGGTTTCATTTTTGCCAATTCCAATGGGATATGCAATGCGGTTAGTTTGTAAGTTAATTAAACTTGAAGTGAAAGAAAATTATATTAAAAAAAATAATAAATTTAATATATTTGGCATAATAAAAGCAATAAATCTAGTGCAAAATGTGTGGCCCCTTCGCGAAGAATTATCCCGCTGAGGTGGCTAAATATAATAAATTGAAATTATTAATAAGTGAATTAAAATGCTTTAAAAAAAGTGCTCACTTAACCAATTGTTCGGTTTAGTGTCGCGACGCACGCACAAACGGACTGATGGAACCTTGAAGACGTCATGACGCCTCTTCGTTCACGTAGCACTCGATTACAAAGTGGACTGGCATCACGATGCTATCGAAACCCACTTCGGGGTGTGCCTTAGATATGTATATATGTATGTATTTATATTAATATATGTATATATTATATGTATGTATATGTATTATATTTATATATATTGGCGATGAGGTTCGCAACCCATCACACCGCGTCTCCCGCGGAGCGAAAAGAGAAGGATGGAGTGCCGCATCAGTAAATGTATGACAGTCCATTCTTTCTGCCTACCCTTTCAGGGAGATGGCGTGATGGTTAGTTAGTTAGTTATATATAAAGGGCACCGGCAAGAAATCCTTTACTTTTACTTATATAATTTTAGGTTTATTTATATTCAGATATAAAGCAATGGAGTAGATTGGTTGAACGCTTTTTTAGACGGAAGAACTCGTCAAATAAAAAAGTAGTTCATAGTTTGGGTTTTGCAAAAATAGCTCTACTGAAGAAGTCAATGTAATTAATTTATTCAATTTTATCTAATGTCAAGATGGTCGCATTCATCAAGTCATCATTCAAGTTTTTATAAAATGGTAGGATTTTATATGAAGATATTATAGGATTTTATGGATATATTTAGTCATGTAATGTTTTAAAAAAGATTTCTTCCGGTACCTTTAATATATATTTATAAATACATAGTATATTTATATGCAAGTATATTTAGTTCATTGTACTGTTAATGGTGTCACTAATACACGATTGTTCTGAGCTATATGCTTTTTGTGTATAATACACTCGCAGATACCACAGATCTGCCAACATCATCTTTGATTTCCTCGACATATTTAGATCCAGAGATCCAGAATCTTAATGTTCTATTCTTGAGTACCATAAGGCATCAACCTTGGTCCCTTTCCATTTATTTATCATTGTGAAGGTTATCAAACTCACGATTTCTTTTATTTGCCAATGACCTAAAATATCTGCGTCTAATCTATCTAATAAATGAAGTTTTATTGCTCACATAACTATCGCAAATTCAAATAATCTCAGTGTATTGTTCAACGGTTCAGAACAGGCATGAGTATACATAATTCAGTGTTATGGAGTCCACATGTGGCATAATACTTAGATTAATATTAGAGGATCCGTACAGTATTCTCAACAATATGGGAATTGCACGAAGGACTTTGGAAGTCATCTATGGCTATCTGGCATCATATTCATTCAGATCTATGGGCTATTGCAGTGCACTTTATACTTTCACATACATGTTAAGGTGACCGATATATGTGAATCGCAATTTCTTTTCCATAGTGAATATTCGCATTAAGCATTTAGTCGGATTCTCTGGCCCTATATATTGTGAATTGTGTTATAAAATGTACAGGAATCCTGATACAGACTCTACATCTAATCACGCCCTCCCTTTATAACTTTTTTAACCACTTTTTAAAACAGAAAAGTTTCATCCCACATAAAACATAAAAATAATGAATTATGTGTTCTCATTGAATACGTTTAAATATAGATTTTTTTCTTTCTCTCCAAACATTATACATACCTAACCTAACTTTACTCAACCGTTTGGTCGGTTCTTTAGCCACTAATTCGGCAAAATCTCTACCCTTCAACATCTCCCGTCTTAATTGTGTACGTATCAAATCTTACTTAATCCTTGCCCATCCATTTTTGTAGGTTCTTTAGCAATGAGTTAAAACAAATCTACCTAACCTGACCCCATTCAATTATCCAGTAAACTTAGCCATTAGTTCCACCTAATTACATACATATTCCCTTTACTCAGACGTTTGGTATATCCCTGTCATTCTAGTATACCTTATTGAATTATATCAATTAAACCTAACCTAATTCTTGGCTAATCAATTTTGTAGGTCCTGTAGCAATGAGTTCAAACAAATCTACCTAACCTAACCCTATTCAACCATCCAGTAGTAACTGCCGAGTTGTAACAAAAGCCAATCACTCTTCTAGTGAAACGGAAGACCTATTCGATTACTCGAATAGTTCGACTTCTCTTGGTGAGGTTTTTGTGGTTCGCTCATCACTTGGCGAATGCGGAGAAGCACCAAACAGGCCACAGCCGATTTCCCTTCCAAACCTGTAGAAATTCCATAAGAAAGAATGACGCCTGAAAGAAAATAACAAAATAAATAAAAATCCACTTGAATATATATAAGCCTTGTACATAATGAGCAAGGCCAATATCTAAAAAAAAAAAAAACTACCAGTAGATTTCCAAGCCATAAGTTCCACATAATTATATACATTTCCCCTTTGTCTATCCCTATCATTCAACTATTCGTGATTGCACTATATCAAATATAAACCTAAACCTTGCCCAACCATTTTTGTAGGACCTGTAGCAATGAGTTCAAACAAATCTACCTAACCCAACCCCATTCATTCGTTCCACTTACCCTTTACCCAGTAGTTATGTCTATCCCTGTCATTCAACTATTCTTTATTGTATTATATCAAATACATCTAACCTTAAACTTGACTAAAAATTATTGCAGGGCCTTTAGCAATGAGTTAAAACAAATTTATCCAACCTAATCCCATTCAACCATCCACTAGATCTCTTAGCCATTAGTTCCACTTACCCTTTACCCAGAAGTTCTGTCTATTCCTGTCATTCTACTATTCCTTATTCCACTATATCAAATACACCTAACCTAAACCTTACACAACCATTTTTGTAGATCCTGTAGCAATGAGTTCAAACAAATCTTCCTAACCTAACCCATTCAACCATCCAGTAGATCTCTAAACCATTAGTTCCGCTTACCCAGTAGTTCTGTCAATCCATATCATTCAACTATTCGTTATTGTATTAATATATCTACCCTTATCCTTGCCCAACAATTATTGCAGGTCCTTCAGCAATGAGTTAAAATAAATCTATCTAACCTTATCCTATTCAACCAGCCAGTAGATCTCTTAGCCATTAGTTCCACTTACCATTTACCCAGTAGTTCTGTCTATCCCTGTCATTCTACTATTCCTTATTCCACTATATAAAATATACCTAATCTAAACCTTACCCAACCATTTTGGTAGGTCCTGTAGCAATGAGTTCAAACAAATCTACCAAACCCAACCCCATTCAACCATCCAGTAGATCTCTTAGTCATTAGTTCCACTTACCATTTACCCAGTAGTTCTGTCTATCCCTGTCATTTTACTATTCCTTATTCCACCGTATCAAATATACCTAACCCAAACCTTATACAACCATTTTTGTAGATCCTGTAGCAATAAGTTCAAACAAATCTTCCAAACCCAACCCCATTCAACCATCCAGTAGATCTCTAAACCATTAGTTCCACTTACCCTTTACCCAGTTGTTCTGTCAATCCATGTCATTCAACTATTCCTTATTGTATTATATCAAATACTCGTATACCTACCCTTATCCTTGGCCAACAATTATTGCAGGTCCTTTAGCAATGAGTTCAAATAAATCTATCTAACCTAACCCTATTCAACGACCCACTAGATTTCTTAGCCATTGGTTCCCTTTACCCTTTACCTAGTAGTTCTGTTTATCCTTGTCATTCTACTATTCCTTATTCCACTATATAAAATATACCTAATCTAAACCTTACCCAACCATTTTGGTAGGTCCTGTAGCAATGAGTTCAAACAAATCTACCAAACCCAACCCCATTCAACCATCCAGTAGATCTCTTAGTCATTAGTTCCACTTACCCTTTACCCAGTAGTTCTGTCTATCCCTGTCATACAAGTATTCCATATTGTATTATATCAAATATACGTAACCTTATCCTTGCCCAAAAATTATTGCAGGTCCTTCAGCAATGAGTAAAAACAAATTTATCCAACCTAACCCCATTCAACCATCCACTAGATCTCTTAGCCATAAGTTCTACTTATACTTTAACCAGTAGTTCTGTCTATCCCTGTCATTTTACTATTCCTTATTCCACCATATCAAATATACCTAACCTAAACCTTACCCAACCATTTTGGTAGGTCCTGTAGCAATGAGTTCAAACAAATTTACCAAACCCAACTCCATTCAACCATCCAGTAGATCTCTTAGTCATTAGTTCCACTTACCCTTTACCCAGTAGTTCTGTCTATCCCTGTCATCCAAGTATTCCTTATTGTATTATATCAAATATAGCTAACATTATCCTTGCCCAACCATTTTTGTAGTTCCTGTAGCAATGAGTTCAAACGAAATCAACCTTATCTTACGCCATTCAAATATCCAATAGATCTCTTACCCATTAGTTCCACTTAATTACATACATATTCCCTTTATACAGTAGTTCTGTCTATCCCTGTCATTCAACTATTCGTGATTGCACTATATCAAATATACCAAACCTATACCTTGCCCAATCATTTTTGTAGGTCCTGTAACAATGATTCAAACAAATCTACCTAACCCAACCTCATTCAACCATACACTAAATCTCTTAGCCATTAGTTCCACTTACCTCCTTTTACCCAGTAGTTTTGTTTATCCCTGCCATTATACTATTCCTTATTCCACTATATCAAATATACTCAACCTAAACCTTGCCCAACCATTTTTGTATTTTAGCAATGACTTCAAACAAATCAACCTTACCTTACCCAATTCAAATAACCAATAGATCTATTACCCATTAGTTCCACGTAATTTCATATATATTTCCTTTACCCCGTAGTTCTGTATATCCCTGTCTACCTACTCTTCCTTATTGGACTATATCAAATATATCAAATCTAATCCTTACCCAACCATTTTTGTAGGTCCTTTAGCAATGAGTTTAAACAAGTCTTCCTAAATATCCCGTTTAAATATACTCTTACCCATTAGTTCCACCTAATTTCATACATATTCCCTTTACCCTGTAGTTCGATCTATCCCTGTCATTTTACTATTCCTTATTCCACCATATCAAATATACCTAACCTAAACCTTACACAACCATTTTTGTAGATCCTGTAGCAATGAGTTCAAACAAATCTTCCTAACCTAACCCATTCAACCATCTAGTAGATCTCTAAACCATTAGTTCCACTTACCCTTTACCCAGTTGTTCTGTCAATCCATGTCATTCAACTATTCATTATTTTATTATATCAAATATACCTACCCTTATCCTTGGCCAACAATTATTGCAAGTCCTTTAGCAATGAGTTCAAATAAATCTATCTAACCTAACCCTATTCAACCACCCACTAGATTTCTTAGCCATTGGTTCCACTTACCTTTTACCAAGTAGTTCTGTTTATCCCTGTCATTCTACTATTCCTTATTCAACTATATAAAATATACCTAATCTAAAACCTTACCCAACCATTTTGGTAGATCCTGTAGCAATGAGTTCAAACAAATCTACCTAACCCAACCTCATTCAACCGTACACTAGATCTCTTAGCCATTAGTTCCACTTACCTCCTTTTACTCAGTAGTTCTGTTTATCCCTGCCATTATACTATTCCTTATTCCACTATATCAAATATACTCAACCTAAACCTTGCCCAACCATTTTTGTATTTTATGTAGCAATGACTTCAAACAAATCAACCTTACCTTACCCAATTCAAATATCCAATAGATCTCTTACCCATTAGTTCCACTTAATTTCATATATATTTCCTTTACCCCGTACTTCTGTCTATCCCTGTCTTTCTACTCTTCCTTATTGGACTATATCAAATATATCAAATCTAATCCTTACTCAACCATTTTTGTAGGTCCTTTAGCAATGAGTTTAAACAAGTCTTCCTAAATATCCCGTTTAAATATACTCTTACCCATTAGTTCCACCTAATTTCATACATATTCCCTTTACCCTGTAGTTCGATCTATCCCTGTCATCCAACTATTCCTTATTGGATAAATATACCTTCCAAAATATAGCTTACTTATCCCTGCCCAACGATTTTTTTAGATCCCGCAGCAAAAAGTTCAAACAAATCATCCGAACCTAACCCCATTCAACCATCCAGTAGATCTCTTAGCCATTAGTTCCACTTACCATTTACCCAGTAGTTCTGTCTATCCCTGTCGTTCTACTATTCCTTATTCTACTATATCAAGTATACCCAACCTTAACCTTCCCGAACCATTTTTGTAGGTCCTGGAGCAATGAGTTCAAACAAATCTACCAAACTTAACCCCATTCAACCATCAAGTAGATCTCTTAACCATTAGTTCCACTTAATAACATAGATATTTCCTTTACCCAATAGTTCAGCTATTCTACCATTCCTTATTGTATGTATTATATCATTTTTTTTAGATCCTGTAGCAAAAAGTTCCAACAAATCGTCCATTCTGTAGATCTCTTAGCCATTAGTTCCACTTACCTTTTTCCCGGTTGTTCTGTTTATCCAAGCCATTCAAGTATTCCTTATTGTATTTTATCAAATATACCTAACCTTATTCTCGCCCAACAATTATTGCAGGTCCTTTAGCAATGAATTTAGACAAATCAATCTAACCTAACCCCATTCGACTATCAGTAGCCACCATAGATTATTCCTTCCAGATCCCGACGTTAGTAGCTAGCTAAATAGATAACCATTAGTTAAATCAAAGCAGAATATCCACTTGTTGAAATATAAACCTTGTAAATAATAAGCAAGGTAAATAATAATGCAACTCCCAATTAAAAAAACAAAAAAACATCCAGTAGATCTCTTAGCTATTAGTTCCATTTACCCTTTACCCAGTAGTTCTGTATATCCCTATCATTACTATTCCTTATTCCACAATATCAAGTATACCCAACCTAAACCTTGCTCAACCATTTTTGTAGGACCTGTAGCATTAGTTCCACTTAATTACATAGATATTCCCTGTACCCGGTAGTTCTGTCTATCCCTGCCATTCTACCATTCCTTATTGTATGTATTATATCAAAGCCTTGTTCATAATAAGCAAGGCAAATAATAGAACTCCCATCTAAATAAAAAAACATCCACTAGATCTCTTAGCCATTAGTTCCACTTAATTACTTACATATTCCCTTTATCCGGTAGTTCTATCTATCCCCGTCATTCAACTATTCTTTATTGCGTTATATGAATCATTACTAACCTTATCTTTGCCCAACCATTTTTGTAATTCCTGTAGCATTGAGTTCAAACAAATGATCCTTACTTTACCCCATTCAAAAATCCAATAGATCTCTTACCCATTAGTTCCACCTAATTTCATATATATATTTCCTTTATCCCACAGTTCTGGCTATCCCTGTCATTCAACTATTCTTTATTGCGTTATATCAATCATATCTAACCTTATCTTTGCCCAACCATTTTTGTAATTCCTGTAGCATTGAGTTCAAACAAATCATCCTTACCTTACCCCATTCAAAAATCCAACAGATCTCTTACCCATTAGTTCCACCTAATTTCATATATATTCCCTTTATCCCACAGTTCTGGCTATCCCTGTCATTCTACTATTACTTATTGCACTTAACAAATATATCAACCAAATCCTTACCCAACCATTTTTGTAGGTCCTTTAGCAATGAGTTTAAACAAATCTAAATAACCATACCCCATTTAAATATCCAATATATCCACCTAATTTCATACATATTCCCTTTACCCCGTAGTTCGATCTATCCCTGTCGTTCTACTGTTCCCTGCCAAACTATGTTTTTAGATCCTGTAGCAATGAGTTCAAATAAATCTTCCGAACCTAACCCCATTCAACCATCCAGTAGATCTCTTAGCCATTACTTCCATTTACCATTTACCCAGTAGTTCTGTCTATCCCTGTCATTCTACTATTCCTTATTCTACTATATCAAATATACCCAACCTAAACTTTGCCCAACCATTTTTGTAGGTCCTGTAGCAATGAGTTCAAATAAATCTATCTAACTTAACCCCATTCAACCATCCAGTAGATCCCTTAGCCATTAGTTCTATTTAATTATATACATATTCCCTTTACCCAGTAGTTCTGTCTATCCTTGTTATTGTACTATTCCTTATTGCATTACATTAAATACCTAACCTTATCTTCGCCCAACCTTTTTTATAGGTCCTGTAGCAATGAGTTCAAAATAATCTACCAAACCCAACCCCATTCAACCATCCAGTAGATCTCTTAGCCATTAGTTCCAATTACCCTTTACCCAGTTGTTCTGTCTATCCCTATCATTCAACTATTCCTTATTCTATATATCGAATATACCTAATCTTATCCTTACCCAACAATTATTGCAGGTCGTTTAGCAATGAGTTCAAACAAATCTATCTAACCTAACCCCATTCAACTATCCTCTAGATCTCTTAGCCATTAGTTCCACTTACTTTACCCAGTAGTTCTGTCTATCCCTGTCATTCTACTATTCCTTATTCCACTATATCAAATATACCCAACCTAAACCTTGTCCAACAATTATTGCAGGTCCTTTAGCAATGAGTTCAAACAATTCTACCTAACCTAACCCCATTCAACCATCCACTAGATCTCTCATGAGTTGGCGAATGCGCAGAAGCTCAAAACAGGCTACAGCCGACTTTCCCTTCCAATCCTGTATAAAATTAATAAGAAAGAATGACGTCTGAATGGAAATAACAAAATATAGAAAACTCCAATTGAATATACTTATATAAGCCTTGTACATAATAAGCAAGGAAAATAATAGGGAAACTCCCATCTAAAAAAATTAAAAAACATCCACTAGATCTCTTAGCCATTAGTTCCACTTAATTACATACATATTCCATTTACCCAGTAGTTCTGTCTATCCCTGTCATTCAACTATTCCTTTTTGCATTATATCAAATATACCTAACCTTATCTTTGCCCAACTATTTTGTAGTTCCTGTAGCAATGAGTTCAAACAAATTAACCTTACCTTACCCCATTCAAATATCCAATAGATCTCTTACCCATTAGTTCCACCTAATTTCATATATATTCCCTTTACCCCTTACCCCGTAGTTCCGTCTATCCCTGTCTCTCTACTATTCCTTATTGCACATTATCAAATACACCTTACCCAACCATTTTTGTAGGTCCTGTAACTAATTTGCACCCCCATAGGAGCACCGCGTCCCAGCTGAGGTTTTCCATGGTTCCCTCAGTTGTAAGGCGAATGTCGGGATGTTATTAGATAGCCCATGGAACCACATGGCAGGCACTCTTACACTCATTTAGTTAAATTCTCACACAGACTCACTTTTAGTAAAGTTCAAACCACTTTTAAATATTAAATATCGAGGTATCATAGAAACGACACAAAACCAAGCAAAAAAAAAAAAAAAAAGTCATGAGCTTAAACAAATCTTCCTAACCAAACCCCATTCAATCATCCAGTAGATCTCTTAGCATTCAGTTCCACTTAAGTACATATATATTCTCTTTACCCAGTAGTTCTGCCTATTCCTGTTATTCTACTATTCCTTATTGCATTATATCAAATATACCTCACCTTACATCACCCAAACTGTGTAGTTTCGTGTTCCCTTTACCCTTTCTAAGCATCGTCTTCGACAGGCAACTGATCTTGCGATGATTTTATCTTCTTTCTCTTTAGCGGTTGTTTTGTATGCTACGACTACGAATCTAGCGGTGCCTACTAACATTCCTTCATTTTCTTTCTGTTTCCCTGGTACGTTCTGCCTCCATCTTTCCCTTCATCGCCCTGTTTGAGACCTAAATTCTCCACCTCCGTGACCCTCCATTCTCTAGCATTGTGTTCATCGTGTCCGACGGTCGCTATTGTTCCTATAAAGTTTTCCAACTGTCTTCTTTGAACATCCCACGTCGGCCTACAATCCTGAGGAAATCCGGGATCGCACCGAAATATACTTAACTATCCTGTGTGTCCCGTCCCTTAGTCCTAGTTCGGGCTGATCTCTGTCATTAATTTTTTGTTCTTAATTAGATCCACAATATCAAATATACCCAACCTAACCTCATCCGACTATTTCGTATCTCCCTTAGTCACTAGTTCAGGCTTTAATATCAATTAGGAGAACAATCTAACCTCACCCAACTATTCGGTATGTCTCTTAACCACTAATTTAGGCTGATTTCTGGCATTAATTAGGTGCACAATATCAAATATATCTAACCTAATCTCGTCCAACTATTTCGTATGTCCCCAAGCCACTAGTTCAGACTGATCTCTGTCATTCAATTTTTTTCTTAATTGGGCACATAATATCAAAATCATATACCCAACTCTTACCTCATCCAACCATTTCGTATGCCCCTTAGCCACTAGTTTCGGCCGGTATATGCTCTTCAACTTTTCCTTCTTGATTAGGAGCAGAATATCAAATATACCTAACCTAACCTCACCCAAACATTCTGAAGGTCCCTTAACCACGACTTCATGCTGATCTATTGTTGATCCATCATAAGAATACCCTAAGAGAAGACGAAATTTGGTTCCTACTGCACATTCCTCTCCCCCCGCTACGATCCCTCATCCTCGCGCAGCCCTATTGGCTAGCGGAGCTGTATTCAGTATCTATTTGACCGTCTTGTCGTGTGCCAAAATATATTAACTTATTCAGTCCCTATATTAAAATGGAAAATTTTTTTTTTTATGGCGATGATGATATTTTCAACTTCGGGTCAATTCTTGGCCGATTTGATAAATCTGATGCCACGTAAAATGCAATGTTATATTTATATTTACATATTAACAAAAGATTATCATAAATTTCAAAATAATATTTTTTTTATCTTCGGGTATTAATTATTATTATTAGTGATGAAATAAAATAAATCTGATGCCACGTAAAATGCGATATACATATTTATATTTATTAACAAAAGATTATCATATGTTTCAAAAAAAAAAATTTCTATCTTCGGGTATTAATTATTATTATTAGTAATAAAATAATATAAATCTGATGTCACGTAAAATACGATATATATATTTATATTTATTAACAAAAGATTATCATAAGTTTCAAAAAAAAAAATTATCTTCGGGTATTAATTATTATTATTAGTAATACAGTACAAGTGAACATAACAATTACATTTTTTTTAAATACAGTTTTCTGAAATACTACAAAATAAGTTGTAAATTGTATTAAGTACCGAGTTGGAACTTACTTAGGGTCGTAAAATTAATCCGACCCCTGAGCCAGCGGTGACGGTCTTTTATGTAAGCAGCCCGTTAGGAGTTTACCTAACTATAGGAGGAACCATTTTCAAATACATAGATTGTTTGAAGTTTTTTAATTATTATTTAAAATATTTCAATTTTATTAGTATCCTGGGATTGAAAGTGTTGAGAGCAAGATAGGGGAGCATGCGCAGAGCATGCGCGTCACAGGCCTTCACGGGGTAATCTAATGATGGATCAACAATATCCCTTCAACTTTTTCTTCTTGATTAGGCACAAAATCATTTAAACGTCAATGACGTCTTTTCTTTTCTATATTATTATACAATATTATTTGAAGTAGTTGAGTTCGTGTATTTAGGTAGTATGTTTACAAGAGATGGGCGAGTGGAGAGGGATATTGAAAGAAGGGTTGGGGCAGGCAACAAAGTGAATGGTGCACTTAAAGTTGTCATCGCAAACAAAAACCTATCCAAAAAGCTAGAATGGCAGTGCACAATGGTGTTCTTCTACCGACCCTTATGTATGGAAGCGAAGCATGGAACCGGCAAAAGAAGGATGAAAGTAGAATAAATGCAGTAGAAATGAGATCTCTTAGACGAATGTGTGGATACTCTGTGTATGATAGAGTGTCGAATGAAAATATAAGAAGTGAATGCGGTGCGAATGATGGTGTCATGAACAAAATAATGAAAGGATCATTAAGATGATTAGGACATATGGAAAGAATGAATGAAGAAAGAATGGTAAAAAAATTATATGTTAATGATGTAAATGGAACCAGAAATAAAGGAAAACCGAGGAAAACGTGGCACGATCAAATAAATCAAATATTGAATGTCGGCCATGTGAGGAGTCAGAGAAATCGACGCGCGTGCATGAGACGATGTATGAATGTGGAGGAAGCGAGAGAAATATGTCAGGAAAGAAAAGTGTGGCAGTCCATTCGTTAGTTAGTTAGTTATATTATTTGAATCGCTTCCCCGTAAAGAATAGTTCGGCGCGAAGTGCTAACATAAACAGTTGATTGTGAACGAACACGAACGATACCCGTGAAACTGGACATTGGGGGATTGGAACTGTGATCTCGTGCGGGAATGTACATGGTATTAAGCGTCGTGACTCCTTCCCCTCGCGACCACTTGATCGTCGGGCCAAGTGGGAACTATAATTTCGGGTCGAGTTGATGGCCCACGTTGCCCACGGTGGGCCGGGCCTCCTCGAGAAACCGCCGCGACCTGATACTGGCGTGCTATCTACCCTGGCCTTCTGCGCTGGCTTGCCCCTCATGGCTAGAGCCGCGCCAGGCAAGACATTTAACTAAAACTAAATAATTTATATCGTTTCTCAAGTGCTATGTGAGAAGTATATTATAATTACCAGAGATGCGCCGAGTACAAGTTTTACCGAGTTACCGAGTACGAGTTTTACTCGGTTTGATGATTGCCAAACCGAGTACTCGGTTCAATCAATCAAATGCTTGGTTTGGGACGCTATAAAAGGTTTAAACAGGTCCGCGGGTGCTTCCCCGTTGCATACGACCGCCATTGGATCGATATGTAAAAGAAGGATTGTTGTCAAAAGAGAATCCTTTCGAGTGGTGGGCAAGACATAAAACAAGACATCCAGAGATAGCACATTTAGCAAGAGTGTTTTTATGTGCACCTGCAAGCACTGTGTATAGCAAGGGTTTATTTTCAGAAGCAGGTAACGTCTATGAAAAAAAAAGGAACAGGCTGTTACCAGAACGTGCGGAGAGTCTTGTATTCTTACATCACAACTTGCCTTTGCTAAATTTTAAATATTAATTGTTTAAATTAAATTTTAATAAATGCAACTTTTTAATCCTCCTGTTTTCATTATATTTTCCTAAATATTATATTACTTTAGTTAAACCGAGTATACTCATCATTTAGACAGAGTTATTCGGCCGAGTACGAGTAATAAAAAAAAAACGCCGAATACGCCGAGTACCGAGTATTAAACGAGTACTCGGCCCATCTCTAATAATTACCATTTCGTCATTTGCCTATCCCGATTGGAAATAATGTAATTAATAATTTTAAGTTACTAGTAGTAATTACTTTTGGTGCTAGCTACGCTCATGTCACAGATTTTTTGAAGGCATGAATCGTTTTACTAATTATACTGATAGCTGAAATGTCTTAGAAGTAAGTTATGTGGGTAATATTTATATGTAAATGATCATGAATTAGAAAAGTTGAATAGTATTAAAATAAGTTTAAAATGTAACATAGACCACAATGAATCTTTCACTATCGTATTTATTGTTTCTTTAACAATGGTTTAAAACTCCAATTTAAATAACGAATACGAATGAAAATGTATGTTTTCTAGAAGTTTTATTATGTTTTATGAGAATGAAATGTTTCGCCTTGCTAACTCTCACTAATGTTTGTGTCTTCGATCGGTTTCGGTAGCTCTCTGGCATCTTCTGCATGGTGACGGCAACTTCTTTCAGAAGATGGAAGCGAGCTGCCAAAGTCTAAGGCACAAACAATGGATTTTAACTAAATATACATTTTAAAAATTACAAAAAAAAAAAAATTATAATTTGCAAATTCTACCACGAATTTTCAAATAACAAGATTAATTTTTAGAATATCTACTGGTATTAAACTGCGGAGATTTTACATGGAAATGAGAGTACAGACGAAATAGCTATACGCAGAGGAGTTCGACAAGCTTGTATTCCAATCAATCTGAGAGTGAAGGTTAATAGGGTTGTTATTAATAACATCAGGTTTGCTGATGACACAGTTATATTAGCAGACGGTATACCCGATTTCCAAGAACTTCTAAATATAAGTGATAAAGCAGGAGGGGATCTGAACTTGTCATCAAAGTCAAAATAAATGTTGCGAAAACTAAATGCACGACATTTGGGCGACTTGATTATTCTGCAACCACTCTGCAACTGAACGGTGTGAATGTCCAAGTGGTTGACCAATTTAAATACCTTGGCAGCATACTAAAGCACTTGACCCGGATAATTGTAATAAAATGCAGAATTTGAGTTGCACGTGCCGCATGTCATAAAATGAGAACCTTCTTTTCCAATGATAATCTTAACCTGAAACTCCCACAAAGAAAGGCAAAATGTTATATATGGTCTGATCTGTGTAATGATCCGGTTGGAGGCCTAGAGGATTCCCATCGCTTACCCAAAGCTGTTATAAGCTTTACGGCGCCTTTCGTCCTCTTTTAATACCTAAGCTCGTCCCTCGTCAATGCGGGACTTACGTTTGTATAAGTAAAAGTATATATTGACAAATCATGAGGGACCCAGGCCACATTTAATCTACATTATTTTATCCTCTATGTCTCACCGTACATGTATTTATATAAATATAAAACTTTCATAATAAATAAAATGAAAAGGAAAAGAGGTTACAAAACCATTAAAAGAACTCACATATAGGTATATTTCAGCGGGAAACCAAAGAAGGGATAGAGGCGAAAGTTGCGGAATGGGGATAGTGGAAGACATACGAGTATGTACTTTATTACATTTAGGACATGGGATTGGTTTAAGGGAGTAAAATCATAATAAATTATACTAATTAATAAAAATATAGCCGCGAGGGAGACGGACGAGGTTCAGCTCGCGGGCAACCCCCATCCCCAGCGAGGCAACCAGCACCCCCTCAGAGGAGTCAGCGACGGCACGATGACGGCGACCCCCGGCGAGACAATAGACCGTGTTAAACATATAATAATATTATTGACCAACAAAGTGAAACAAGAAACGAAATATAATAGAAGTAGCAAAGAAACATCAATAACAGAGGAAAGACAAAGATGCAACAATAATAATATGAAAAAGAGGGTTCAAGAGCACCAGCCCCAATATCTTCTGGCTTGAAGGATGTCTTTTATAATGAGGACGGTTAAGTGTCGGCTTTGGAAAATGTATCAGTCCACGCTCTCAGAAACTCTCTCAAACAACCAAAGTTATGTTTGCTGACTGTCAGGTCCGAGTTTCAGACGGGGTGGACAACCACTTTCACATCAACTTCCATCCACTCATCCTCCTCTTCAGTGATAGGAAGAAGGAACAGGTCCACCTTCCTCTAGGTGAGCCGTTCCACCTCTTCTTTCAGACCCCAATCGAAGCTTCCCTCGCCATCGATACGCTTTCTGACAACCGTCTCAAGCATCTCCAGGTCTGCAGGGAGAACGCCTTCGATAACCGGGAAGGCAACCGAGGCAGCAGTTCTTTAGGCACCGGACAAAGATAAGAGGGGCACGTGCTGGCCCCTCAGCAGTGCGGAGGACACCGTCAGACAACACATCTGCCGCGCAGTGATTCTAGGCACATACACGGTTGGAGACGTTGGAGATGTGGATATACCGCAGAATGCTCCTTATACTGTGGATCTATAAGGTCAATAATGCAGACGTACTACAGAGAGCCGGAGCCAATAGAGAGCTGTTGTCGAGTGTGAAGGTTAGAAATGTCTCATATTTGGGTCATGTGCTAAGGGGTGAAAAATACCACCTCCTTCGGCTGATAATCATGGGTAAGATAGAGGAGAGCTGGCAGAAGGCAGTTGTCCTGGCTGGGAAGTAAAGGGTGTCCGGTGGCAGATTTAGGTTTTCAATTTCGAATTTCTCTGAAACGGCTAAGCGGAGGAGCATGAAGGGGGCAGCGTGAGCTTCGTCATTTGTGCGAATTATTTAATCACGATATCGCAGTGGACGGGAGAGCAACGTGCGTTCGCAATCGAAGCCTATTTAAAGCAGTGGCGGTACGTCCATACAAGCCGAGAAGCCGGGCTTGCCTAAATAAATCTATATTAAAACGACATTTTTACGCGTTTGACCCGTCTACGAATAAAATAATATTTTGAATTTCGCGCGAGGGCATTAAAGCGATTTAATTCGATTTAACGCGCAGAAATGACCCACGTGTATGTTTTGTTTCACTCATACGCGCAGTATTTTATTTCACTCATACGTACAGCAGGTGAGACGCCCGTGAAATCGCACACGTCCACATGTTTTGTTTCATGTTTTCGACGGGTTTCATATTGGGCTTTCAAAATGTAAAAGGGTCTTTGTCGCACTTATGTATTTTTGCCTTGTAATCATATAGCTAGGTGCATATCTACCAGAATATATCTACAATTTTTGGTATGGATTTGAAGCCGGGTTTTATCACTCTGAAGTATGTTACTATTCGATGTGTAACGAACTTCATTTCTATTGCCAGATGTTATCTGTCATTTACGTTATGTGCAGAAATGTTATGAAAAGAAATATTATGTGATTTCTTTACGAATATTTATTTACAATTCCTTGGCTTGCCTTAATGATACACCCTAGGCACGCCACTGATTTAAAGGCTAATGATTCGTGTGCGACTGCGCGTCGAAGATTTAGTAAATTACAATATTCGACGTTTACGTGACGCCAAAAGTGTAGATTTGATTAGATCATGGGTGCGGAGATTCCGGGCAACATGTTCGGTGGCAAAAGACCCACGGCCGGGGCCCAGCAGGACGTCGAGAACAAATCAAACATCGAACTCGTCGCGAACAGTTTGCACGATAATCCGCGTCAGTCCGTGCGCAAGAAAACGGCTACCCTAGGGCTTCCAAAAACTATTCTGCACGAAATATTGAAGAAGGAACTAAAATTTCACCCTTTTAAGATTCAAATTGTGCAAGCGCTAAAATCTAATGATTACAATTTACGTAAAATTTTCTGCGAGACAATATTAGAGCAATTTCGTACGGTAAACACTATCTTTTGGAGTGATGAAGCCCATTTTCATTTAAATGGAAGTGTAAATAAGCAGAATTGCCGTTATTGGTCACCTTAAGGACAGAACCCACGCTTAAAACATCAACAGCCACTCCACAGTCCCAAAGTGACAGCTTGGTGTGCATTGTCAAGCAGTGGAATAATCGGACCCTATTTTTTTGGAAAATCGTCCAGGGCAAGCCATTACTGTGAACGGGATTTTTTTATCGGCGCATACTTAACGATTATTTTTTACCAAAAATGAGAGAACATCCTGCCTCCTCTTCACACACATGGTTTCAGTAAGATGGCGCCACGCCTCACACTGCTAGAGGGACGATGGTGCTTCTTCGTGATTTGTTCCCTAACAAAGTGATTAGCCGTTTCGGTGACATCCCCTGGCCACCCAGGTCGCCAGATCTCACTCCTAAGGACTTTTTTTTCTGTGGGGGTACCTCCAAAGTAAAGTGTTTGAAACCGACCCCGCGACCATCTCTGCACTAAAAGAAAATATCGTTCGCGAACTTAATGGCATCCCGACGTCACTTCTCCAGCGAGTGGCACGGAATACTGAGGCCAGATTCCAAGAGTGTGTCCGACGTGACGGTCTACATTTAGACGAAATAATTTTTAAGAAATAAAATCCGCACTTCCTTTCTTTGTAATAGTTATTGAAATAAATGTATATCCTTTACAGTTTATTTTTTATTTAAAATTTAAATCCTAATTCTGCCACCGGACACCCTTTATAAGGAATTGGACAGGGTTGAGAACCTGTTCCAAGTAGCGCAGAACAGAGATTCTTACTTGCAGTGATCGCCAATGTTGACCTGACACGACACCAGAAGAAGAAGAATGTGGCTTAATAGGCCTAAGCAAAGTGAAACATGACATTCCCATAAAATAGAATAAAACTTCTAGAAAACAAAATTTTATTCGTATTAATTATTTCCACTATCGCATTAGCACACGCGCGCCCGACTTGGCAACCTCTATTCCTGATCTATGTATGTGTATAATTGCATAAACCAGTGGTCGGCAAACTGCGGCTTACGAGCCCAAGGCGGAATGGTTACTAGAGTGCGACTCTTCCACGAAGGGCATGTTTGAAATACATTTTCAAATTTTAATTTAAAAGTAATCCCGTACAAAATTTATTCAGTATTATTGATGATAATCTGAAATAAATAAAAAAAACAACGGATTTTCCCAAACTATGCAAGAAAAATTAATTAAACATTACAGTGTTTAAAATTTAATAATAAAAAGCTATTTTCACGAATAAAATTATTACGGAGTATTAATGTAAAATATAGTTTTATTCAGTGAACCTAGTTTAAATCGAATTTAATAATATGATTTTTGTAAAAAAAACTGAGCTCTCGAAAGAAATTTAAATCATGGTACTGCCGATATTTGGCTATTAACAAATAAGTTTGCCGACCACTGGCATAAACCTTAAAAAAATATTACGAAATATTTCTCCAGCTAACTACAATAGATATTTTCTACTCATAATGTTGAGGGTCTATAATATTAATGTTGATAAATCAAGTGTAAATTAAGTTAAATCAACATCACCCCCATGCGAGGTATGGTTCCGCGAGGGGGTTAAATTATGATATTTAAAAATTATGATAATTAAATAATAGTGATAATCTATAATATTGCCTGCTCATAATGTTTAATGTCTAAAATATTAATGTTGATAAATCAAGTGTCAATTGAGTTAAATCGACATCACCCCCATGCGAGGTATGGTTCCGCGAGGGGGTTACATTATGATATTTAAAAATTATGATAATTAAATAATAGTGATAATCTATAATATTGCCTGCTCATAATGTTTAATGTCTGATAATAATCTGATAATCTAATGTTGATAAATCAAGTGTCAATCGAGATAAATCAATATCACCCCCATGCGAGGTATGGTTCCGCGAGGGGGTTAAATTATGATATTTAAATAATAGTGATGATTAAATAATACTGATAAATAAATAATAGTGATAACCTTTAATATTGTCTACTCATAATTTTAAATGCATATAAATCACCCACATGCGAGGTATGGTTCCGCAAGGGGGTTAAATGATGATATTTAAAAATTATGATTATTAATTAATAATGATAATTAAATAATACTGATAAATAAATAATAGTGATAATCTATAATATTGTCTACTCGTAATTTTAAATGCATATAATATTATGTTAATAAATCAAGTGACAATTGAGGACCGTTTTCACAAAGCGAAATATCTACAAAATGTAAATTTTTCAGGAGAAGGTTTTTTCGTGTTAAAAATAATACGTTTTGTATGAAATCGCGATATTTGAACCGCTACAACTTCGCACATATACCGTTTGGTTAAAATTTTATTACGGTCCTCAATTGCGTTAAATCAACATCATCCCCACGCGTGGTATGGTTCCGCGAAGGGGTTAAATAATGATATATAAAAATTATGATAGTCAAATAATAGTGATAAATAAATAATACTGATAATCTGTAATATTGCCTATTTACAATGTTTAATGTCTATAATATTAATGTTGATAAATCATTTGTCAATTGAGTTAAATCAACAACCCCCCATGCGAGGTATGGTTCCGCGAGGGGCTTAAATTATGATATATAAAAATTATGATAATTGAATAATAGTGATAATTAAATAATACTGATAAATAAATAATAGTTATAATCTATAATATTGTCTAGTCATAATGTTAAATGTATATAATATTAGTGTTGATAAATCATGGGTCAATTGAGTTAAATCAACATCCCCCCCATGCGAGGTATGGTTCCGCGAGGGGCTTAAATTTTGATATTTAAAAATTATGATAATTTAATAATAATGAAAAACAAATAATACTGATAATCTATTATATTGCCTATTCATAATGTTTAGTGTCTTTAATATTAATGTTGATAAATCATGTGTAAATTGAGTTAAATCAACATCACCTCCGAGGTTCGAGGGGGTTAAATTATGATATTAAAAAAATATGATAATTAAATAATACTGGAAAATAAATAATACTCATAATGTTTAGTGTCTTTAATATTAATGTTGATAAATCATGAGTAAATTGAGTTAAATCAACATCACCTCCATGCGAGATATGGTTCCGCGAGGGGGTAAAATTATGATATTTAAAAATTATGATAATTAAATAATACTGGAAGATAAATAATACTCATAATGTTTAGTGTCTTTAATATTAATGTTGATAAATCATGAGTAAATTGAGTTAAATCAACATCACCTCCATGCGAGATATGGTTCCGCGAGGGGGTAAAATTATGATATTTAAAAATTATGATAATTAAATAATACTGGAAGATAAATAATACTCATAATGTTTAGTGTCTTTAATATTAATGTTGATAAATCATGAGTAAATTGAGTTAAATCAACATCACCTCCATGCGAGATATGGTTCCGCGAGGGGGTAAAATTATGATATTTAAAAATTATGATAATTAAATAATACTGGAAGATAAATAATACTCATAATGTTTAGTGTCTTTAATATTAATGTTGATAAATCATGAGTAAATTGAGTTAAATCAACATCACCTCCATGCGAGATATGGTTCCGCGAGGGGGTTAAATTATGATATTGAAAAATTATGATAATTAAATAATACTGGAAAATAAATAATACTCATTATGTTTAGTGTCTTAATTGATGTTGATAAATCATGAGTAATTTGAGTTAAATCAACATCACCCCCATGCGAGATATGGTTCCGCGAGGGGGTTAAATTATAATATTTAAAAATTATGATAATTAAATAATACTGGAAAATAAATAATAATCATAATTTTTAGTGTCTTTAATATTAATGTTGATAATCATGTGTCAACTGAATTAAATCAACATCCCCCACATGCGAGGTATGGTTCCTCGAGGGGCTTAAATTATGATATTTTAAAATTATGATAATTAAATAATAGTGATAATTAAATAATACTAATAAAGAAATAATAGTTATAATCTATAATATTGTCTAGTCATAATATTAAATGTATATAATATTAATGTTGAAAAATCTTGTGTCAATTGAGTTAAATCAACATCCCCCCATGCGAGTTGTGGTTCCGCGAGGGGCTTAAAAAATGATATTTAAAAATTATGATAATTTAATAATAATGTTAAACAAATAATACTGATAATCTATAATATTGCCTACTCATAATGTTTAGTGTCTTTAATATTAATGTTGATAAATCATGTGTAAATTGAGTTAAATCAACATCACCCCCATGCGAGATATGGTTCCGCGAGGGGGTTAAATTATGATATTTAAAAATTATGATAATTAAATAATACTTGAAAATAAATAATACTCATAATGTTTAGTGTCTTTAATATACATGTTGATAATCATGTGTCAACTGAATTAAATCAACATCACCCCCATGCGAGGTTAGGTTCCGCGAGGGGCTTAAATTATAATATTTAAAAATTATGATAATTAAATAATAGTAATAATTAAATAAAACTGATAAACAAATAATAGTTATAATCTATAATATTGTCTAGTCATAATGTTAAGTGTATATAATATTAATATTGATAAATCATGTGTCAATTGAGTTAAATCAACATCTCCACCATGCGAGGTATGGTTCCGCGAGGGGCTTAAATTATGATAATTAAATAATATCGATAATTAAATAATACGGATAAATAAATAATAGTTATAATCTATAATATTGTCTAGTCATAATGTTAAATGTATGTAATATTAATGTTGATAAATCATGTGACAATTGAGCTAAATCAACATCCCCCCCATGCGAAGTATGGTTCCGCGAGGGGCTTAAATTATGATATTTAAAAATTATGATAATTTAATAATAATGAAAAACAAATAATACTGATAATCTATAATATTGCCTACTCACAATGTTTTGTGTCTTTAATATTAATGTTGATAAATCATATGTCAATTGAGTTAAATCAACATCACCCCCATGCGCGATATGGTTCCGCCAGGGGGTTAAATAATAGCATTTAAAAATTATGATAAATAATTGTGATAATTAAATAATACTGATAAAGAAATAAAAGTTATAATCTATAATATTGTCTAGTCATAATGTTAAATGTATATAATATTAATGTTGATAAATCAAGTGTCAATTGAGTTAAATCAACATCCCCCCCATGCGAGGTATGGTTCCGCGAGGGGGTTAAATTATGATATTTAATAATTATGATAATTAAATAAAAGTGATAATTAAATAAAACTGATGAATAAATGATAGTTATAATCTATAATATTGTCTTATCATAATGTTAAATGTATATAATATTCATGTTGATAAATCATGTGTCAATTGAGTTAAATCAACATCCCCCCCATGCGTGGTTTGGTTCCGCTAGGGGCTTAAATTATTATATTTAAAAATTATGATACTTAAATAATAGTGATAATTAAATAATAGTTATAATCTATAATATTGTCTAGTCATAATGTTAAATGTATATAATATTAATGTTGATAAATCAAGTGTCAATTGAGTTAAATCAACATCTCCCCCATGCGAGATATGGTTCCGCGAGGGGGTTAAATTATGATATTTAAAAATTACGATAATTAAATAATAATGGAAAATAAATAATACTCATAATGTTAAGTGTCTTTAATATTAATGTTGATAATCATGTGTCAACTGTATTAAATCAACATCACCCCCATGCGAGGTTAGTTTCCGCGAGGGGCTTAAATTATAATATTTAAAAATTATGATAATTAAATAATAGTGATAATTAAATAAAACTGATAAACAAATAATAGTTATAATCGTTAATATTGTCTAGTCATAATGTTAAGTGTATATAATATTAATATTGATAAATCATGTGTCAATTGAGTTAAATCAACATCCCCACCATGCGAGGTATGGTTCCGCGAGGGGCTTAAATTATGATAATTAAATAATATTGATAATTAAATAATACGGATAAATAAATAATAGTTATAATCTATAATATTGTCTAGTCATAATGTTAAATGTATGTAATATTAATGTTGATAAATCATGTGACAATTGAGTTAAATCAACATCCCTTCCATGCGAAGTATGGTTCCGCGAGGGGCTTAAATTATGATATTTAAAAATTATGATAATTTAATAATAATGAAAAACAAATAATACTGATAATCTATAATATTGCCTACTCACAATGTTTAGTGTCTTTAATATTAATGTTGATAAATCATATGTCAATTGAGTTAAATCAACATCACCCCCATGCGCGATATGGTTCCGCGAGGGGGTTAAATAATAGCATTTAAAAATTATGATAAATAATTGTGATAATTAAATAATACTGATAAAGAAATAAAAGTTATAATCTATAATATTGTCTAGTCATAATGTTAAATGTATATAATATTAATGTTGATAAATCAAGTGTCAATTGAGTTATATCAACATCCCCCCCATGCTAGGTATGGTTCCGCGAGGGGGTTAAATTATGATATTTAATAATTATGATAATTAAATAAAAGTGATAATTAAATAAAACTGATGAATAAATGATAGTTATAATCTATAATATTGTCTTATCATAATGTTAAATGTATATAATATTCATGTTGATAAATCATGTGTCAATTGAGTTAAATCAACATCCCCCCCATGCGAGGTTTGGTTCCGCTAGGGGCTTAAATTATGATAATTAAATAATAGTGATAATTAAATAATACTGATAAATATATAATAGTGATAATAAATAATATTGTCTACTCATAATGTTTAATGTATATAATATTAACATTGATAAATCAAGTGTCAATCAATTGTGTTAAATCAACATCACCCCCATGCGAGGTTTGGTTCCGCGAGGGGGTTAAATTATGATATTTAAAAATTATGGTAATTAAATAAAAGTTATTATCTATAATATTGTCTACAAATAATTTTTTAATGTCTATAATATGAATGTTGATAAATCAAGTGTTAATTGTGTTTTAAGTAACACCACCCCCATGCGAGGTATGGTTCCGCGCGGGGGTTAATTGATGGTATTTAAAAATTACGATGTTTAAATAATAGTGATAATTAAATAGTCAGAATTAAATTATATCGATAATTTATATATTTTGATAAATATATTAGTACTAATTTAATAATAACGATAAAAAATTAATAGTCATAATCAATAATATTTTCTACTCATAATGTTTAAGGTCTATAATATTAATGTTGATAAATCAAGTTTCAATTGTGTTAAATCAACATCACCCCCATGCGAGGTATGGTTCCGCGAGGGGGTTAAATTATGATATTTAATAATTATGATAATTAAATAAAAGTGATAATTAAATAAAACTGATGAATAAATGATAGTTATAATCTATAATATTGTCTTATCATAATGTTAAATGTATATAATATTCATGTTGATAAATCATGTGTCAATTGAGTTAAATCAACATCTCCCCCATGCGAGGTATGGTTCCGCAAGGGGCTTAAATTATGATAATTAAATAATAGTGATAATTAAATAATACTGATAAATATATAATAGTGATAATAAATAATATTGTCTACTCATAATGTTTAATGTATATAATATTAACATTGATAAATCAAGTGTCAATCAATTGTGTTAAATCAACATCACCCCCATGCGAGGTTTGGTTCCGCGAGGGGGTTAAATTATGATATTTAAAAATTATGGTAATTAAATAAAAGTTATTATCTATAATATTGTCTACAAATAATTTTTTAATGTCTATAATATGAATGTTGATAAATCAAGTGTTAATTGTGTTTTAAGTAACACCACCCCCATGCGAGGTATGGTTCCGCGCGGGGGTTAATTTATGGTATTTAAAAATTACGATGTTTAAATAATAGTGATAATTAAATAGTCAGAATTAAATTATATCGATAATTTATATATTTTGATAAATATATTAGTACTAATTTAATAATAACGATAAAAAATTAATGGTCATAATCAATAATATTTTCTACTCATAATGTTTAAGGTCTATAATATTAATGTTGATAAATCAAGTTTCAATTGTGTTAAATCAACATCACCCCCATTCGAGGTATTGTTCTGCGAGGGGGTTAAATTATGACGATTAAATAGTAGTGATAATAAATTAATAGTGATAATTAAATAATAGTAATAAAAAAATGTATGAAAGAGAAAAGGGTTCACTATCCGGACATTGATTCCACGTCGCGGAGCACGCACGCGCGGGCTGATGGAACTCTGCAGACCTCATGACGCGTTTCCACCCCTGTAGCAATGTTCAAGTGGACTAACACCATGATGCTATTAAAATTTACTTCGGGTTGTGTCTTAAAACATAAAAAAAAATTCACCACAGAAAAACATCACTACCGCCAATACTTTAGACTTAAAGTTGACTGCATAAAGGTTATAGACAATGTGATTCTGTGAAGTAAATGAGAGGTTTATATTTAATTTACTTTAAAATATCGGCTAGAGATTTCCTTAACTTGTTGTATTCTCCATTAGCTTCTTGAAGAGGATGGGATAATTAGACTCGCACGGAATACTGTCGTTACTTTATTATTGAGTACCACAAGGCTTCAATCTTGGTCCACTTCCATTTGATGTCTTTTCATTTTCAAATTACATGAAATATTCACACTCGTGAGTCTAAATGGCAGCATAGTTTTGTTCCACTGTTCGGACAGGTAGAGTATGGTTCAGTGATATGGAGTTGGCACATGGCGAGATACTAACTCATGCCAGAGGATCCAAACAAAATTCTAAACAAAATGGTAACCCTGCACGAGGGAGTTTGGGTAGTCATCTGCGACCCTATCACACCATACTCCACCAGTTCACGTATTGGGCTATCGCAGTGTGTATTCTGTGACAGGAACCATTCACAGCACGGCCTTCCTTCTTTCAAGGTGTCCCATGTATGTTACTGACATACATGGGACATACCACCGCAGACGACGTTCCCTAGCCTTTTCCGCTTTTAGGCTACTTCTGATGTGCTCATTTCTAGCTTTATCCAGCATCGTAACCCTGGCGGCCCACCTCAGCGTTTTCATTACGTATGTAGAGTTATCCAAATAAAATAAACTTGTGGTAAATAAAAGTTGCGGTAGCGAATATAACACTGAAGACGTCACAAATCACACCCCCTTCCTCCACCCCCCGACGAGTCTCGATTATTAAATTACCAGGTACCATAATGCCAACAAAACTATCTCGCCCGGAAGAAGTTTATCGAAATCCAATCTCGTATCCACCTTGGGTTCACAAACATTCTTCAATCAATATAAATGTGATCAAAACAATGTGAGTGAGTGTTAATTACAATAAAATAAAAATTTCTCGTAAATAAAAGTTGAGATTTGACCTCCAATATGATACTTTGAAATCACTTCCCCGTCCCCCTAATAAATCCCGATTATTAAATTGTCAGTTACCACAATGCCAACAAACCCATCTCTTCCGGAATAAGTTTATCAAAATCCAATCTCCCACCAACCTTAGGACGAGGGTTCTGCTTTTTTTTTAATTACTAGACCAACGTATTTCATCTTAATTGCACATTTACTGAACCAGGATGACTGTCGTATACTATAAATTGACCACCGTAAGCAATTTGTTTCATATGTAGTATTTAAATCACTTTTTGGATTAATATGAAGTACCACAAGGATCGAATTTAGGTCCACTTTTTTTTCTTCAATACTCTGTAGTATGCAACGAGGTTGTCTATGAAAATATAATAACTTTCATGCTAACCTGTATGTGGCTGTGTTCCAATGATTATTTTTTATTACAATATAAATGTATGATGTTTTTTTTTGTTTATGTGTGTTTATATTCTGTACAATGTAGGTATTATTATATATATACTAGTGTGTATATGTGTGAAGATTTTATTGTATATATTGTATGTATTTATTATTCGTATATTCATATATATTACGTATTTAGTTAAATGTATTATTTGTCTACGTGTGTCTGTTTTATGATTTGTTTGAAATAAATTAAATAATTTGGAATAACTGGCTCACAGAATGAGTATGGGCAGCTCAGTGTGTGTAGTGCCCAATCAGGATACGTAGAAAGTAATGCGCAAATGGTCCCACGTCATATCGAAACATTGTTAATATCATATCATATATGGTATATGTGTCAAAAAGACATTAGAGATGTTAAATTTTTAACCTTTTCCTGATTTTCTTGAGGCCACTCTTATATCCAATAGCCGTACGAGACCAACTGTTGTAAACTGCAGACCAGTAGCACTTGTGTCTACGGCCAAATTCTGAAGAAAAAAATGTTTTGTGAGATGGCTCAGTCACCTTGGTCGTGGAAACATTACAGCATTTTTTTTTTGTAGAATTTGATTAGTGTTTTTCCTGACTGAAAAATTCTCATAGTCAGTCCAATATTCAATAGCGAGGTATGAGAACAACTGTTGTGAACTGCAGACCAGTAGCAATAGTGTCTCCGGTGAACTCAGACCAAAAAAAAAATAACCTTCATTATTATCATCCCTTATCGTCTCCCTCATATCCCCTTCCCTTGCAAGTCTGATTTATACAATGAAATCCACTAAATTAGTCAAGTTTTGTTGAGGTTGGCCAAGTAAGGGTGCTAAAAAATTAGATTTTTTCGATTTTCCTAATTCAATAATTAAGAATTTTTAAATCCATCTTCATGAAGTGGTTAGTTTTTTGAAAAGATTAATTAAAAATGTGCTAACATATAGTAAAAGTGCCCGCATAAATAATGCGGAAAAGCTAATAATAAAACCGGTCATATTTACTCCTGCACTGACTATATCCATCAGCCCTAATAAGACTGTGGCCCCATTCCTAAGAAGGGTTGATAACCCACCCTCACAATCGCCGTTACTCCTATCCTGGTATGGGTCAATGTCCCAGCCCTTCTAAGACTGGGATGCTTGAACACCATTGATGCCTTCGTCCTAGCAAAGGGCCGATGCCCCCGCCTTGACAAGGCCGTGGCCACCCCCTTGGTAATGGCTGATGCCTCCGCCCCAAAAGGGCCGGGGCCTCCGCCCTATAATTGATTGTCAACTAACATCTTAGACCGAGGAGCAAGAGATGAACCATGGCGGCCTTGGGTTTGGGGCCACTATGGGCAAGTTGCCATGATGTGTTGGCTCGCCCCGGAGAGGCTGCAGCAGGCGGGACATCTGGTGCATATAAAATAGTTCCTCCAGACATACTTCTCTATTTTAATCTGGACCGTGAAGCTGAAGAATTGCGTGTGAAATAATACCACTTCATAATCATGATTTAAAATAAATAAATAAAATCGATCAAGGCTCAAGATTTAATTTTTAAATTGAGTCTAACACAAAGTGATTTTTTTTGTGTATTAGCTCAAAGAGGTGCTAAAAATAAATAGATGAGCGCGATATATAATACTAATCACTTAAATATTATTTTAAGAGTTTATCTGTATATTATTTATAAGCTTAATATTATTTTGAGTGTCATGTTCTTGGACGAGGCTTGAGAAGTATGAAAGCGTAGAAAAGTGTGACCGTCCACCTTCTGCCCACCCTTATATGTAATGTATTAATTTGATATGTAGCGATTGTTATAATGATCTTTTCACAGGAGCGGAGGTATGATTTTATGACGTTTTATGAATATATTCGATGTCGTAATGCTCTTATATTAATATATTATTTTGACGTATTTTAAACATATTTTTTCATAGGAGCGGGGGTATGTTTTTAATTGTATACATTAACTCTTTGCATTATTTTTTCTTGATACTAATCAAAATTATTTATTTAAGGTAAGTGGCGGAGAAGATGGGGCCCGTTATGGACCTTCCTTAATGCCCGGAGGACATAATGAAGCTTGGAAACACATCAAACCTATATTTCAGGTAAAAAATCGTATTATTTATTATCTTCTCCTACATTTTTCAAACTAAGGTATTTAAAATCCACAAATTCTGAGAGAACTAAATCTATACGATATCAGCAGCTATAGTAGAACATGCGGGCATACAGTACACTCCCGATTTTCCGGGGTCGGGATACCCGAGAAGCGGATTATCCGGGACACTTGAGTCATTGAAATTTTTTTCACGATAGTGCTTATAATGCAAACAAAAACTCAAATCAGTCACAATGACATTGGGTGTTTAGTTTACATTTGCGTCACTGCCAACATACGTTTGTGGCTTCATAATCGTGTTTCGAGTTTGCAATAAAGCACCCGCAGCATAGTTCATACTCATAAAACATTGTCTAAAAAGTGTTCATAATAATGGATAAACGCAAACGAGTCATACTTTCAACGGAAAAAAATTTCGAAATAATTCAAAAACTTGAAAATGGTGCAACCGTTAAATGTTTATTGAATCAATGTAATGTTGGTGATAAAACTATACGAGACATCATTAATAAAAAGAAAAAAATTGATAGATTTTGCGGGAACATCAGATAGAGCCAAAGGCATGATCAGTAGAAAGACTATCAAGTTGTCACCTTACGAAGATCTCGATGATGCAATGGTTTTGTGTTTCCGTCAACAAAGGGCGGAAGGCATTCCTGTCTCGGGGGCTGTTTGCATGCAAAAAATATGACGCTATCAACACATGCGTCTTACTAAGCAACTAGGTATATATAAGCGCATATAGCGCAGTTTTTAATTTCTCTTTGCTTAAATTTTTTTCATGTTTTCGGATATGGGATTCTTTTTTACCATCCATCCCGGAATATCGGGAGTGTACTGTATCTTATTTTATGCCTCAATTTTTTTTCCTCTTTTTATTAATGATGTCCCGTATAGTTTGATCACCAACATTATATTGATTCAATAAATATTTAACGGTTGCACCATTTTCAAACTTTTGAATTATTTCGAGTTTTTTTTTTTCAATTGAAAGTATGACTCGTTTGCGTTTATCCATTATTGTATACACGTTTTTAGACAATGTTTTATGAGTATGAACTACGCTGCGGGTGCTTTATTGCAAATTCGAAACTTTAAGAGGCGTTTCGAAGCTCTCCTGTATTAAAGGCGATTGTTTTATAAACGAGGTGGCAACTGAGTCAGACTCTTCAGATGCAGTTATAGCGAATTCGTGAATACCCAAACGATAAAAGCAATCAAGAGATAACTGTCATATTTCCATTTGCATGGTTCTATTAATTTTTCTTTGATGTTCTTTTTTTCATTAATACACACACTGTTCTTTTTTACTGAAATATTTAATTTGATTTTTTTAGGCTATTTGCGCTAAATCCGGCGATGAGCCGTGCTGCGATTGGGTTGGACAAGATGGCGCCGGACACTTTGTCAAAATGGTTCACAATGGTATTGAATACGGAGACATGCAGCTGATCTGCGAGGCTTACCACCTGATGAAAACTGGCCTCGGTTAGTATGCGGGGAAATCATAGCCCTTGGTCATATAATATGCTTATGTAGAAAGTCCATTGCATAAATCTAAAATTTTAGTATAAAAAAAATTAACTACACCAACAAACCATCATGCCGTTTTCTCGAAAGGGTTTGTTGTATAAAAAAACAGAAATATAATTACATCTTTGGTCATTTTCCATTACTTTATTTTATATAGTTACCCTTATGTATGGAAGCGAAGCGTTGGAACTAGCAATAGAACGAAGAAGGTAGAATAAATGCTACTGCATGGAAAATGAGATCTTTTATACAAATGTGTGGAAAATCTGTGTATGATAGTGTCAAATGAATATATAAAAAGTGAATGCAAAGCGAATGAATGTGTTACGAACAAAATAATGAAATGATCAATTAAAAAATTTGGAAACATTGAAAAAATTAATGAAGAAAGAATGGTTAAAAAGTATATATTAACGATGTTAAAGGAACTAGAAATAGAGGAAGAAAACTGGCACCATCAAATAAATCAAATATTAAATGTCGCCACGTGAGGAGTCGGAGAAATCAACATGCGTACATGACACGATATATGATTGTTGAGGGAGACGGCGTGATGGTTAGTTAATAAGTTTTAGTTTAACTTCTATATTTTACATTTAATTTCAAGTCTACTGAGCTGATTCAGCCTAGCTCTGTGGTCCATGGGTTCTCTAAGTTCCAACATTCGCCTTACAGCTTTATTGTAAAATTATGTCTTCATCTTATTGACTAAATACAATACGAATTCAAAGGCTTAAACTTATTTAGCTAATTATAAAGTAACCCACATGTTTTTATTATTATCGGATTTTGTTTTCTGTTTTTTTTTGTTTTTTGCATACATGCTGCTTAAAAATTTCTTTCTAAAACGGGTTTCTCCAATTGGGAGGTATCAAAACCATGTACCTGATAAATTATCAATAAATAAAATTGACTGCCAATGTATCTATTGTACAAGACTTTAACACGTTGACTGCCACTTTAATAATTCCGTTGTAATAAGTCAATTAAATTTAATCATATATTATTAAAATAATAGTAAACAGATAGCAACAACAACAATAAACCATCACGCCGTTTATTCGCAGGGGTAGGCAAAGAGAATTGATCGCCACACTACTCTATCCTGACACACCTCTCTAACTTCCTCCACATTCGTACAGCGAGTCATACACGCACGTGGATTCATCTGGCTTCTAACATAACCAACCTTTAAAATTGGATTAATTTGGTAATGCCATGTTTTCCTTGGTCTACCTCGACTCCGTACTCCATTTACATCGTAAACTTTCTTCACCCATGCGTTCTTTATGTCCGAACCAACACAGCGATCCCTTCATAATTATGTTCGTAATACCTTCTTTCGCTCTACATTCCTTTCTAATATCAGCAATTGAGATTCTGTCGTACATCGTTCTACCACACATACGTCTAAGGACCTCATCTCTACCGCATTTATTCTGCTCTCATCCTTCTTCTGGCAGTTCCATGCTTCGCTTCCATACATTAGGGTTGGGACCAGAACTCCATTGTGAACGGCCGTTTTCGCTTTCATTGATAAATTCTTGTTTCCAATAACTATTTTTAAAGCTCCATTCACTTTGTTACCCGCACCAACCCTTCTTTCGACGTCACTATCCGTTCGGGCATCTGCTGTGAACATGCTACCTAAATACACAAATTCCCTCACCTGTTCCAAGTTCTCTTCGTTCACACTTATATTACAAACTGTCATTTGCTCTTCCCTTTCGAAAACCATCACCTTTGACTTTCCGACATTCATCATTAAATCATTTGACTTGCATACCTCATACATTCTCGACACCAAGACTTGTAATTCGTCCGCACTATCCGCAACGAGAACGGCATCGTCCGCGTAAAGCAGACAGTTTACAGACAGATCACTCATCTTAGCACCAGCATTTATACATTTAAGTTCTTTCATACACTTGTCCATATACAGATTGAACAACCATGGAGACATCACGCAGCCCTGCTTAACACCCTTTGTGATATCAAACCAGGGCGTGATGTCCCCATTTACCCTAACACTGGCAGTGCTTCCTTCGTAGAGAGAAGCAAACAGATAGTAATTACCAAAAAGTATTATATAGAGAATAAGCCGATCTTAATTTTTTTGTTTTCCTCCCTAGAGATTATCTATTCATATTAATCTGATACTCTAGGAATTTATTCGAAGCTGCACATATATGGCTAGTAAACAAAGTGCGAAATAACCCTCAGTTGGCGTCCTAGGCAATAACGCGAACTACGAATTATCTCGTAGTTGGGAGTCAACGTGTTAAGTTTCTATATGCTTCATAACAACTTGTGTAAATGGTATAAAGCTGATTGTTTTTATTAATTTTTTTAATGCATCCGCCAAAGGAGCTATATATCTTCTTTATCGGCATGGAAAAGTGTGATGAAAAGGTAAATTTATTCGGCATTTTGTCACTAATGACAAAAAAGTTTTAGGCATTATTATTTAAAAATAATCAAAAATATTAATCCACGATCGGAACCCCTCTATACATATATGATTTTTACACCCAAAGTTATTTTTGAATTAAAAGCATTTTTATGAGTTATGTATGCCTCAGTTACCACACAGTTCATGGGAGTGGCAAAAGAATAGCAATTTCTGTAGAATTTGATTAGTATTTTATTTTTATTATTGCATACAAAGTTCATAGATAATTTTTTAAGTACTTTAATGATTTATTTATATAAAATGTGGTCTATAAAAGCTAAGGAATCACCTTTTATACTTTTAAATATGCATTAATAATAACATTATCTTCTTCTTCATGTGAGGTAGAAAAGTGAAGGTAGTAACTCGTATAATGATACCTTTTAAACTCAATATTTTAAGTAAAAATAAAAATGAATAAACTAGTAGATTTCAAATTTTTTTCCTATGAATTGAATTGTGCAAAATTATTATGTAAAAGCGCATTTTGTTATGAAATCAAATAATGCGATTTGCGTTGTTCACATTGCTTTTGAAGTGTTTAAAATAACAGTGTGTTTTATATTTTACAAAGGGTCCAAAGTTGAGATAGAAGATCTTGAATGTATTCTAATATTCTTCTTAAAATAATATTTTTAAAGTTATTGATTTGCCGTGGAACTTTGGATTTATAACAAACTTATATATTACATTTCTTTTTCTTCTTTAGTCTTTTCCCCTCCACTGTTGGATACAGGCCTCTTCCATTTTTCTCCACTCATCCCTTTCTCGTCCTTTCCGCATCCAGGTCGTTCCAGCTATTCGGGCAATGTAATCAGTTCATCTTTTAAGTGGCTTTCCGACACTTTTTGTTTGTCCATGGCCCCCATATATTTTACCAATATTTTTATGGTCAATATATTTGAAAAATAATAACAACAACAGCGAGCAATGGATAAGATAATATTGAATATCATTCAATATCAGACAAGGGGATGTAATATCTTCAAAGCTGTTCACCTGTGCCTTGGAAGATATATTTAAAACTCTGGACTGGTTTGAACGTGGCCTCATCATAAATGGCAAGTGCATTTCCTGCTTTGCAGATGACATTGTCATTCTAGCTGAATCTGTGGGGGAACTTGAAGGCATGCTTGCTGAACTGAACACTGCATCCAGACGAGTGGGTCTCGGGATGAATTTGGACAAGACGAAAGTCATGTATAATGAACATATTATCCCGAAATCATTAACCATCGATGGATCGGCTCTCGAAGTGGTACAAGAATACACATATCTTGGCCAAATCATACAACTAGGTAGAAACAATTTCGAGAAAGAAACCGACCGAAGAATTCAGTTGGGTTGGGCGACCTTTGGAAAATTACGTCATGTTCTCATCTCTAAAATACCACAATCCCTCAAGACTAAAGTCTTCAACCAGTGCGTCTTGCCAGTCATGACGTACGGAGCCGAGACGTGGACACTGACAAAAGGTCTAGTCTACAGATTCAAGGTCGCCCAACACGCCATGTAAAGAGCCATGCTTGGAACCTTGAGGGACAGATTTAGAAACCTATTTATTTGACATCAAACCAAGGTGACTGAGGTGGCTCTGAGGATGGGCGGGCTGAAGTGGCGATGGGCTGGCCAATTCTGTCGAAGAACCGACGGCCGATGGGGGAGACGGTTTCTGGAGTGGAGACCGCGTACAGGATTCCGTAGAGTTGGACGTCCCCCTGCCCGCTGGACTGGCGATCTGAAGAGGATTGCTGGACATGGGTGGATGGGATCGGCAATGGATAGGGGGCGGTGGCGTGCTTTGAGAGAGGCTTACGTTCAGCAGTGGATGATAGACGGCTGATGATGATGATGAATATCATTCTGCTAGATAGGAAATGAAATGAGTGGATCAGAGAAAGGACCAAAGTTGTCAATGTCTGGGGAAAAATAATTTCGTTGAAGTGGAATTAGGGTGACCACATAGTGATGACAACGGAGGATTGGTGGACCAGATGCATCCTGGAGTGGCGACCGAGAACCGGCCGCATAAACCCGGGTAAACCACAAGAATGATGGTCTGATTACATCAAAAGAGTGACAGTGGGTCAATGGCAGAAAGTAGCAAGGGATAGAGTTGTAGAGGTCGGGAAGGGAGGCCTATTTCTAACAGTAGACAACTAATGGCTGATGATGACGATGATTGCCCATTACATTTTGTTTTAAATCTTTTAAAGGTCATTCAGGTCATACAGATGTTATCTCAATTTCATTTCAGCAAATATTAAATTGTACCATAATTGCATTTAAGTGCGTCATACATTAGAGCGTTATGTAATATTTGTTTTAATATATTAGAAATAATATTTTATCAACTTAATGCATTAAACACCTTGGAATTCATTTATTGTTACTTTAATAATGATGTAAAACTCCATATTAAGTAATTAATATGAATGTAAATATCTGTTTTCAAGTTTCACTGCTAAAACATTGTCGTCATATTTCAGAAACATGTCATACCCATAAACTATAATAAAATTTCTAGAAAACAGACGTTTTCATTCATATTAATTATTTAATATGGAGTTTTTGATCATTGTTCAAGAAACAATAAAAATAAATGTCATTTATGGTTTATATATTAATTGAAACACTGTTTTTCTTCTCTTGAGTATATTTCTCTCGACATGTTTGTAAGGTATTGAAGCTTAAATATCGGGAGTATTAAATAAACAATCAAACTTCATTTTTACGAGGAAGTTGGACCGACTGAATTTGCTCGTTATAAGCATTACTTGTTAGAGTTATCAGAGAATAGGTATTTTTAAATACTTACATACATACCCATCGCGTGAAGACATGAAGTATCCTGAGTATCAAAAAAAGTTGCAATTCAAACAAAAATACACAATAGAGAGAAGTAGCTCATTACAAAAGTGAATAAATATAAGTATGGAAAAAATCATAATCTAAAATGTCAACAAATGTTTTCCTCGTTACATCCGTGATCGTAAAAAACAGAGTTCGACTGTATTCAGTTGACCAATGATGATGGTTTCAAATCTTTCAAACTTGTTGAGAAGAATATATTCAACAGTGAAAATAACAGTGTTGTAAAGTATCTTTACTATCAACATTTGGGAGATTGTCATGTTGTCAGTCTTCATCATTAAGATTAATGATATGTAAGGTATCTTAGAACATGGCTACTCTCAATAAGACTTTTAATTAATTAATCACATCAACGCGGGTTTATTTTGAATCTGTCTTTATTTGCGGTTTGTCTACAGCGAGATGCATTTTAACATAACTGCGTAACATGGTTCTCATTTGCAATCCCTTGTGAACGATCTGGTAGATCATTTGTAATCTCTGTGCACTTATGTAGACAATGCTCGTTATTTTATAGGAATGGACCAGAATGAAATGGCCGATGTGTTTGAAGAATGGAACAAGGGAGAATTGGATTCTTTCTTGATTGATATTACTAAAGATATTCTACGCTATAAGGATACTGACGGTAATACATTTTGTTTTCTTTTCTTTTATACATTTCACGTACCAAATTAGAAATACATTGATTCACCAATGTCAAACTGACAATACTGAATTGATTTATATTTTCAACAGGTATAGGTAAATGCCATTTTGTTATATTTTGGTAATCTGATTATAATAATGTTATAAGTACAATTGTTAGTGCCTATTTTTATTTAATTTCACTTAATTCTAACCATCAGAACTTATTAATATCCGACTGTCTACACCTCCAGTCGGATATTAATAATATTGTTAACTGGAGTCACAGTAATCTTTTACCAGAGCATTGAGAACTGTGTATCATAGATACACAATGAACAACCAGCAACTAGCACATGTATCTATGATGAGAGATCTCGGGATCATCTATGAGACTAGGCTGACTTTTCGTGCACATATCGAGAGGATTTGTGGCACTGCAATAAAGATGTTGGGCTTCATCCTCCAGACTGGAAAGTTTTCAGAGATCCCCATGTGCTCAGAGTCCTATACAACTCATTGGTTCAGAACATACTCGAAAGTGGTTCTTTGATATGGAGTCCTCAAGAGGCGAGATATTCCGTTATGCTGGAGAGGGTTCAGAAAAAAATTCTGAGGTATCTCTACATGAGAGAGTATAGTAGCTATCCGAGGCTCTATCCCACGTCAATTCTTTTGGGAATGCTTGGGACCAACTCTCTGCAGCTTCAAAGAGATGGGCATCTCGGAACCCATTTCTTTAGATTACTCAGGGGATATTTTAAGAACTCGGCTGTGCTGGAGGTGTTCGCCTTTTTGTTCCTGATAGATCTCTGACAGCGACAGCATAGATTGTTTTATCTACCGGCCGCCAGAACCAACCTGCCTCAGGTGACACTGGTGGGAAGAGCAAATATTCTGCTGAACGCGGTCTTCTCGAAGATCCATGTCTTTCATATTTGTGAACTTGCAGGCAAATACTCTTGTCTTTCTAATGTCGAACCATCTCTCATGCATTTCTGGTAGTATACTATATACAATATATTATTTTACCTCTTCTCAATAGATGCCTTTAACCTTAATTTTGTAATGGCTATTGATGAAATAAACTGATTTGATCAAAACATTTAAGCAATTCAAAATGTCATAGCAATTAAATATTGATGTGGTTATTTAGAATGTTACTTAAATTACTTATTTTTGTGACTGGTTTAATAAGTTTCATATAAGTTAATTATGTTTTCTGTTGTCTGTTATACTGTACTGTACTGTTATAAATTATTTAATTCTGGAAACACGTTTTTTAGGCAAATTCCTGCTTGAAAAAATCAGGGATTCCGCTGGTCAGAAGGGAACCGGAAAATGGACCGCTATATCGGCCCTGGAGTACGGTACACCTGTCACTCTCATCGGGGAGGCGGTGTTTGCTCGCTGCTTGAGTGCGTTGAAGGGTACGTATGTACATATTTATGGCAAAGAGACAAAGGAGATAGACCTTTTTGGATTCAATTATAGAGAATAAGTGATACGATACGATAAAACCACAAACCTTACGATAAAAGCAACAAAGAGATAACTGTAATAATTCTATTCACGTGATTCTATGTATATTTATTTATTGTTTCTTGAACAATGATGTTTAACTCCATATTAAATAATTAATATGTGAAAACGTCAGTTTTCTAGAAGTTAAATAATATTTTATGGGAATGACATGTTTAGCCCTTGTAAGGCATTATCAAATGTCCTATGTACTGTATATTTCCTTTGATGTTATTTTTTTTTCACTCATTACGTCAATTTGACTTGCGTTACAATCATGTTAAATAAGATAAAAATCTTTTCAAGAAATAATAATAATAATACATTTTTTAAATTAAAAGCAGATTAGTTTATTTTAATTAGTACTAATTAACCAGGAAACAGTAGTAAGATTCTCAACGCCTACGGTGGGTTGGCCATGTGGAAAGAATGCCAGAGGGTAGAACACCACAAATTATATCCAGATGGGTGCCCTGAGAAAAGAGACCAAGAGGCAGACCGAGGAAAAGATGGGCCGATTGCGTGGAAGAAGATTGGGAGAAAATGGAAGGAGCTGGGGAATGGAGAGAGATGGCCAGGGACAGAAGTTAGTGGAGGGCCGTTGTGGAGGAGGCCATGTAGCACCGAGAAATGAATGAGTTTATTTGAATTGGTGTGTTGATTAAAATATATCAGAAGATGTAAGTAAACATCAGTTTGTTATTTTTTTTTCAGATGAAAGGGTTACTGCATCAAAAACTTTATCCAGTGCACCGAGAAGCAAGTTCCAGGGTGACAGAAAATCATTTTTGGAGAAGATAAAGAAGGCTCTCTACGCCAGCAAGATTGTTTCCTACGCACAAGGTTTCATGCTGCTCAGGGAAGCTGCCAAGTCTTTTGACTGGCAGCTGAACTACGGCGGGATAGCCCTAATGTGGAGGGGAGGCTGCATCATCAGGAGTGTGTTCCTGGGGAACATTAAAGATGCCTATTCTCGCAATCCGAACCTGTCCAATCTGCTCTTGGATGACTTCTTCTCCAAGGCGATTCTGAACTGCCAGCAGTCCTGGAGGGAAGTTGTCTCTCAAGCGGTTCTGCTCGGAGTACCAGTTCCAGCTTTCAGTTCCGCACTCTCGTTCTACGATGGATACCGCTCTGCTGTACTGCCAGCTAATCTCTTACAAGTAAGTTATTTTGTATTTTTTTTATTACATTAACTCCATTCTGTTAAAATTAAGTAATATTAAATAAAACAATGTTTTTTTAAAACTACTTCCACTTTTGTAATAAATTATGACAGCGACAGGTTTCGCCAGGCTCTTTTCAGTAAAATCATTAGATTACTTATTTGATGTAATATTGAGAAAAAAAATTCAGTAAAATCATTAGCTTAGTTGATGTAATATTGTTTTAATTAATGATTTTAATAATGAGAGGGCTAAAGATCTGTAACGAGATTGAGTGAACATTTGAGAATCAAATATTCTGCATTTTGTGTTTACAAAATAAACATGGCCATTTAACACATTGACTGCCGTGGTTCTCAGGATTCCGGTGTAAAAAGCCATTTAAACTTAACCATATTATATTATTAAAACTCCATTTAAGCGTGACTGACGGCGCTTTAATTCAACCGTTGGCTCACATATGATATTCACAGTGTGATATGTGTTAATAAATTTCGTGATTTTTTAAGTGTTTTAAAATAAGATAAGTTTGTAAAATTCTGATATATCTTACGAGAACCATCATCATTTTATCCACAATGCATCATTACGCTTGTGTAAAAGGGGGTATCAAGGCAAGACTCTCGTGGATGTGCCCTCAGAGAGGGCTGAAATATTTTGGAGACAGCCCGGAGAGATCAGGACAACCTTGAAAAGCTCATCATCATAACCAAAGTGGAAGGAAGGCGACCACAGGAATGACCACCGAGCCGTTGGTCCGATCAAATCAGGGATCTGACTGGTCTCTCATTTGTGACGACCTTCGTGGTCGAGTGGTATGTGCATTGACTGCCACCCCGAAGGTTCCGGGTTTGATTCCCGGCGAGGGCAGTGTGATTGTCACACTGTATTTGGTCTGGTGTAGAATTCACGTGACAATAAAACGGCGATAGATTAGCTACCTATCATATGTCACGAGAATCACTATGATAGCTATAATACCCTTTACATTGATTTGGCTCATGATGTCACGATGTAAAGAGCGATTAAACAAAATAATAATAATAATATGAATAATTAGCTGCAGCCTGGAGACTGATGGGTGACAGGAGTGCATGGCGTGCCATGATCAATAGTTTTCAGGATGGACATGACCCTCAATCACGAGGAATATGACAGAAGAAGAAGAAAAGGGGGAAATTTTTTGATGTCATTATTTTATGGAGTGTAAAATTATTTTCAATGTTTTTTCCAGGCGCAGCGTGATTTCTTCGGCGCTCATACCTATGAGATTCTCGGTCAAGAAGGCAAGTTTGTTCATACCAACTGGACGGGCCATGGAGGAGACGTCTCCGCCTCCACATACAATAACTAAGTGTTCTCACCATTTTTCAATATCAACTAATGTATTGTTAATGGTTGACACTTCATTTTTACATTCCTATATTAAGCATACTCGGCATGGTACTACATTTACTTTGGATGGGGTTTAACATTTTATGGGATTAGATTTATATGTTCACATCAATATAAGTGCAATACTGGGATTAAGTTTATGTATTAAAGATCTGCCTGTTGGCAGCCTCATTCACGTTTCAAGAGACTGGAGTAAAATGGAGCAAGTGATCGCAAACATCTAGTAATGCATATGTAGCGAGAGAAGAAATGAATAAATGTTCTACCATCATTCTACACCTTCAAAACTTGTAGTATAAAGACGAAAAAAAACATTGACACACCCAAAAACTTGCTGCTTAAAACGAAAGACAAATGAAAGCTGACCACATATTAAAAGTAACCTTCCATGTTTCCTTGAGTCCAAAAGACCTGTACCCGTAATCTCGTGAGCATACAGTTACAAGAATAAAATTAAATAAAAATCACTAATTTCTTTTGCGGTGTGTCTGTCTGTGTCCTGAATACCAACATGGTTTGGGATGGACTGGGCCCGTATAAAGGATCCCAAATGCGTGAGTGGCTCAAAATAATGAATGGACAACCGAGGGGTGGAGCAGAGTTGGACGGCCCAGGCTGAGATGGGACGGTTTGGTGAAGAAAGATGCGGCACAGCTCATGCGAATTGAATACGGTGACAGAGGACAGGAGTAGTTGGAAGCAGGAGTTGAATGAGGCCATGGCTCAATTTAGGCTGTAGCGCTGTTGAAGAAGAATAATACCAACATGTTGCATTGGAAAAAATATTATCTGAAAGGTCAGCTGATATTATGCCAACACATTATATACACTGTCTTTTAAAATATGCATTGTACTAAGAACAATTATCGTCACCACAATTATTCATGACCATCCATGGCTGGAGTTGTCCTCATTAGCCTCTACTCGGTAGACTCAGTGGAGTAACGAGTTTAAAATGTGTGTTTTAAATTGATATAAGGCAAATGCTACAAGGTTGATTACTGTTATTACATATAAAAATGGTTTTAAAAGTAACTATAATAAATTACGTTATGCGTGCACAATAGTTGTGACAGGTTTGAACTCCTGCATTACTGGTCACTCAGTATCCAAAACTGTATAGTGACTTAACTTAATTATGGAGTTATTACTTTCCATATCTTCTAGGAATAGAAGACATAATTTTTTTATGGGTCTTGATTATCCATATAAGGAGACAGATAAGAATAACAGTATCTGAAATATCCAGATATTCTTTACCCTTAGACCACTAAGCAAAGATTCGTCTAACTTTCATCGATACGCGGAACATTTTTCATTAACGAATATTGAATAAAATGACACTTTTAAAACAACATTTTCTTACAAACCATATCATTATAGAAATAATTGATTGTATACTCGTATACCTCGAGGTACAGAAAATGTAGCCAATAGACTCAACAAGGCAAGGGGAGCTTTCGTAATGCTTCATCCTATATGCTGTTCCAATATTAATTCGAAAAAGCACAAGCTCCAAACAGTAGCGTTAAAAGAGACATTATTGGAAAACTCCAGGTGTTTTTAAATATGCCTTTACTCAATATTCAAGATCTTTTGGCTCCAAACAGTGTCAAATGCCGTTCTCTGAGCCGTGGCAGGCAAAAGGCCATTCAGAGAACAAGCCGCTAAACCCAAATAAATGGCTGTGGATTGGTCACAACCTGAGTCATAATCCAGCCTCCACCGCTCAGGGCGTACTAGACTGGTCACCTGTGGGTGGGAAAAGGAAGCGAGGCAGATCTAGAGCCATCTGGAGAAGAACTCTGCAGGATGAACCACTTGGGTTGATGTAAAGCATCAGGCGTGCGATAGAGTCGGGTTGAGAATGTTCCTTGAAGTCCTATGCACCACGGAGGTGTGACAGGACAAGAAGAAGAAGACTTTGAATATCAATGAATCAATAAACACACTTGAAATTCTGATGCGCACAACTTGTTAATCTGACTAAAGTCAGTCGCCGCATGCAAAGAGTTAAATGTCAACTTGAATGGGATAGTTCAAAATAGAATGGTGTTAAAGGCATGTAAATATTTCTTAAAGGCATCGAAACATTTGAAGAAGGAATTGTAAGAAATTCACACTCATGAAAAAACTATGATCAACTGTACGAGCACTGTGGAACTGGATGTTCAAAGAAAACTCGCCGGATTCTCTGGAGTAGCCGTCTTCATTCAAGAGGACATCACACACCAAGATGACTGAAAACGCATGGAAGCGTCTAAAGTGGATCATTTTTAGTTAAGAAATTTCACCGTTTACAAGATCAAAGCGTTTATTTACAGAAATATCAGTTTTGATGCTGTATTGCACTATTAATATAGGCATTTGATGCCAATATTTCATTTAAAAATATATATATTATATTCGTAAGATTTGAATATGTAAAAGAAACAATTACTTAAAAGCATATAGCTTGTGAAGTAATCACATTTGGTTTTAGAAAGCCATTCATTCCTAATTTCAATGTATTGAAACAATATTAATGGACGATTGCCAAGTTAATGCCTTGTATACATATTTGACTTACATTTATCATTCCAAATATTTATTCATGTTTTGTTTTTACTCAGTTTAAAACTTAGTAGTTATATTAAACATTCAAAAAAAGTTATACGTAAAAAGATTAATACTCACTTTTACAATTCGAACATTGGTTTTTCTATTTTCCATTAAATTTATTCTGAAAATGTGTTTTTAAGGTTAATTGTAATTGAGTTTTTATACAAGAAGGTTTTAAATGATTTTGTCACAAATGTTTAAAAAAATGTTGTTGGCACTACGTCAATGTGACACATACTGAAAACTATAACCATTTGATACTGCTTTAACACGAGGGGTGTTAGAGCTTAGTCCAATGTGATTTAATACGAATAGTGCCCTCTCTTGTGAATTCTTTAAAACTTACTTGTACCCCTGATATAATTTATAAATCTGTAAAATGGTTTGAAATCTAAAAAAATGCATACATATATGAATTTCTTTTTCCGTATTTGTGTTTTCAATTAGAGAATTGTTTGACCATTTCCAATTAAAATTTTAATAATAGAGTACTCTTTTTAATCTAATATCATTTCAAGGAAATACATATTTATTTAAATTTTTAATTCACATACTGACAAAAACAAAAGAATATCCGTTATTTTGAATTTCGTATCTCATTTATAACTCGGAAACACCAACCAAAAAATAAATCTATCCCAAAACGAATTTCATGTTTGTTCTTACTTTATTTATTAAAAATGTATTTTTTAAATACACTTTTATATAAAAAGTGATGTTAGTGAATGCATTATCCGAGGTTGTTTTCAACAATAATTTATTTTTATAAATTTTCTAATGACATATTTTTATATTCGATTTTTAAGTCATTTATAAAATATAACTTAATAGATTGATCTGAATTCTATGTAACATCTAAATACAAAAATGCAAATAAAATATAATATATTTTCATAATAACTTTTTCAATTTAAAATTAGCATTTGTAACTTCAATTCATTCCAAATAAAATTTCATTTAAAAAAAAAAAAAAAGAATAGTGATTGATATATTTTCACACAAAATGTAATACGTTTTTTTCATTAATTGTATTTATTTTTTTTAAAAATTGTGTAAATGTACAAAAAACATGTAAATGTACAAAAAACGTGTAAATGTACAAAAAACGTGTAAATGTACAAAAAAAAATGTAAATATAAAAAAAACATATAATATTTTTAGAACTGTTTTTGATCGTTTTTAATATGAGGGTAGTCCCGGAAGTACCTGACCTGAAAAAGAAAACATTAAAAAAAATATATATTATTTCTCAATAGTATCCTTTTAGGTATATAATGCATATGTGAACTAGTGATCTGTCTTGATGAATTGGCAAACAAACAAACAAACCCTCATGCCGTTTCTCTGCTGGGGTAGGCAGGGAGAATGGACTGCCACACTACTCTATCCTGGCACACCTCTCTAGGTTCCTCCACATTTATACAGCGAGTCATTCACTCACGTCGATTATTCCGACTTCTAACATGACCAACCTTTAAAATTAGATTAATTTGGTCATGCAATGTTTTCCTTGGTCTACCTCGACTCCGTACTCCATTTACATCGTTAACGTATATTTTCTTAACCATTCTTCCTCCATCCATGCACTCCATATGTCCGAACCAACGCAGCGATCCTTTCATAATTTTTTTCATAATACCTTCTTCCGCTCTACATTCCTTTCTTATCGCTCGCATTTGAGATTCTGTCGTATATCGTTCTACCACACATACGTCTTAGGGACCTCATCTCTACCGCATTTATTCTGGTCTCATCCTTCTTCTGCCAGTGCATTTTATTTTTCTCAAATGCTGAAATTAGTTTACTATACTTGCCTCTGATTGTTTTTCCTTTTTGAATATAATCAATGAAAATGTTTCACACGCGTCTCCAAAAGTCGACGCCACGATGTTGTCATCAAATAGAACTCTGATCATCATTGGAGCCGATTCTCCCCTTTCAGTCGATTGTTTTCACTGTTCCTTCATCTCGGGAGTGAAGTAATGGACAAATGTTTTATCCATAGTTATGAATCGATGTGAAAACTCAGTTTTATTGCTATGAAACATAGCCGAACACTCAATTGAAACATCCTCAAAAAGCTGTTTTTGTTTCATTGTGATCAAACATGACAGTTTCATCTTAAGCACAGTTTTTTCATGTCCAAATTTTCTTTTAGCTCGGCTCTTGTCTGCTAGCTCGAGCCAATTTAATGAACAGCCATCTAATACCATTTTATTGATTTTCTTCAGTATTCCAAATGTGGTTACATCATTTGGTCAAGCACTGCGATGTTAAATTTGGTAGTTTACTCGGTTTCGATTTAACTCTGCCACCCAATATTTAATTGTTGTAAATGGGACTACCCTCATATATAAAGAGAAATTATGGCACTCCTAAATTTATCAATTAAAATTTTATTAATCTTAAAACATATAGTGGACACTTCTTTCAACACGAAAAATATTGATTTACCAAAACTTTTATTTCTGGACATTTCTATTTTTACAATAACTTTGGTCCACTTAAAATTAAATTAATTAATTTGATCAGCAAGTTTTTTTAAAAGATATATAGTGTTTTTTTTTTAGAGGTTTGGTTTTTAAACTGGCAACATTGTTTCTACAGACTGTCATTTTGACAGTTGACAGTTGATTTGTAGTCAGTACGTTTTTCCATTTCACCCAGTTGCTCAATGCTGCAGTGTTTAAAAATGGACCTCACGATTGCGCTTCATTCAAGCTAGAAATCATATTTAAACAATAATGGCATAAAATTATCTATTAAATAAAGCCAATATCATAGACATTTACATTATTTTAATGTGTTTTTTTTCATTTTGAATTTTTATACCTCTAAAAAAAACACCCTATATATTCCATTGATCTTCCAATTACATAAACCGTTTAATCTGCATATTGTACCTTCGGTAAGACAAGGGCATAATTGCAAGTTTTGTAATTTTTCATTAGAGACATTTTAAGATGTTTGAAGAATAATATCGTGTTATTCTGGCTATATTGATCATACACTATCGCCCTCTGGCAAAATGAGACTGAACTTAATGAGTGACATTGTTCCTCCAGATAAAGGGATGTTTTTAAAATACGTTGCCTTACAACTCATTTTGAGAATTTTTGACAATTATGCCTTTGTCTTACCGAAGGTGCGATATGTACAAATAGTTTTGCATATATAAGTAAGACATTAAGATAATGTAAATTTACAAGTCTTGAGAGATTTTATTTCGATCCTTCAAAATAATGTTAAAAATTTAATGCAAGTAAATTTGATTTTCAAACTTACAAATGAATTTGATTACTATATTTAATTATGAATGTACATATACAATTCCAAATAATAAATACATACAATATTTTATTAATTTATTTAAGCACTTCTTAACTTGATGTATACACAAAAATAATTTTAATAATCTTTAGATTTCTAGACCAACTTACAAGGTTTATTTGATATGAAATTATTACCCAAAAAATACTGTTTTATTTAATTTCATGTAACTTTTTAATTTTGTGTAAAATACATTATAATATTGTTTTTCAATAAAATTTATTGTGAATTCAATAGTTGGTATCTTATTTTGAAGTAATTATAAATAACTAACTAACCATCATGCCTTCTATCCGAAGAGGTAGAAAGATGGACTGCCACACTGTTCTTTCCTGACATACTTCTCTCGCATCCCCAACATTCATACATTGTGTCACGCACGCAATTAATCTTTTGTAGTATTTGAATTCGTTAATTAATGCATATTTACGAGGCAATTAAAGCATAAATTCATTTTATTAAATATGTAAATGTTGATTCTACGCCTTATCCTTGTAGAAGTAATATATTTAAGGATTCATTGATTAAATTATACTTGCAGGTCTAAAATTTCACCTTAAATTCACAGTAAAAGTACAATTTTACTCAGTATGTAAATGTTGTTTTTATGTCTTATCTAGAAGTAATATATTTAAGTATTCATTGATTAAATTATATTTACAAATATTAGGTTCCATGTCATAATTTCGTATTATATTTACAGTAAAATTATATTTTATTCAATGTGTAAATGTTGAGTCTATGTGACATGTAGAAGTTAATTTCGTATTATATTTACAGTAAATTTATATTTTATTCAATGTGTAAATGTTGAGTCTGTATCACATCTAGAAGTATATTTTGGTAATAATTGATTAAATAAGATTATATAATTTCATTTCTTAGATTCGCAGTTTAAGTATATTTTATTTAAATTTGTAAATTTTGATTCAATGTTTTATCTCGATATTTGGGTATTCATTAACTAAATTATTTTTACAAATATAAAATTACATGTGGTAATTTCATGTAACATTTACAGTAAAAGTATATTTTATTCAATGTGTAAATGTTGATTCCATGTCTCATCTAGAAGTAATATATTTGGGTAATAATTGATTGAATAGGAATTCAATTTCATTTGGGTAATTTCAGGTTAAATTGGCAGTAAAAGTATATTTTTATTCAATGTGTAAATGTTGATTCTATGTTTTATCTAGAAGTAATATATTTGTGTAATAATTGATTAAATAGGATTATACAATTTCATATCTAGTTAAATTCACAGAAAAGGCAAAATTTTAGACAATGTATGATTGTTGATTCTTTATCTTATCTTGCAGTTATATTTGGGTAATAATTGATTTAATACTATTTACAATTGTACATCATTTGGTAATTTCATGTCAAATTCACAGTAAATTTACACTATTATTCAATGTGTAAATGTTGATCTATCTTTGAAGTAATGAAGTTGTAAAAAGTTGATGTCTATCTTTGAAGTAATTTGAGTATTTATAATTATATATAAAAATATATTTAGTATTTTGAAGTTAGTAAAATTTTGTTTTCAATGCGTAAATTTGTTGATTTTGATTTCTTGAAGTAATATTTAAATATTGTTTATTTACAATCAAATAATTTGCATTAGACAATATAAAGTTAAATTCAATGTAAAAGTTATTGTAAAATAAAATTTGTAAATCTATTGGAAAATCATCTACATATTAATAAAGTAATTTAGTGGTGTAAATTGTATTTATTAAATTTTGTGTATATACAAAATTTGAAGGGAATTTAATTGTTATATCTGAAGTAAAAATATGTTTTATTCAATGTGTAAATCTGTTAGTTTGATGTATTATTTTGAAGTAATTTTTTTCATGTATTGTATGTTTACTATTCCATATTTACAATAACAATGTAGCAGTTGGAAATCTATTGTGTTTTATTTAAAAAAAAACATTTGATGTGTGAATCACTTGTTTCTGTGTCTAATATAGAAGTTACATTTTATATGTATAATTAAACTCTTCTGTATTTATTAAAATAAAAATTATTTTGTATTAAACTAGTTTTGGTGTGTAGTATTGGAATTAGTATGCGTACATTTACATTGAAAAGAGTTGTCTAATCCAAATTATTGAAATTTTACCAAATAAACAATATTTATATGTATTTATTTTTTGGATCTGTATACAAATTTGAAAAAAAAATCTAAGTGTCTTAGTCTAATTCAAATGGAATTGATGTTATTTATATTATTATTAAATGTGTAAATCTATAGTTTTACTTTCAAACTTTGAAAAAAAAAATTATTACTTGAATTTTTGTAACTACATTTCAATCAAATTGATGATGATGACAAAATGATTAAAAATAAACTTGTTTTAAACAACAAAAAAAAAAAACGATTCTCTTTGTGAATGCGTTAAAATCAAATACATATTACAGTCATTGTTTACTTTTGAATATAGTAATTACAGTTATTGTAAAGTAGATACTTTTATTATTGTAAAAGTCCATAATTAATTTCAAATTAAATTGATATTTTATTTAATGTGTAACTCTGTTTTTTATTTTAAATCTACAAAAAGTTTAAAATTGTATTTAATTTGTATATTTATTTTAACAATTCTAAAGTCTAATATTCAAAGTAAGTACTTTAAACAAAGTAAAAAATGAATGAAAATTGAAAATTAAAACCTATGAAAAATAAACATTGTTAGTTAAAGTACTTTAAAAATAAAGTTTTTTTTTCAGTTTGTAAATATGTACTTTTACATTTACAATAGTAATTTGGTTATAACTAACTAACCATCACGCCGTCTATCCGAAAGGGTAGGTGGAAAGAATGGACTGCCACACTTTAACCGATGCGGCACTCCATTCTTCTCTTTTCGCCCTTCGGGAGATGCGGTGTGATGGATTAATTTGGTTATAACATATACTAAATTAATATTCTAGGCTTAATTAAGATGAGGGGCGCACAGCTTTCATTTTTCGCCCACCCTGTACAAGCGGGTATCCTGCAGAACATCGAACACTCCGATGGTGGAGGGTCCGATATTCTGTGGGATGTTATTCCCTCTAGTACAGCGTAGGCCAAAAATGAAAGCTGAACGTCCCTCGTTTTAATCAAGCTTAGATGATAATGTTCTCTGCGATAATCTGATTTGTGTAAAAGCATATCCGTTTTAAATTAATATAATATACAGGGCATAAAATTACACTATTTTTACACATAATAAATGTTTTTTCTCTCTCAATATGATGTAATGTTTTTATTTCATTCTTAAAACTATAAATTTGTATTAACCAATAATTTTTCAACACTATTATAATATCACATATTTTTATTATACTCTCCATGAGAATGTCACAACAGCTGTATCACCAACCAATGTTGGCATCATCAGGTGTTACAAACAACTTTCACACAACACAGTAAAAGTACATTTTTGCTCAGTATGTAAATGTTGTTTGTATGTCTTATTAGAAGTAATATATTTAAGTATTCATTGATTAAATTATATTTACAGGTCTAAAATTTTATCTTAAATTTACCGTAAAAGTACATTTTTACTCAGTGTGTAAATGTTGTTTTCATGTCTTCGGTAGAAGTAATATATTTAAGAATTCATTGATTAAATTATATTTACAAGTCTAAATTCACCGTAAAAGTACGTTTTTACTCAGTGTGTAAATGTTGTTTTCATGTCTTCGGTAGAAGTAATATATTTAAGAATTCATTGATTAAATTATATTTACAAGTCTAAATTCACCGTAAAAGTACGTTTTTACTCAGTGTGTAAATGTTGTTTTCATGTCTTCGGTAGAAGTAATATATTTAAGAATTCATTGATTAAATTATATTTACAAGTCTAAATTCACCGTAAAAGTACGTTTTTACTCAGTGTGTAAATGTTGTTTTCATGTCTTCGGTAGAAGTAATATATTTAAGAATTCATTGATTAAATTATATTTACAGTCTAAAGTAAAAGTACATTTTTACTTAGTGTGTAAATGTTGTTTCTATGTCTTATCTAGAAGTAATATATTTAAGTATTCATTGATTAAATTACATTTACAGGTCTAAAATTTCATCTTAACTTCACAGTACATTTTTATTCAGTATGTAAATGTTGCTTGTGTGTCTTATTAGAAGTAATATATTTAAGTATTCATTGATTAAATTATATTTATAAGTCTAAAATTTCATTTTAAATTCACAGTAAAAACTTAAAGTTGTTTGTAACACCTGATGATACCAACATCGGTTGGCGAAACAGCTGTCGCGACATTCTCAAGAAGTGTCTAATAAAAATTGTGATATTATAACAGCGATGTAAATTTAATGTTAATAATGTTGAAGTACTATTTCAGAATTATATATTTCAGCCAAAATATGGACTATTTATAAATTTGTATGTTAATTGGATTTTCATATTCATATTTATTATGAATTCCTTTAGCTTACCTAAAATCTTATTAATTTTTTTCCAGCTACAGTTTATGTTCTATTAAATAGTTTAAAATAAATTGATTTGTTTGATTTTATTTTTATACTCACATTTATTAATGTAAAAGTGGATGTATCTTATTAAAATGAGTTTACCTTTATAAAACATAAATATTTGTTTTTATTTAATTTGCAAAAAATATATGTTCATTAATTGAATTAAAGGTATCTTATTGTAATTAAAAATATTTGTGATTTAGTTAATCATTTTCGAGTTCCATTTTTAAGCATGAATTGTTTTTATAATTATTTAACACCATATTACATTACAGTAGAATGTCGTTTATCAGTACGTCAGTTAACCGGAACATTAATTATCTGGAGAAGCCAAGATGATGAACCGCTATGAAAAGACGAGGAAATCTTGTTTAAAAAAAGCTCCGATTATTTTTCCAGTATTGTAGAGTAATGTAAGCCTTTTTATGTACATGTACTACATACATACTTGTTTTTGTAGTCAAATTTGTAATTTCATAATCAATAAATGAGCCAAGAAAAAATAAAACGATTTACACCTTATTTTGCTAAAAGAATAAGCGCCTGTTTGATTATCCGGAAAAATCAGTGTCTAGAACACCTCTGATCCCAATTAGTCCGGATAAACGACATTCCACTGTACTTTTATATATAAAAGAATTTAATAAAAAAATTAAATTTACAATTAAAATTTTAAACAGGCAAATAAAAATCCCTTCTAGAAGAGTTTTCAATACATACTGTTAAATAACATACAAAATAAAATTATTTTAATCAATTTTTAAACCTGCTATTTTTATTGAAAAAATATAAAAAAATATTTATGTATTTGAAATAAATTTAATACTCACATTTACAAAATAAAAAATGTTTTTATTCAATTTGTATACCTGTATTATTTTCCATATGTCAACATCAAATTAAATTATTCTTGTACAACATAAATTATTTTTTATTCCATTTGTAAATATGAAGTTTTTATTTAAAATTTGTCAGCAAATTAAATTATATAAATACAAAATATTGTTTATTTTTATTTCATGTTAATGTTACAGCATACTTGTTAAATTAAAGTATTATTTAAAAAAATAAATATCTTTTATATTAAAATTAATAAAAATGTACTTTTTTATTTCAAACCTACAAATTATATTGTATTTAGTATATTAAAAACTTACACATGTTTCTATGTTTGTTTATTTAAATAACATTTATTCCAAAAATATTGTTGCGTTTTTTAATTAACAAAAATGTTTTTATGTTTTTTTATAATAAAATTATATATTTAAAAAATTCAAACTTGTTTCATTTACCTACCTTACTGGTTATACCAGTAATTTTTGTTTTAATATTTAGAATATACATTTACCTGGGAGGCCAAACCACAACACAAAATTGTGATTAGTTATCCTACGTTATGCTTGACTTATGTTACGAAAATATTTTAGTTTTTTTCTTTTTCCTCTATGTATGATTTTAGAACAAATATTAAATTTTTAATAGATCTGACAATCTGTGACACAGAAATCATGTCTCGTCGGATGATGAGGTCCAGCTGTCCTTCCATCTCTTAGGCGGTCTTCCAGGTGGGCGGTGTCCGGAGGGGATTTCATAAGCGGCTGTATATGTAAGTCTGTCACCATCCATTTGGGCTACATGGTCCCTCCAGTATCTTTTTATGAATCTACTCCACTGAACGATATCCTCTATTTCGCAAGTTTTTCTTAAGTCTATGTTGCAGACACAATCTCAGAGAGTTTTTCTTATGATCTTAGAATCTTCATCTCCGATGTTCTTAGTAGTCCCTTGGTTCGCACAGTGTCGGCCCGCGTCTCTACAGCGTACGTCATGATAGGTTGTACGCATGTTTTATAAATTCTGATCTTGCTGTCAATACGTATGTGCTTGTTCTTCCAGACCAGATTCTTCAGACATTCTGACATGGCAGAGGCTTTACTGACTTGTTCTCGTACTTCGGTATATAGGTCATTTTGGCTGCAGATCTCTACTCCCAAATATCAGAAACTCATTACTTGCTCCACAGGTATATCATCAACAGTCAGCTCACATCTTGTAGGTTGCCTAGATATAGTGAGACTTTTTGTTTTGTTGACTGATATAGCCATATTGATATAAACTATAATACAAAAATAAATTGAATGTTATTACATTTGATATTTCAAATAAAAAATGAAAACTCTAGCAGCAAAAGTGTTCCAGAAAGGCTGTAGAAGAGATAGAGGGATGGCTGGACATTATCACCTCAGGATAGCTCCGTCTTAAAAAGTCGTACCACCTAGACTAAGAGGAAGAATAAGATCGAATTGTAAGATAATTAGCGAATATACATATGAAAAAAATAACCAAAAACAATTGGCCCTAATCACAACTGTGAATGTAAACTCGTAATTCCAAGATTTCAATAATTTTTATTTATTTTTATTTTATTTAAAAAAAAAAACTAATATCAAGGATTTACATCAATGATATTAGAATTTATTTTACAATCTTCAATATGAGCAGAAAATAGTTCATTATTATGAAGAAGGAATCTGGTTGTGTCCAGGCTTGAACCCATGTCCCCTGGATCAGGAGCCAAGCGTTCTATCACCTAGACCACCACCCGATAATAGGGATTGGTTTGCAGCAAAATTTCATCCTCTAATGCAATCCTTTTCAATTTAACATATGAGGCGCAGTTCATGTCATTGCATACCTGTTGCAGATATTTCCGTCCAGGGTGCATCTAGTATAGTATATGTCCTTTCAACCATCCCTTCTATTATGTCATGCAGGAGACCCTCATAGCGAATAATATGGTCGATCCGTTGCCTTGCCTTAGGACTTGTCTTTCAATTTATTTGTATTGATAGTCAAAGGTGTCTCCCTGTGTGGTATTATTTAAAAATATAACACCAGGTGTCCATGTTTCTGAGGCATATACTGTTGGCAGTATAATTGACTCGTATACCATTATTGCCATCATTCAGAGACCACTGCGCTGGGCTGACCATGTCATTAGAATGCCTGAGATAAGACTCCTAAGGAAAATTATGTACTCAGCAGACCCAGGGGAAACATTCACAACGAGGTCAAAGGAAACGCTTCAAGGACTCCTTAAAAGCAAACCTGCAAAGGACTAATGCTCGGAAGAGACAGCAGAAGATAGACCTAGGAGGAGAACATTACATAAAAGCACACAGGACTTTGAAGCACAGTGCAGAGACAACATCGCAGAGGAGGATGAGAAAGGAGAGACCATTGGGCGATGGTGGCGTCTCCACTGCCAATACCTTCCCCTGCCCTCGATGCCCCAGAGTGTGTGGTTGGGCTCTTTAGCCACATGCAGACCCACAACCGTGAAGGACAGTTCACGGACACAAGGGACAGCCGATGACGATAATGATGATGCTTATTTACACTATATTCTATACACAGTCACTTTGGATGACACAAAGCTTGCAGTGTGGCTAATCCAAGTGTGTGGTATGCTTTGGTTCACTAGGATAAATCACCTAGCTCATTGCGTAGCACTAAGCATCAAGAGAGGCTCTTACTTAAATGGACAAAAACTATATTTAAAATATAAATATAGCAAGAAGGTATAATTTTAAATGAGTGCTACTGTGATTCTTTCTTATTTTTTATTCTATTTATATATTGTATCATATCTTCAATCTATTAACTAACTGACTAACTCATCACATTTCAACATTCCAAATTTAATTGATTTGATCCTATCACATTTTCGTTGGCCTTCCATTATTTCTTGCTTTATTAGAAGTGAATGCGGTGCGAATGATGGTGTCATGAACAAAATAATGAAAGGATCATTAAGATGGTTTGGACATATGGAAAGAATGAATGAAGAAAGAATGGTAAAAAAATTATATGTTAATGATGTAAATGGTACCAGAAATAGAGGAAGACCAAGAAAAACGTGGCACGATCAAATAAATCAAATATTGAATGTCTGCCATGTGAGGATTCAGAGAAATCGACGCGCGTGCATGACACGATGTATGAATGTTGAGGAAGCGAGAGAAATATGTCAGGAAAGAAAGGTGTGGCAGTCAATTCTTTCTGCCTACCCCTTCAGGGAGATGGCGTGATGGTTAGTTAGTTAGTTAGTTAGTTTTTGTTTATAACACTTTTATTTCCACTGCATTCAATTCATGTATCTGCATTAGGCAGTCTATCATATAAATATTTACCACAAGTTAAGTTAATTATTATTCTATCTGTAAATCTCAAGTGTATCACTTCTAAATAGGCAAGAATGTGTGTAAAACTTTTCCTCACAATATTGAGGAAAAGGAATAAAGTGCAGCTCTCGTACCATCTCTCGAAGGTCTCACCTTTCTCCTCCTCCTCTGCGACGTCGTCTCTGTACTGTGCTTCAAAGTCCTGGGTAACTTTAATGAAATATGGATATTTTCTATATTCACAATTACTTTGTGTTGTGGATTCATAATTAAACAATATTTTTTACTTTGTGAAACACCATTTTATGTGAAATACAAATTTTAACACAAACATGTTTCAGACACAGAAGCTTTTCTTCAGTGTAGTTAAATATTGTACATACAACATGTTTATTGCATATGCTTCTGTGTCCGAAACATGTTTGTGTTATAATTTGTATTTAAAAAAAAGTAATGTTTAATTTTAGATAAACTTAAGGCGTTAACAAGTAATGTTTCTGGAAATAAAAAAAACTGTTCAATATATGGATAGTTTAGAAATCGCTAAATTGTAAAAGTTTTGTTTATTTTTTATTTCATCTCATTACCAATTTCTTAAGATTTATCAGGGGATATTTCGAAAACTCAGCTGTGCTAGAGGATGTTGATATTTTTGTCCCTGATAGATATCTCCGACAGCGACAGCACATATTGTTTTACCTACCGGCCGTCAGAACCAATCTGCTTCTGGTGTCACCGATGGAAAGAGCAATTAGTCTGCTGAACGTAGTCTCCTCGGAGATCGACGTCTTTCATATTAGTGAAAGTACGTTCAGAAGACAAATACTCTTGACTTTGGAAAGTATCTTGTCTTCCTAACGTCGAACCATCTCTCATGCGTTCCTGGTATTATGTTGTATGTATATATTATATAATATTTTACCTGTACTCAATAGATACCTTAAACATTTATGCTGTTAGTAATGTCTGTTGAGAAAATAAACTGATTTGGTTTGATTTTATTTGAAGCCTCTCATAGGCCGAGCATTCTTTCAGACAAATGAATTGTTTTGTGTATATATTTTTTCATATTTTCTATTACAAAGACTTTGACGTGTTTCTCTTTCAGATTGTCCTATACCAATTATTGGGTGCTGATTTTGACGTAGGTAACTTGTATTTGAAGCATCTCATAAGCTGAGCATTCTTTAAGGCTATTATGAAGACTTGATGTGTTTCTCTTTCAGATTGTCCTGTACCGTATGAGTACTGTATGAGTGCCACAATATTGGAGATTCAACCTCATCCGGTAATCTATACAATCCAAAAGGAAAAGGTAGAAAATAGGGGTGGTTTAAATAAAAAGCCGAATATTGAATATCTATTACATCTTTATTCAATCAATACAACAGTACACTTTGACATTGATTAGCGAACTTATATAATGATAAAATGAGACAAATATATCGACTACACAATTAGGTCATTTAACCATTAAACTTCATTAATCAGTAATAAACAATACGATAAAACGCTACTTGGTTATTCATTAAATGATACTCACTAATCCAGAATAGGGTTACATCGTAAACTCGCCTCCTCGGGATAGTCCCTCAGAGGCCCAGAATAATACTTGAAGGGCGCGTACCCGTAGTACGTACACTAATAATAATTAAAACATGTTCAAGGATCCTCGTTCGTATTGTAATAAAAGCAACAATTTAGAAATGCTCTGAAGTTACTTTGTTTAAAGATTCAACTATTTTCCTTATACTTATGTCACCAAAATAATTATTTTACTTTACCGACCTCCGTGGACAAAGTGGAAATAATCTGTCCCCTCTTCCTTTACGCCGAAATGAGTTAAATGTATTAACACCGTTAAAATGCTAATTACACCTATAAACAATTAAAAGCAATATCTACAGTAAAGGTCTTTATTATAATCGTTTGATTATTTTCACGTTCACGAATTTATCTACTTTCTGTTTAGTTGAAAGGGTGCGATGAAAGGGCCCCGAGGAATATATAAACCGAGGTCCGAACGAGGCGTAAAGAATACATGTTCGAATGCATGATATACATATATTAACATGAAACCAATAAACACCATGAGTGAAGTAATTACGGATATTCTGAACATTTATTACCACAGAAGCACATCTATTTTTGCGGAAAATTTTAATACAGTGATTAAGTAGTATATGATTATGAGTTGACCCCACAAGGTTCTGCTCCTAGGGAATTATCTTCAATTCCTATATATTTTAGTTAAAAGGACATACATGGCAATTATGTTAATGATAATAATTCTAAGGTTGACTGCACATAGAGAATATTGACATCTAAACAGGAATGTGCCCAGACACAAGTACAGAAGAGCTGGCTCGCCGGCTCTGCTCACAAGGGCACAATACCTCGCCATTAATCACCTGTTTCACTTCCCCGCATGGCTCCCGTCCCAAGATTTGCTACTCCTCCCAACATAAACCTTAACGTTCCGATTAGCCGTTATGAAACCATCAACACAACAAGTCCACAAGAAACAAAATGAAAACTTGTATTTTTGGCCAAAGCAGCATCAAATTTTGTTATAAAATAATATACATAATTTTTGGTATATAATTTCCTCAGAAATAACGGAATATGAAAAATATAAATTTCAGTACTTTTTGTACTAATAAAAATTTTAGCCTTTCAGGGTATTACCATTTTTTCCAAATAGATTTCTTAACAATACATATAATAGATTTATTTTTTATTTAGTCTAAATTCAATTTACAAATTATTGATGACAATGTGAAGGACATCTCGTGGCATTGTCTAGCTTAATGTCACAAAGGATGTTCGGGACCGCGGCCGGGCGGCCCCGTACCGTAGCTGTGATATGGCTATTTGATGTTCAATTTATTCATAAACATTGTGGTCAAATCATGGAAGGCACTTGCTAGTGTTTTTTTTTTTAAATTTTGAACACATTAAGTCTAGACTTAAACATACAACATCGCATCACTTTAATTTCAATTCAAACATTTTTTTTTCAAAAGTCTTAATAAGCCAAAATTCAATTTTTTAGTTTTCAACAAATATAATAATTTGAAAGTGTTCTCAAATATCTACCATCCTTCAAATGCGTGCAACTCCACATGATATTCTTGTCATAGTATACAATGTATTACCGGTTGACTCTCCACTATGCACTGAGAACCCTACACCACTTTAGTATTTTTTATTCTCTAACAATAAACAAAAACGTTTGGATATTCTGCAAGTATATATTGTAACAAAAATTGGTTTTTATTTTCATATATTAAAGTTTGCATAATGGAGAATCAACCGTGATCTTTAAAAACGGTTGGACACATTTCAAATGCATTCTAATCAATTTTCACTCAACACTAACATTAGATCTTCGCTGTACAACTTTGATAGAATTAAACGTTAACACAATCTTTCAATGAATCAGATGTCAGGATTATAATTTTGCAGTCCCTTTTTTGCAAGTTTAATTTCCATGATATGCTTTCAGAAAAATGTTACTCTGTGAATAGTTACTGCCTTGCAACAATTAGTTTTCAAAAGAAAATACATATGAATAACAATTTGAATCCAACATCCTTACGCCTGTGGCCTTCTGAGGTTGAATGCTTTCTAGAAAATGTAGGTAATTTAAGTGAATTCTAAGTTGGATGGATTTAAAAGTTAGGATTGATTGTGGTATACATTTGAAATGAATTCAACCACGCTGTGCACAATTCGGCTAAAAGTCTTTGATAAGACCCGCGTGGGTATCATTACACCAATACTTCCAGGAAAGAGAACATAACAGATAGCTACTTCAAGGCCACATCAATTTTTAATTCCCTCCATAAACAAAAACTATCACCTCAAACTGTCAAACTTTTTTTCCAATCCATAAATTTGGCATACCCTTCATGGCAGGAAGGCAATTTAGTAAATTTAGTATTAAATAATGGTTAATTGTTTATTTTAATTTTGTACATTATACCATAGCCTTACTATACTAAATGAATCACAAAAATAAGTTCATTTTTAAAAAGACGTGTTTCGTAACAGACTATTTACTGTCACCTAAGCATCTAGGAAAGTCTTGTGCCGGATTTGGTTGTTACACGTTCCAACCACATCTACATTCTTCTCTACATCGGAACCAATCTCAAAACCAATCCCTGACTTTCAAGGCGACAGGAGTCGCTTGCGTATTTTAGTCATTTTTCTGAGATTTTGTAAACGCAGCGTGAAAATCACAGTACAATCACAAAATTACTGGTGGAATGTAACTTTTCCAGACTGTCCAATCAATATATAGTAACATACACTGCTTCCTTTGTGGTTCAAGAGAAATTTAAAATGGATCAGCGCTGATGCCCAAAATAATTGTATTTGTTTGAATAGTGAGGTGTCTTTCAGAGTCTGGAGATTGGACTTGTGAATCCTGGTGGGTCCTGAGGTTAGTTCCGAAGCGTCTTTACAGTTCATTAACTCCTGCTACGCGAGAAACGAGCTCCTGTTAATGAAGGTCATTGTGCCGTTGTATCTACGCTACAGAGATATACTATCATTTATTTCACATTTATAATACATTTGGCAAATTTCTAAAAACTACTGAGAAATTAATAAATACTTTCAGATTATTCTCTTAATCCAATATAAAACATTTATTTAATAAATTGCAAATTATATAATTTAAAAAATAAACTAAGCTAAATTTAAAAAATAATAACTTGCCTTAGCTAATTCAGGATAAACTAATATATTTGCACAGATATTTCATGACTCGGATGCTCGACTCGGCTAAGAATACAGAGAAGTCAGCAAGAGCGTCTGGCGGTGCTCGCCATCAGAGACTCGACCACTTATTCGTAATTTGGTATAAGTTGGTGGTATGTCATTATAGTTAACGTTGTAAAGTAAATGGAACAAGACGCAAACAAATACAATTTTTACCTTAAATCTAGCTTCCTTAAAAACTTAATAATTGTAAGACAAACATCTCTTTACTTTAGAGAATGAAGTGACCTTAGGTTTTGTAGAATGAATCCAAACATTTATTTCTAACTGGAATTTTTTTATTTCTCAAAATAATTCTTAAAAGTTACTTTCTTTACACGTATATCTGTATTCTTAGCTCCAAAAGACATGCATTATCGATAATTATATTCAGTATCGTTAGTCTACGTCATAATTAACATACATTTGAGATTAATTAGATATAGTTAGCGCCCCGCACTAGCCTCCAGGGGGGCGAGGTACGGCGGGCAGCCGCCGCCCTGGCTGCCGGCCCCCTCCGATGCGGGGCCTTTAGTATAAAGCTATTAGCAAATAATCTGAATTGAAGTTGCGAAGCCCTACGCCTTCAGCGCCGTGTCTACTGCAACGGAACTCGCTAACACGTTCGTCTCCTTGGATCGTGGTTCAACTATACAATGTACACATAAATATTTCAACAATAAAAATTACTTAAGCCGAACAGCTTACAAGTTACAGAGTGGCACTCTTCAGGCCACTAACACACACACTCGAACATTTAACACACATCGTAACCTATGCTACGCCCGTCCGGGGGACTTGGGCTGATAATGGAATCGAGAAAATAACGCTCGTCCCGACGGAAGTAGCCGGGAGGATCAGCGCAGGAAATAAGTTGGCGTGCAACTGCATACACGAGAAGAAACGTCCTTCCAGAACAAGGTTCCAACTGCCTGCTAACACTAAGCCGTAATTCATAAAAACAGGATTCAAGCAAAATAGAATAGTACTACTAAAATAATAGTCAAACATATAAAATGAAACAAATTAGTCAACAATTAATTAACCTCGTAGTGACTACAATATTGGAACAAGATAAGAGAGGTATGCAAGTTTAAACATAAAGAGAGATGAACAAAATGAAGGTGACTTAACATAACTAGCCGAGCGATGGGAGGATGGAGTATGAAGAACTATGATCACATTAATATAACATATATCTATCTACGTCCACGGTAGTACTTTACCTACTTATACATTTAGAGATAATATTCATTAGAGTAGGTTTACTATGGAAACTAATGTATACCCAACAGTCTTTTTTTTTAAACTGGCCGAAAGATACAATTTTGATTTACATGATGGATGATAAAATGCTAGGTTAGACTTATGCAGTAGGTTGGACTATTAACTAAGACGATTTGATCAACGGTCCAAGAGAATATATGAACAGAATACTTTGATACCACCGGAGCCGGGTCCGGCTCCCTCGCCAGATTCCTGAACATCGACGGGTTATAGTAAACACACTTATTCAAAGGTAATGTAATAACACCTAGAAACAAGCACATCAATTTAAATAATCAAAATTTACACCTACGTAAATTTTCATAAATAATAAATATTTCGCCCAATCTTTTTTAAATATGTATGATGTGACTCGCATGTTTGAGACACGTTTTTTTATGTTGATAGAGGCGAAGACGGGCGACCAATTCATTTGGGACATTGAAGAATCTGCGCGCGTGGCGGTCCTTTTCGAGGATTCTTGGCGGCAGTCCAGAGCCGCGCTCGGAGCGGCTGACAAGCGAGCGGGCGGGGGTCCTATTCCATGTCCTCGCGGAAGTGCGAGTCGCGCGGCGGAGTGACGAAGGGGCGGAAGCACTCGCCGTTGGGCGGTTCCAGGGCCAGGCCGGTGGGCGGCGGAGAGCACAGCGGCGTGCCCAGCGCGCCGGGCGAGGTGGGCGGGCCGGGCGAGCCCAGCGGCGAGGCGGGCGGGCGCGCCAGCCCGCAGGCCTGGCGGCGCAGGCCGTGCGCCACGGCGGCCACGGCGGCGGCGGCCGCGCTCCCCGGGGACAGCCCCCCGTCGCCTCCGTTCCCGTAAGTCTGCAGGGCCATGGCGTCCTGCAACCGCATTATTTTTAAAGAAGTTTAAAAAGGAAAAATAATAATAAACAACAAACAAAAAAAGTCATTAATACGAATGAAAACATCTGCTTCCTGGATGTTTAATTATAATTTACGGGAATTTCATGTTTCGCCTTTATAAGTCATTATCAAATTTTACTATTATGTGCATCTTCAATCTTCCAGCAGACTTTAAGTGCATTGAGAATCAATCAGAGTTAAGATCGAGACTCAAAACGCACCTTTTCAAATTATCGTTTCCTGACAGGAAGGGCTGATCGACTACGTCAGGTGCAGCATAAAAATGGCGCTCTATAAATTTTCCAATTTATTATATTATTATTATTATTATTATGTGATAATGCCTTGCATCGCTCGTGGACAACGCGACTGCTGTGCTGGTGCCCGTGAACGGCAAAGCGTTGAGTTGGCGCCTACAGTTGCGTTGGCGCGATGATATCCGGAAGAGTGCGGGAAGTGTCTGGATGCAGATTGCTCAGGATAGAGGAGAGTGGAAAATACGCGAGGAGGCCTACGTCCAGGAGTGGTCGGCCACAACAGGCTCAAGAAGATGAAGAAGATAATGCCTTAGATTTGCGAAATACGTCATTTCCATAAATTATTTTAAAACTTCTAGAAAGCAAACGTTTTCATTCGTATTATTTATTTAAAATTGAGTTTTAAACCATTGTTCAAGAAACAATAAATAAAATAACAAAAATAAGCTTTTGATTTCAAATACAAAAATAACGGGAAAAACAAAATATTGTTAGAATTGTAAAGATTGTGCGAAACAACTGTTCTTTTAGTTAACAAATGTTTTACTCCATCCGATGAAAGGAAATTGAGGGGGACCTTATGCTAAGTATCAAAAAAGTCAAAAATGAGCTTTTGATTTCAATTGGTGATAAACATAAAGGATAATAACTGTAAAGGTGTAAAGTGATTGCATAATATAGTGTAGTTCAAACATCACCCTAAAGATGCCACCTGTGGTATATGACGTAACTAAAAACAGTTTTTTCTCATCTTCTGTATTTTAAGTTTAAAACGCTTATCACCTTTGTATAATAATAACCAGCTTTCAAATAAATTTCTCGAGTGTGGTTTAGTTACAATCACTACTTAATCTCAAACAATATCCAACAACAACACCTAAGATAGAGGTTTCTGACATGTGGAGGAGCAAAAGCCTCCAGGTTTTTGCTCCTCCACTAGAACTCCCTAGAAGAAAAGAACCAAAAAAGAAAGGTTACTTAGTTACTTAACATGGCAAGTAAGTGCGTGATTGGTGAAATTACATTCTCTGAGATCTTGGACCGACGTTTCTGATATTGTTGCTGACTCCATCTTCAGAGTAGTTTGAACAAGATACAAAGAGACACAGACATATTATGGTATCTAAGATCTCAGAGAAAATGATTATTGAAGTTGTATTTTTTTGTGGGGTTTGACAAAAATAATTTGTTAGATAGAATAGATAGATTGGCGACTTGCTACTTTGTGGACTCGGCTAGCCATATTGCCGATTGGCTTGGAAGACTAAATCAACCTAAAATGATGTATTTTAGGATGCTTGAGGTTAGGTAGTGGACCACAATTGCGGGCATCTTTTTTATAGATTTTATTTTTCAATCCTAGGGATTGTTTTGCAAAAAACTCTATAAACATCTTTTCTGGTTCTTGGGATGCCACTTGGGGTTTTTAATGTGGTAGTTTCCCGTTGCTTTACTCATTTCTACATAATTTATTTATCCATTAAGTATTAACCATTTATAAGACAAGATATTCTATTTATGATTAAGAAAAACTAAATTAAATTCAATTAACATCAGCTTATGGATCCATGAAAAATAGGAGAAAAGGGTTTGAAAGCAATTTATCACAAATAATACAAAGTCCTCGTAGTAAGGGGGTTGGGCGTTAGGCCAACAACCTAACCTCGTAAAACAATCAACGTTACCAACACATCAAGAAATTCGTTTCTTGGAGTGCTTAAACCCACCAAGGGTTGTAGCGCTGGAGAAAAAAAAATTACAATAGTGTTTTTATATAAATAAAAATATCTTGAAAGCAATTGAACAATCGCGTTTATATTATAATTTAAAATATGAACATTTGAATAAAAGTGTTACGTATGTAATGATATAAATTGACGACCTTCGTTGCAGAGTGGCAATAGCTATGACTGCCACACCGAACGTCCCGGGTTCGATTCCCGAGATGGCAGTGTCATTCTTACACTGTTATTGGTCTGATCTAGAATTCACGTGACTCTAAAATGGCGATAGATTGGCTACTTAATACATATGTGAACAAAATGTAGCCATATATTGATGTGTATGTGAATTATTATAATTAAATGTTTAATTGTTTTTTATTAGTATATAGAGAATAACGTGACATTGTGAAAAAAGTGTTTTTTTATTCGATAATCAAATCCGCCGTGTTCAACTTTATTTTCCACAAAAACTTGGTATTTTTGAAGTGAAAAACAGAGATTTTATAAGGGAAAGAGTTTCATTTTTAAATTTTTCGAGATAACACGCTATTCTCGCAAAGAGGCGATGTGTTGTGTAAATAAATAAATAAATAAATAATTTTATCATACATTGTTATCCACACATTCTTCTATGTGATCTTATTTCTACGGCATTTATCTTAATTTCATCCTTCTTCTGCCAACTCCAAGCGTCACTTCCATATATAAGGGTTGGTACTAGAACCCCTATTAATTTTTAAAAATTATTATTGATGAATTTGAAAAATGACACTTTGTTACAATAATATGGAGTGGACACTTACTGTGATAGGCGGATAGGCCGGCAGCGGTTCCTCCTTGATGTGATGGGCGCTGTGCGAGTCGCGGAAGACCACGGCGCGGATGACCCCGCGGATGTGCTCGTCGGGCCACACGCCCAGCAGAATGCGCTGCGGGCGGCCGCGCCCCTTGGGCCGCAACTCTGTAACGTCACGCCCCATTGAGTTCAGTGCGGGCGGCCTTCCCTCGCTTGTCGCTCTTAGCCTCGCTCTTAGCCTAACCTTCCTGTCTCAAGATTTCCAACCTAATCCAATCCTAATAAAGGTGTTAATTAAACTTAACCCAAGATCGGTGAACGAACTCTAGATTTCCAACCTAACCCAACCCTTATAAAAGGTGTAAATTAAACCTAACCCAACATCTGTGAATTAACTCTAGATTTCCAACCTAACCCGATCCCAATAATCCCACCCTAATCGGGTGGTGGTCTAGGGGATAGAACGCTTGGCTTCTGATCAAGGGGACATGGGTTCGAGCCTGGATACGACCAGATTCCTTCTTCATAATAATGAGATATTTTCTACTCACATTGAAGATTGTAAAATAAATTCTAATATCATTGATTAAAATCATTGGTGTTATTCTTAAAAAAAATAAAAAAATAAAAAATAACGGTTTAAAATTAACCTAACCCAACCATCCATGACATTTTAACTGTAGATTTCCAACCAAATCTGACCTTAATAACGGTGAAACTTAAACCTAACTCAACATCCACGAATTTTAACGCTTTTCCAACCTAACCCGACCCCAAAAACGGGATCAATTAAACCTAACCCAAAATCCATGACATTTCAACTGTAGATTTCCTACCAAATCTGACCATAATAACGGTGAAAATTAACCTAACCCGACATTTGTGACATTTTAACTCTAGATTTCCAACCTAACCCGACTCTAATAATGGTGAACATTAACCTAATCCAATAACTGTGACATTTTAACACTAGATTACTAACCTTACACGACCATAATAATGGTGAAACATAAACCTTACCCAATATACGAGTATATGACATTTTAACTCTAGATCTCCAACCTAACCCGACCCGAATAATGGTGAAAATTAGCCTAATCCAACATTTGTGACATTTGACCACTATATTTCAAACAATACCCTACCATAATAATAGTGTAAATTAAACCTAACCTAATATATTTTTTAATATTTCTATGATTTTATTATAGTTAAAACTGTTTTTTTTTTTTAGTTTAAGTCTAAGTTTTCAAATTTAATCTTTCTTTGTAATATATAAACCGTAAAGTTTTTTATTCTTGTTATTCTACTTTAGTTCATAAGACCCTTCATGAAATTACAACCCATTTAAATATTTGATTTATTTAAATGGATCTTTTTACTACGGCAAATAAACAATCGAGTGTGGTAAGAACGTAAATTTCCACGGTTATCATATACAGAAATATTTTTCGGGGTGAATTTTTCAGGTATTCGGTTGTACCTAACTTTGTTTTATTCTCTTGCTTTATTGTATTTATTTGTTGTCTTGTTTTTTGAGTCTAGTTTCTCTTTGTTACTTATATCTTGTATTTTCTTTTGAGTTTTTAGTTTCTCCTTGTTACTTATATCTTGTATTTTCTTTTGAGTCTAGGTTCTCTTTGTTACTTATATCTTGTATTATTATTTTTTCTTCTGAGTTATTTAGATTCGGATTTAATTTTTTCTTCTGATTTCATAGATATATTATTATCTTTCATAATCTACTTATATTTTTCTTTTTCGCCATTTCTTAATATATTCTAAGTTATGAATAGCCGAATTTCTAACACCCTGATGATGGAGGCCGCAAGGGCCTCCGAAACGTTGGTGGAGCTTGACGAGAGGGAACACGGTTTCACCCCGAAAAATATTTCTGTAATCGAGTGTGGTGTTGATAATATAATAGATGGATGAAGGAAAAGGAAGTCGTGATTGTGCAAATAAAACAGCATTATCTTCAGCTATTGATGAGGCACACAAGTATTTAAAAAAAACATGTTTAATTTATATACATTTTAAAAAATGATCAATTTTATCTTATAGTTTATATCAGTGGTCCTATCAGGGTCGTGACTGCCTAACAGAAGACGTTCAAGAGATCTAAGATAGAGTTTTTGATCTATGAACCCGTATCTATAACAGTTTGCTTAAATAATAATAACAGTGACACCAAATATATAAAAAAAATAGATCAAGCTCAGCTCTCACTATTTATTATAATTATGTTTTTATGTAATATAATATCACACATAAATTAGTACACAAATATGCTGATATGTTTTAAAGTAATTTTAAATATCTCTACTTGTTTTTCTAGATATAACAAAGAAAATTTCACCTAAGAGGGGTACCATCGTATCACTATTTAAAAAATAGGGCTATGACAGAAAATAGTACATACATTATAGATTTCAAGAACACGAATCGGTGTTTTTTTTTTACTTTTGAAAAATGGGGCGGTGAGTCATTTTATTTTCGAAATGGGGGCGGTGAGTCAATCTATTTTCGAAAAAGGGGGCGGTGAGTCAATCTATTTTAAGAAAAGGTGAAAAAGTGGTGGTTATTATAAAAAGGTTGGAAACTAATGGTTTATATATTTTTTTAACTGTTGGAACTTGAGGTACATTTAGGTTAGTCAAAGACGTTGAAAATATGCCGCAATACTACATCGTTACAGTTTAATAGTAAAATGCCATTGTTAAACAATTATAAACAGATATATTTTATGCATAATGTATCGTAATTACTGCAAACGGATAAGACATATCAAAAAGGAATTCATTATTATATGGATAATGCATATATTTAACAACAGTGGGTTAAATGCATACTTGCTTATCGAACATTAAAACGAATATGTACTTTTTCATACAAATACACTTGGGTATATGCATAGTTTTAAAAAAGGCCCGTTCGAGCCGCACTGAATAAAACAGTGCCGTTTGTCGATGATTCTATATGTATTCAGAAAATGAGGTTATGAATTATTCCTCAAAATGCAGCGGAATATAAATAGCTGTCAAGTTTTTTTTAATGTCACGAAAGGGGGATTTAAATAGTCTGCTAAAAAAACTTTAATATTTCATGACACTTTGTAACAGACACAGAGCCACACTTGGGAAAAAATAGTCCGATTTTTTATTTATAATTTTGGAATATTAAAGAAAAGTTGATAAGTTGTGTATATAATAATGCAGATTCAAATCATTCAAATTATTTAGTTTAAAAAAAATTACTTAATTTTATATTGTAAGTTTATAAAAATATACACGCCTTTAACTTATAAATTAACAAAAATTTTGCGCATCAGTTTAATTATATAGTCAATTTAGATCGCTTAAATTGTATAATGACTTCAATATATTGATATTATAATGTTATCGCTCAAAATGCTGTCGCAAAAATGCTGTAAACGTGATTAAAGATTTTCATCGCAATCGCAAAGTTGCAACATGAAGTGATTATATTGAGATATTATTTAAATCAAAGGATTTATCAATACCTGCTCCGCCATCGGCGCTTGGTCCCAGCATGTTGTGGACCCGGTTGGCGTACAGCACGAATGTCGGATATGGTATGTCGTATTTGCGGGCGGCCTGGGACAGAGATAGTCCTTCCTTCAGCACGGAGAAGATGGCCTCCGCCATGGTCTCCGGGCGCCAGGACTTCAGCGGCCCGCGCTCGCGGAATCTCAGGTTGTGGACTAGCGACTGGTTGGTGTTCCAGCATTTCTGCCACATGGATTGTAACTGATACTGGTAACTGTCTGCTGGAATGAATGGGAAACATAGAAACTGTCATTAGTCATCGCGGTAGGGAGTGTGCCGGACGGGAGCAATGTGGAATTGCAATCTGTTTAATTTCAACTTATTACATTCTAAAATGGAAACACTGCGTCGTTATTAAAATCTCATCTGTATTCATTAACATTATATTAAAATAAACATGTTTTTATTAAAAATTCCTTTACAATTTTAGTTGAATTCCACGTGGTTTTATGGTTTCGACCTTTTTCGAACCACCAGAAGATACTGCGAGCTGCCGAAAACACCGAAACTGCCGAAACCAAGTGGAATTAAACTAAATAACATTATTCTACCAAGAAATTTCTATTAACCATTTTAATATATTGTATATAATTAAAAAAAACTTTACATTGTTTTGGCGGAAAAACTATGATACTTTGAAAGACTGTATAACATCACATTTTTTTTTAATTTCTATGAAATTGTCGTGACAGCTGTTACGGCAACCGGTGTCAAGATCAACTAATTTCCTTTAATATTGTTACTCAAGCTTGTAACAATCAGTTGATTGTAACCGGTTGGCAAAACAACTCTCTCTACAATTCCATAAAAATTAAATAAATACACAGTTTTTCATATTAAACAGTTAATAAATAATAATTTTGATTATAAATGCAGTTCAAATGCTGAACTGCATTATTTAAATTGAACAACTTTATTCTGACTCTAACTGAACAATAGTTGCGTAAAAAAATGAAATAGATTCTTTTTATAATTTAAAATAAAACAGACTTGAATTCCACATTGAAAACGAGATTATAACATAGATTTAAAATTAAGATATTATATTAGTACAAGAACACGTTCAATCGCAAAAATCGCACTTAAAATATTAGCAATGCAACGCATTATTACATTTTTAAGTATATAATATTGCAACAGTCATATAAAACCCAAGAAATATTAAGTTTAAAAAGTAACAATTTAAAACTATGAGTATAATGAATTCTTACCTTTTTTGAAGTCTTAAAAATAATAATTATTGTGATTATCATAATTTTTTTTTGTAAAATCTATTAGATATGAATGTAGGAGAATTCTGAATATACATATTTAATAATAAATACAATAACTTTGATTCGAATTTTAAGAGTATTTAAAAATGACTGAGATGGAACTTAAGCATTATGAATTGGAACATCAAAAATAGTGGTATTCCAAAATTCAAATTAAATCTATGTTATTTAGATTAATGATAACTTAAAATATGTTGAATAAGTGATGTTTAATCAGTGAAGACCACATTTTATCAGTGAAGATATATATTAATAGTATATCAAATGAGTGATACGTTTTAAAAAGATTCAATAGATGTTATTTGTAGTTATTTGTGGTTAAAGTTTTTAAAGTTATCCATAACATTTGACGGCCGTCGTGATTGTGGAAAGCGAGGTGTGGAAGTTAAACTGATAGCTGTGTACATTCGATTCTGTGGTGTCTATGAATGTACACATTATATGAAGTCGATTGCAGCGTTTTGCCTTTTTTGAAGGCAATTTCCGCCCCGCGCGGAGTCAGCTAACTCGAAACTCACCGGCAATGGAAGAGGTGGAGGCCCCCAGCCAGACGTGGGAGTTCTCCAGCAACTTGGCCTGAAACAAAAAAGAAACGAAAAGTTATTAAACACTCAAAGAAATTTAATTCAATCGCCATGCAAGGCGAGACAGGGAACTCCTACACAGAAAACTTCAGAAACAATATGCATTCAAGCACAAAATACAATAACATTTTTATTATTGCAGACTAAACTAACTAACTAACTAACAATCACGCCGTCTCCCCGAAGGGGTAGGCAGAAATAATGGACTGCCACACTTTTCTTTCCTGATATATTTCTCTCGCTTCCTCAACATTCCTACATCGTGTCATGTACGCGCGTCGATTTCTTTGACTCCTCACATGGCCGACATTCAATATTTGATTTATTTGATCGTGCCACGTTTTCCTCGGTCTTCCTCTATTTTTGGTTTCATTTACATCATTAACATATAATTTTTTTACCATTCTTTCTTCATTCATTCTTTCCATATGTCATATAGCAGACTAAATACACTATTAATAGAAGAAAAAAAATTATACAGTAATTATTGTTTTTTAATAATGAATATTAGAATTGATACGAATGAAAACGTCTGTTATCTAGAAGTTTCTCAATAATTTATGGGGAAAACATGCTCGGCCTTTCTATATGTTATGATAAAACTTCTAGAAAAGAGACGTTTCCATTTAATTGTTTATACACTATTGACGAAAATGTTCGTTATTTAGAAGTCAAATTTCACCCGGCTGGGGTGTAAAAGAACATTTGATATTGACTTAGCACGATGAAATACGCCTCTTGTATGAAATATAATAAAACTTTTAGAAAACTTTGGTTTACATCAATATTTATTATTGAGTTTTAAACAATTGTTCAAGAAACAATAAATGTGAGGATTAAAAATAAAAAATATATATTAAAATGAGTTACGTATTCATTTCTTAAGCAAGAAAACTATATGTTTTAATTCAACCACAAATTAAGGAAATGAAAAATAAAATTATGAATAAAAAAACTGACGTTTACTTCTAGTCTTTTAAGGGGTAGTCAAGGATACAGGAATTCAATAAACCATCTCTATCTTAACATTAATATAAGTTAATTTATTTTTACCTGCAAGTGTTTCGATGACACTTTATCTTCATCAGTTTAACCATTTATTAGTTTAAAACAATACATCCCATTTGTTCAATCTTATCAATATTAAATTTGGCATTCAATTAAGACAATTCTCTTAATGATTTGATAGGTAAATACTACTATAATTCAACATAATGTCTCATAATCGCCGGCATGAGTACATTTTGCACTGGCAACATCTTATCTCTTATTGAGTTATATTTAAAAAAAAAAACTCGAATGGAATTATCTCTGGTTATTCATTTTGTTAATCACCCTTCTATGAATGGGGGAATGTATATGGCTAGGCAGTTCGCTCCGCTGGGACTGAATGCAAAACACATTAAAAACCATTTAGACCAAGTGAACACTTGGCGATACTCTACGTGTGGCTTGTTAGTTAGATTGCGCTGAAATATTTCCCGCTGGTCTCTAGTTAAAAAAATGTTATAGTTAAAAAAAAGCTAAGTAACCGTCACGCCGTTTCCCCGAGGTGTTAAACAGAAAAGAATGGACGGCAACACCGTGATAACATATAAATAAAACGGTTATATTATATATTGTAGTATTATAGTTTTCCAACAATGAGATGAAAGTACTACGATGTAAAATAGCCAGAAAAGCCAGAAGAAATTCGTTTCCCGGCGATGCGATGGCAGCATTATCACTGAATGAATTCGTACAATAGAACGCATAGCCAACTTCTTATTATGGTGATGCTTCTCAATATATAATACAATGCAAAAGTGTCCCATGCATTCGGTATTTCTCTTATTACGCCTGAAGGTTGCTGATCTGCTACTTCTTCCACCTCCACTAACAAACTCTCCTCCAAAACTTCTTGGTGTGAAACACAAGCCCATCAATATCGTTGTTATCCGCTTCTAGTGCCGTAGTTTTGGCCAAAGACACAATCTAGTTGACGTGAAAATGGGATTTCCACTTTCTGCGTCATGTCGCTCTGTAAGGGTAGGCTACACCGGAGTGCCAGAGTAGGAGTCAAGATAAAGACCTGGTGAATCAACGTATGGCGTACTATGAGCCGGCCACTCTATACGCGTCGCACCACAGTGCGTAAACACAAGCGACCCGTGTCTTGATTCCTACTCTGGCAAAGTTATTAGATTAAATGCGGTCTGGCATCGCCTTGCGATTGCCCGGATGGATGGGGAACAGGTCTAGGAAGTGCATGAGCGAGGCTGACGAAAGGGCGACGCTGCGCCCTATAACAGCCTCAGGTATGTGGTGGGAATCGCCTTCTCCTACTCTGGCACTCCGGTGTGGCCGTACTCTAGGGGAGCATTTTTTTCATAATCTGTTTTGCTCGTTATGCGAATTATTCGTGATGAGGGGTTCCACTGTAGTAATAAATATTTGTCTTTTTTCGTAAACGTAAATCGGATGGTAAATAAAAAGTTGGTTTATTCCTAAACCGATGGTCAGCAATGTCACGGGCAGAACGGCCAGCAACTGGCCAGTCCCGGGGTGTATGGTACTTGGCAGTGACGTCAGGCGGGAGGGCGCTCCGATCGGCTCACCGGCATCCGCGGCACACCGCTGACGGCGTAAACGCGCGTAATATCATAAAAAAGGTAACCGCACATTCAAATCCAACCCGTTTTTATTTCACATTTTATTTTACGGCAAATGTCGGCATGCGGTTTCCGCGATGACTGAACAAAACTAGGGGAGTCGACACAATAGCAAAAAATAAAATATAATTCCCAATATTAATTTTAATGCTAAATTATTATTGAATCAACAATCCGTCTTTTGTCTTTACTTCGAAAGCATCGTTTTCGCTAGGGTCACTGGCATCGACAGACTATCATTTATTAATTTTCATTCACTGTGCTATTTTGAGAAGGCAATGGGAAACAATTCCAGTAACGCTTTTCAGGAAATCACTGTGGCGAGAAAACACTGTTCTTCACAATCCTGCAGTGATTGCCAACGTCCGGGGACTTGCCACGGCACTATAAGAAGAAGTATTATGTTAAGACTAAACAAGCACACTTTCACAGTAGTTATGCAATATATTTGAGACCATTTTAAAAAGTTCTCTTTCTTTCGTTTCAGCACTGCTGAGTGTCGTGATCTATGGACCGTGGCTAAGACCAAACGCTTCCAATTCTCTCTGCTCTCTGTCTAGTAAATGTCTCCTTCAATCATTTTATTAATTTGGTCACACCATTGTGCATGAGATTTTTTTCTTATTATTATGCCTGTAATACTTCCTGGGACATTCTTTTCTAGGTAGCACAGCTCTGTCCTGGCTATATGGCCAAATAAACTTAAAAGTAAATGTGATTATTCGGGCACTTCGCCACGATTCTTTATTAATTTCGTTTCCACGAGCATGTGGGTAGTCTCGCAGAGCGAAAGCAAATTGTTAAACATTTGTATACTTTCGGGTTATTATTATTTACATTTTGGCCCAGTATTTGGTTAATCGGCGAATCAATAGCGAAAAGTTAATTCACACCGCGCGTGTTTACACGGCACAACTCCACAATTAGGCGGCGGACAATGCCTACTAACAAACAGACTTTTAAGTATTTACATTCGTTGTACTTTTTTATTTTATTATTCGCAATAATAATGAACCGAATCGACTATACTTAACCAAATTCTAGGTGGTAAGGAAGTGGGTTATACTATACGTCGCCAGCTGACATTAAAATTGTCCCGCCATTTGGCTGGCATACCTACATACCGACGAAGTGACTAAATTAACAGAGAAACAGATATAAAAATGACACAATAGCAATAAATTGAAGAAGAAATAGCAATAAATTGAACAAACTAGAAAATTTAGAAATCCTCAAGCCGGTGCAATTGAGTGAAAACATAATTAAAAATCAGATTCCTCCCTTTACTCCTTTCTACTTAAATTCATCTACATTTAATCACCCAAGTTCCCATTTCCAATCATTTCCCATGGCGGAACTTAAAGCCATTAGAAGCGAACTCCGCAGCATTTCTTCGATAAGGTCTGACATTCAGGCCATAAAAGACGAAATGAGTTCTTTCACCAAATCTCTCTCGTACGTCGATGGTCGGATGGAAGACTTTGAGAAGAGATTATCAACCTTTGACGACAGGCTAAAGAAGGTTGATGGAGTTGAGAGTTCCGTGTCACAATTGAGCTGCAGAGTGGAGGAGCTGGAGCGGAGGGCTAATGATGCGGATCAGCGGGCGCGTATTTGTAACGTCGAAATAACCGGACTTCCAGAGCGCAACAACGAGTGCCTTGTTGACATGGTCAGCAAAATAGCTAAACAACTGGAGGTCAGCCTCGAGGTACGGGACATTGGCCATGTCACAAGAGTCGCCCTGAAGTCTCCGGTATCTGGTCGACCAAGGCCGATAATAGTCCAGTTTCACAACAGGATGGTGAAGGATTCCCTGATTGCTGCTATTAGAAGGAAGCGTGGTCTATCCACTGGCGATTTGGGGATTTCTGGCTCTCCTGTGCCTCTCTTCGTCAACGAGCACCTCTCTATCCTTAACAAGCAAATATTCCATGCTGCACGTTTGAGATGTAAGGAAAAGGGATTTCGCTATACCTGGACGAGGGGCGGCACAGTATTTGTTCGAAAGAGCGACGGTTCCCCGGCGATTGCAATCAAGAGTATCCAGTCCCTCGAGAGAAGCATCATATAATTTTAATTTTAACAGTTTTATCTTGATTTGTTTTTGCTCATTCCAATTAATATTTATATTACTACTTATATCTTTTTATAGCACCTCTTTTGCTCCATACATGTCCGGCATTCGTCGTCTCTGTGCGGTGGTTCCTGTAACAGCATCACCTTTCCGCAGTGTACTTGTGTCTTTATTACATTCAATGCATACTTTATTCAATTTCATTTTCAAACTTCGGACTAGGCGAGGCCCTTAATATTTACCTGCAGAATACCAGGGGTTTGCGTACTAAAACTGATGTCTTTTCTCACAATTCCTCAATTGGCGACTATTCCATTTTGGCTATATCTGAAACATGGCTTGGTCCTGACATCGCTTCTGGTGAACTCCTCGACTCCAGGTACAGTGTTTGGCGATGTGATCGCGGCTCGCGTGGTGGGGGTGTACTGCTAGCATGCTTGTCCCACCTTAATCCCGTTGCTCGACCAGAGTGGACTTGTGACGCCGAATCCATTTGGATATCACTAACACGTGGTGCGAACGGCCTCCCTAGAAATAATCTAAACATCGCTTGTGTGTACATACCCAAGGGATCTAACTATGCTAATTGTGTTGACAGCTTCCTAAATTTACTCTCCAGGCTAGTTACTGACCGGCCTGAAGACGACTTTCTTATTCTAGGTGACCTTAATATGTCAGACATTGACTGGTCTTGTAACACAACCGACCAATCATTGCTTCCTTCCAATTTTTCCTCTACCTGCTCTACTTTACTTGTGGACTATATGTCTCTTCTCGGTCTTCACCAGTATAATTCAATTAAAAACTCACTTAATCGTACCTTGGATCTTATACTTAGTACTTCCCATTTTGTCTCCGGAGTGTCTCGATCTGCTTTTCCACTTGTACCCGAGGATTCCCATCACCCAGCTATTGAATTAACTCTATCATTTGAACCTTCTCAGCTACTACGTGAACCCCAACGAGCCGTTCATCTTTTTAAACATGGAGACTATGAATCAATTAACATTTTTTTATCTGAGGTTAATTGGTCAAATATTCTATCCACATATCCCCTCAACGCTGCGGTAGATGCCTTTTATATCGTGTTGAATAACTCCATTGAGCAATTTATACCCCTCCGACATTTTAAGAGTAACTCCAATTTTCCAGTTTGGTACAATAGTTCCCTCATAAAACTTACCAAAGAAAAGATCAAATATCACAAGCGGTTTACCAAATATAAAAATTCCCTTGATTATCACACCTTTTCTTTGCTGAGAACTCGCCAAAAGCGTATGGCCAGGAAATGTTTTTCTGAGTATATTCACTCTACCGAAATGAATATTACTAATAATCCAAACTCCTTTTGGCGATTCGTCAAGAGCAAGTACAAGAATAACTCCCTTCCAAAGATAATGTCTATTGATGATAATAAATCAATAAGTGGTGGCAGAAATATCAGCCATGCGTTCTCCACTTATTTTCATTCTGTCTTTGATTGTGACACTACCCCCAGTACTATAAACTCCTACGAGCCCTCAAACACCACTAACATCGGAAGCTGTCTTACAGACAGGAACACACTCGCCAGATATTTATCAGGTGTCGACCCCAACAAAGGTGCTGGAAGTGATGGAATACCGCCATTATACTTATTTAACTGTGCAAAAACCCTCGCTGAACCTCTTTCTATCCTTTTTACCCGTTCTCTATCCGAAGGTTGCTTTCCAGATAAATGGAAAGAAGCCTTTATTATTCCAGTTCACAAATCAGGACCCAAAAGCTTCATCAAGAACTATCGTCCAATCTCCATTTTATCTGCCATTAGTAAGATTTTTGAGCGTATTGTATATGACCAATTATATCCCTCTCTTAAATGTGTTCTGAGTGATCAACAACATGGTTTCCTCCGTAACAAATCTGTTTTATCCAATCTGATACCGTTCACTGACTATATTATTTCGAACATGCACCGCGGACTCCAAACTGATGCCATATACACTGACTACGCCAAAGCTTTTGATAAGGTAAACCACAGCGTACTCCTAGATAAACTTGGCAGACTTGGAATCCACGGTGACCTTCTAAGATGGATAAATTCATATATCAAAAATCGAAGACAGGCTGTGGTGATTGGTGGCTTCAAGTCAGACTTCGTGGGAATTCCATCCGGAGTTCCTCAAGGCTCCCATCTGGGACCCCTCTTCTTTATTCTTTATATTCATGATATTGGCAACTGTTTCCTCTACTCCAAACACCTCCTTTTTGCTGATGACATGAAGGTCTTTCTGAATATTTCTGACATATCCGATTGCCATAAACTTCAGTCTGATCTCGACAGACTCTCTGATTATTGTAAGATAAATAAACTGACCCTCAATGCTGACAAATGTCTCAAAGTTTCGTTTTCTCGTAAAATCAACCCGCACAATCATGACTATTTTATTAATAACACAAGATTATCTAACTCAGATCGCGTGCGAGATCTCGGAGTCACAATGGACTCGAAACTCACTTTCGTAAGTCACATTGATGGCATTTTAGACAAATCCTACAGGACATTAGGATTCATATTGCGTACATGCAAACCCTTTCAGAACATCACAGCCCTCAAAGTTCTTTATACAACCATGGTTCGCTCACTACTCGAATACGTATCTCCCGTTTGGTCTCCTTACTATGCAGCGCATATTCAACGCATCGAAAGAGTCCAAAAAATTTTCATTAAACACATTAATTTCAAAATGTGCAGGTCATTTGCAAATTATAATTCTGCCCTTAAATTTTATTCCTTGGACTCTCTCGAAAATAGGCGAACAATCAATGATATGATGTTGCTTCACAAAATCATTCACTTCAAAATAGACAACTCCGAACTTCTTAGTAAATTATTACTGAATACCCCTATGCTTCGCACAAGACACACTGCGAACCAAATATTCCACCTTCCTGCTTATCGGACTAACTACGCTCAGAGTGCGGCGGTGTACCGGACGTGCGACACGTACAATAAGTGCTTTAGTAACATCGATGTGTTCCATCTTAATGAAAGTGATTTTAAAAAAATGGTTGGAGCAACCCTTCGGGGCGAATGAAATTAGTTACTCTATTTTTTTTCTTTTCTTGTCTTTTTCTTTTTTCTTTTACATTTTAAAATTGTATTTTATTTTTAATTCATTATTACTAATAGTTTTCTCTTTATCTTATCAAAGTGTTACTTTATTACTCTTATATATTTAACCTTATGTCAGTTGTTATATAATATTTGTGGTAGCATGTAATTGGCCTTGTTTTGTTGTCTCTATGTGTTTATACTCATATACTGTAATTGCTGTTTGTTACCCTCGATAATAAAAAAATAAAAAAAATAAAAATAAAATAAAAATATGCAAAAATCATTTAATAATTTCTATATAAATTATGTCTTTTCAAATGTTTTTTTGTAAATTACAATTTTATATTTTTTAACACTTTTTTTAATATACTTGGTATGCAACCACTTTATTATGTGAGGATGCGGGCCTACCGGTTTCGCTCTATTCGCATAAGCATCCAATTTATTATATTATATTATGGCTTTCTCTATTGCTCTTGTGACTGTCTCAATACCATACTTCAAGAACACAGGTTTCGCCAGGGCTCGCTGGCATCGACAGACCAGTCTATCGATGCAAGGGAGCCTGGCGAAATAAATAAAATAGTGGAAGTAGCTAAAAACCATCGTTTTATTTAATTAATATTATTTAAAATAAGCTTCCATGAAGAGATTTCAGTAAAATCATGCGATTATCTTAATAATGAATCTTATAAACTTTTTAATTAAAACACTGTTATAGAATATCACAAATTGATTTTATTTCTTTTGAAATTGTCGCGACAGCTGTTTCGCTTTCCAATGTTAGCATCATTGTGATATTCTCTAACAGTGTTTTAATTAAAAAGTTAATAATGTTTAAATATCAAATCGTTTCCGCCAAAATAATGGATTATATAATGAATCTTTCTAAATCAAAAAGTTGTTTCGCAGGAACATCAATTAGACGATTTATTATTGGTTATTTGAATATTGGTGATAAACCTATCAGTATTCAAAATGATAATACGAATGTGTACATTCAAAATAGTGAAAATGTAATATTAATCTGAAATTATGAACTTGTGTCGTGTGTAATTCTCATTATTATTTCCTACAGCATTAATGGCACGTATCGCCTCGCGGAGGACATTATCGCTAATTAATTCAATCTACTTTATCTCATTTGAATATTAATTCACAAAACATTTTTTCATGTGGCTTTTAATTACAATAACAGAATATCAAAATAATTTCATTAAAAATCTCAATTTCACTTGTGTAATTTGATTGTGATATTTCATCAAGTTCATACGCGTTTCACACTCACGCGTTTCCAATAAAACATGCGAAAAATACATTGTATAATGTAAAGCGAGAATCTGCTTTATTTTATTTAATAAATTTTATCTTCTTCTTCTTTCTGTGTCTTGTCAGGTGTCCCTAATGTTGACTGACACCCTTGAGTAGGCCTCATGGTGATGACCTGGGGAAAAATATTCAGAATGGTATCCCCTTGCCTTCTCTGGAGAATTTTCTGTCGGGGTTACCTTCCTTAAGCTGGGTGTATCCAGTTTTATGGCGCTGGAAGCTCGCCATTCGTCCTCTCTCTATCTGCTATGGCATTAAGTAATATGTGCCACATTGCCCGGGGTTCGTGGGGTCTTTAAAAAGACCTCTCGTGGACGCTAGAGAGTTGGACTTGATAAAAGTGTTGCTTTTGTAAATGCAACATGGCGCCTTACTACATTTTGTATAGGCATATTTTCATATCAAAATATAAAAAATGTCAATGTTATTTTTAATATCTTTCAAAACTAACCACATTCGTATAAAAATTGTTAGATTGTTTATTTTGTATATACAAAAACTAACAAAACACAAATGAAGGGGTTCTAAGTCCGAAACATATTTGTATTTAAATTTTTAATAAAATTAGTGTTTGTATGTACAACATGTACATTAAAAAAATTAAAATTCCGTAGACATGTTTCGGACAACCAGCACTTCTTTAGTGATACATATTATAAAGATACTTACATATTAAAAATATTATAAAATTGTTTACATGATCTGACAGATGTTATAAAGATTTCTGTCAGATCATGTAAACAATTTTATAATATTTTAAATATGTATCATTATAATATGTATCACTGAAGAAGGACTGGTTGTCCGAAACATGTCTATGTAATTAAAATTTTTTTAATGTACGTGTTGTATGTACAAAGTATAGAAAAAGAGAAATTAAGCATCTACAACACAAAGTATGGCGAACATAGAAGAAAATCAGTGTTGTTTACAATAAGTAATTAATATTATTCAATAAATCCGTAACACAAAGTTATGGCGAATATAAAATAAATTATTCAAAATAATTTGGATATAAAAAAATATATATTACTATTAATATGTTCAAAAAACCCTTTAACATTCGTAAATCGTATCATGCACGCACGACGATTTCTTCAAATCCTTTAAGTGTCCTACATAAAAAAATATTTATATTAAAAAAAATAATACCAAGGAATTATTTATTGATATTTGAATTTGATATTTTATAATAATAATGACGAAGCTACTGAACCCAAGCACCTTGGATCCGGAGCCAAGCGTTCTGTCCCATGACTACAACCCGAGTGATTGATTTGATGTTATAATGCTTTTCTCGGTATTCCTTTGTTTCACATCGTTATCGTATCCTTTCTACACCATTCTGTCTACATCTATTCTTTTCACGTGTTTAATGAATCAAGTGTGCGTGGAATGGCATCTCTTTGTATATTATTAAATAATGTTAATTTAACCCTTAATTGGACCCAAGGAAAATATTTCCCACTTGATATTATCCACGTTCCAATAGACAAAGGTTGGCATTACCAACAAAATATTATATCAATAAAATGAACACATTCGTCGATGGAATGAAAAGAATAATAACTCGACAAAAAATTATATTATGGTGAATATTTTTGTACACCTTTTTTGAAAATAATATTTTTTTAAATAATCAGTTTCCTTGCACCCAATTAAGGGTCAACAGTGATGTAAAATTCCATATTATATATTAAATATCGATATAAGCGTTGTTAACTGAGAAGTTTTATTACATTATGTTTCAAATCAAATCAGTTTATTTTCTCAAAAGATATTACAAACAACAATTATATAATAGTTTAAGGCATCTATTGAAAACAGGTAAAACATAAAAAAATATATAATACCAGGAACGCACGAGAGATGGTTCGACATTAGGAATACAAGAAACTCTCCAAAGTCAAGAGTATTTGTCTTCTGAACATACTTTCACGAATATGAAAGACGTCGATCTCCGAAGCGATCATGTTCAGCAGTTTGATTGCTCTCCCCATAGGCATCACCAGAGGCAGGTTGGTTATGCATGCTGGGAGATAAAACAGTCTGTGCTGACGCTGTCGAAGATAACCATCTGGAACATAAAGATGGATAGCTTAAAAGATAACGGAGTTCTCAAAGAATCCCCTGATAAGCCTGAAGAAATGGGTAAGTGTGCACCCATCTCTTCTTATCTGTCAACTATTGGTCCCCAGCATGCACAATAGGATTATGTGAGGTATGTTTCGTCTTGCTAGTATATCATTTATTATCTAACGTACATAAGTTAATTTACGTTACCCTAAAAAGGTTAACTTGAATGATTTTAGGATTTCGAATATGACAAAAAAAAACTTCTTAATGCGTAGATGGGTTTCTGGAAACCTCTTCATTAAACTGAGCGAACAATGATACTGTTTACAAATCTGAAAATGCAAATCTATTGTACATCACTCGCAATGCGAGCGTAATCAAAAGTAACTGACGGTTGAGCGGGCTAAGTTTGATATGCAGTATGCGATTCAAAGAGACACGAATATAATCATTATCCAATAAATATTCCATCAGGCGGCATTAGTACAAAGCAAAACGGCACTTGATTCGCCAGTTCTAATGCAGAACAATTCTGCAGAAATTGCACGTAAATACTTAATACACTATTGCAGTTTATAATAGCCAACTTTGTCCTAGGCAGTGGCGGGGCTATGTGTAAAAATATTTTTTAAATGCCGAATAAATAAAAGCAGTAAAGGGACAGTCGCTAGTCGCTAGACGCAAATGGCAGGGGATCGATCACACTCCAAGACGAAATTCAGCCTGCATCACTCAGGGCGCACTAGACTGGTCTCCTATGGGGGGAAAGAGGAAGCGAGGCAGACCTAGATCCACCTGAGATCTGAAGAGCTCCGCAGAACGAGGTTAAAGCAGCACGCCTCACTTGGGATGGTGTTAGGCATCAGGCGTGCGATAGAGTAGGGTGGAGAAGGTTCCTTGAGGCCCTATGCACCACGGAGGCGTGACAGGACAATAAGAAGAAAGGGACAAGCTGCTTAGCTGTGGCATGGAGCAATCCATGCTTCACATAAAGAAATGCCCTTGCTACCCTGTGACATATACATATCTGGATCGGGCGTCCGGTAGTGGGGTCCAACTGACGTAGGTATTTCTGATAAATGACCAAGTTGCCATTGACATGAGGAAGAAGTGAAAAATGTTCCCAAAATGACCTTCTATTTTCGAGTCAATGGCAAGATATAAGATGGCTCTAAAGAGGGTCTAATATCTTCTCTTTCTTTTGCCATTGTGATGGAAGGTTTGGCCGACTTGTGTCGTTTCCAGGGGCACCGGGTGTTATAGTAACACCACACACAGAGATACTTTCCTCGTCCGCTAGGATGAATAAGTAATATATTATATATTTTAAAATATACACGTAAGTTCTTCTTTAGGATAATATAATGGGAAAAGCGTTAGGTTACGATAAATATCCTGGCTCTACAGCTCAAAATAGTGGGCCGGATTTCAAAATGCATAAACAACTGTTTGAATTAGGAAAGTGTCACAAGCCCATATGTAATTGGGGCCGCGTTTAAATAATCCATTTTTATTGCATAAATAGGTGTCTGGGTGTTGGATCGTATTTTAGTACTTCGGTGTTGGAATTTAATGAAAATGTCTAACCGCCACTGTTCCATTTAGAATATTACATAGTAATTCGATTCAGCCATTTCCCTGTGTCTGGAACTAAGGCGAATAGATGGCAGTTCAGAAGTAGCATTATTTTTCCGTATTGAAATAACCAATATTACAGAAGCTAGCTACTCGATTTGCAGTACTGAAATTTGCATTCAATACAATGGGAAGCCAATTGAATGTTACGAATATGATTGTAATTGTAACTGATGATCTTAATTAAATCGTATATCTAAGGGTATATATTTAATTAAAAAAATGAATTTATTGAGTTAAAAAGAAACATTTCTTACAACTAGTATGACACTTTTAATTCAACACATGATATAATTGTTAAAACATATATAAAAAAATCAATAAGGCATTATACATATGTTTGCCACCCCTGATCTGTATGTATATAAAGGACTCGGTTTGCAATAGTGTCACCAGTCTGTCGATGCCAACGAGTCTGGCGAAACCGGTCGCTGTCGAAATAATGACAAAAGTGGAATTGTTAAAAAAAAACATCGTTTTATTTAATTATTATTTAAAATGAACTTGATTATAATGATCATAATAATTAGAAACAAATTGGTTAACGAAAGGGATTGCGATTATTTTTTTAAGCTTACAGACATATCTAGAATCTGCTACAAGTCTACTCTAATAGTATTATCAATTTTTAATGTATCTAATTTTGATACTCAATATGCTCAGCGTTATATTTACGGGACACATTGATACAGGTATGTATTACTAATAGCATTTTGAACAAGCTTTATGAGATTGCAGATAAAAAATAGAATATAAAAAACGGTGCTAATAGTTAAAAAGATTTTTATGTTGCCATCCGAACCCTTACCACTTAACATGAAATGAAAACCGATTTTCAATTCCACTTTTCGAGTCGGATAGTTAAATAATAACGAGCAGTTAACTGCGCTCTGTTCGCGGGCAATTTTCTTACAATGTACGGGCAAAGGTGTTACAGTATTCTTAGAAATCTTGAATGCGAGCATTGTTCCCGCAAGCCGCACTTCTCACAAATCGCTTAAAAATTCAAAACATATTTGTTGCTTGAGTATTGCATTTGTTTTTACTTGTAGTCGGACACCCAGGGTGGCAAAGCGCCAAAACAAAACAAACGTTAACAATTGACTCCAAAAATGGTAAATGCAATATAGGTACCTACATATTAATGCGAGCAATGCTATAAATATATGTAGAATATTTTTATAAAATAAAAATATTACACTCGGACTGAGTATTAAGAGTTCAAAATACATATTCATTAAACTAAATCAACGAAATACGTTATTTTTTAAAATAAAATAAAATGGTGTTCTTCTACCGACCATTATGTATGAAAGCAAAGCATGGAACTGGCAAAAGAATGATGAAAGTAGAATAAATGCAGTAGAAATGAGATCTCTTAGACGAATGTGTGGATACTCTGTGTACGATAGAGTGTCGAATGAAAATATAAGAAGTTAATGCGGTGCGAATGATGGTGTTATGAACAAAATAATGAAAGGATCATTAAGATGGTTTGGACATATGGAAAGAATGAATGAAGAAAGAATGGTAAAAAAATTATATGTTAACGATGTAAATGGAACCACAAATAGAGGAAGACCGAGAAAAACGTGGCACGATCAAATAAATCAAATGTTGAATGTAGGCCATGTGAGGAGTCAGAGAAATCGACGCGCGTGCATGACGCGATGTATGAATGTTGAGGAAGCGAGAGGAATATGTCAAAAAATGTGTACAATAATGTTTAAATTGTAAAAAATAAAAGTATTTAAATTGTTTTTGAACGAAGAAGCTAGAGTACTGTACTAGAGCGGCCATTAATTTCTCTCACAATTGTGCAATATTGTTTATTATATATCAAGAAAAAAATTTCAATATATATTTTATTTTAAAATTTAAATGTAATATTCACAATACACAAAAAATCTTAAACCTTCACCGAAGTGATATTTATTAAGAGTGAAAATACACCAAGATCTGTCTATTGGTTGTCGAGTGAAGTGAGATAAAGAATAGAAGAAGAGAACCTTTTTTTTATACATTAATATTTGTGAATGGAGAGGCTGGGGTACTGTACCATAGCGACCATTAAATCCGCACGCAATTGTGCAATATTGTTTTATATATAGCAAATGCGACCAAAATAATTTAGTGCAGTTTTGAATCGCGTTTAAAGTTTTAGTTGGTTATAACACGTGCAGAAGTAATTCCCCGATGTTGATAAATACACAAGATTAAACCGCGACCTGGCCGCTACGAGGGAGGGGGGGGGGGTGAGAGAAGTGGGGGGAGAACAGCTCACCTACCCGTGTTATCCGGATAAGTACCAGAAATTTTGGTACCTTCAAAACGCCGATCAAAATGCAGTACTGTTTATCTTTTAGATTTCACGCCTATATTTAGGAAATGCATCATATGTTTTTTACACAATGATTATAACACTCATAACGATGACGTCATAATTTAAAAAGTCGCAGATATTATAATATTTCAGATGTGCGACAGAATTTCAAATGCTGATATAAGGAAGGAATGTAGAGCCGAAGAAAGTATTATGAACAAAATTATGAAAAATCACCGCTTTGTTTTGGACATATGAAACGCATGGATAAAGAAAGAATGGTTAAGAAAGTATACGTTAACGGTGTGAATGGAATACGGAGTCGTGGGAGACTGATGAAAACCCGGCATGACCAGATTAATCAAATTTTAAAGGTCGGCCATGTTAGAAGTCAGAAGAATCGACGTACGTGTTTGACCAGCTGTAAGAATGTGATAGAGTCGGGGGGAGAAGGTTCCTTGAGGCCCTATGCACCACGGAGGTGTGACAGGACAAAGAGAAGAAGAAGAAGAATTAACGTGTGAAAACCTTGAGGCGTGTGTCAGGATCGAGTGGTGTGGAGGTCCCTTCTCTCAGCGGTGGTTTGTTGTTGTTTAATATAAAATAAAACGTCTGTTTTTTAGAAATTTAAATTCATAATCAGTGATACACATCATAGTTTTCATACGCCATGTTTCAATGACCGTAGTTTTCATACGTTTTCATACGCCATGTTTCAGTTTTCATACGCCATGTTTCAAGAGAACCGACCCCAAATGACGGGAAATGGCCAGGCGATAGAAGAAGAAGAAGTATTCACTGAATAAGTCAGGGATGATGTGCTCTTTCGAGCTGCTGGAGCATACACGCCTACTCTCAAGTGATAGTAGGTTGGGGGGATCTGACATGACGTCGGAAGAAGACGAATAGATTATTGTAGTGATCTATTCTCTCGCTTATATGCTTAGAAATATTGGACTGTTTATATAGTAAGTTAGTTTAAACGAGAGTTTGATTTAGAAAATAAATTATGTTCATGCTTCCGCATATGGATAAATTAACTAGGTATGCATGTACACGTATAATGTTTGATGGATATATTCCTAGGCATAAGGAGATTATGTAATGTAAATTTGTACCAATTTAACTTATTTCCTCCTCGCGTGCCGTAGTTAAATAATAATTACAACATTTTTATACAAAGAATGTAGCAGATAAGGAATTGCTGCAAATTTGAAATAAACTCACGCATACAATTAAACGTGTTCTACCGTTTACGTAAGAAATAATTGAAGCCCACAAATTAACAGCGGACTTGGATCGATGTAGCTCTCTATTTATAAATAAATATTAATTATTATTACATAGGTTCGGAGGCAAAAACCACTATATTAAATTTTAATTTAATTTATTTAATAAATATTTTGTTATACAATATATAGCTGTTACAGAATGTGAATTATGAGGTGAAAATAAAATTATTCAAGAAACATCATTATGTAAAACTAATTTTTTATAATTAATATGAAAGAAAATGTCTGTTTTCGAAAAGTTTTATTTATTCTATGGGAATGACATGTTTCGCCTTGCAAAGGTAAATTCTGATAATGCCTGAATACCTAGTGGTACATGAACATGGCAGTGCCCAGTGGTGTTCTTCTACCGACTCTTATGTATGGAAGCGAACCATGGAACTGCCAAAGGAAGGATGAAAGTAGAATAAATGCAGTAGAAATGAGATCTCTTAGACGAATGTGTGGATACTCTGTGTATAATAGAGTGTCGAATAAAAATATAAGAAGTTAATGCGGTGCGAATGATGGTGTTATGAACAAAATAATGAAAGGATCATTAAGATGGTTTGGACATATGGAAAGAATGAATGAAGAAAGAATGGTAAAAAAATTATATGTTAACGATGTAAATGGAACTACAAATAGAGGAAGACCGAAGAAAACGTGGCACGATCAAATAAATCAAATGTTGAATGTAGGCCATGTGAGGAGTCAGAGAAATCGACGCGCGTGCATGACACGATGTATGAATGTTGAGGAAGCGAGAGAAATATATCAAGAAAGAATAGTGTGGCAGTCCATTCTTTCTGCCTACCCCTTCGGGGAGACGGCGTGATGGTTAGTTAGTTAGCCTGAATACCTCAGGATGAAACATTATTCTAGCCAGGGCTAGAGTTTAATGTTGATTTTTTACTCGGGAGTTTTAGATGATAGTTTCGGTGAAGTTAATTATGTATGCAATATCTCTGAAGCCACGGTGTACTACAGTACACTAGAGCTCTTCGAGCGTTGCATATTGCTATCGGTAAAGCCCCCCATACACCAGCCTGAAGCTAGAGATCTAGCTATTGGCAGAGCAAACGATACACTAGCGTATGCAGCCGAAAATATAAGGACCCAGTTTACATTTGGCTCGGTTTTTCGCGATTCCAAACAAAAGCGTTATTAAATAACCCCACATTTCAGATTAAAATTCGAATGAAAAATAAATTTAAACGGCAATTTGTAGACTACTAGGACAGCATAAGATAAGAAGAGAATATTATTTCATTCAATCGGGTGGTGGTCTAGGGGCCAGAACGCTTGGCTCCTTATCCAGGGGACCTGGATTCGAGCCTGGACAAGACCAGATTCCTTCTTCATGATAATGAGCTATTTTCTGCTCATATTTCAGATTGTAAAATAAATTCTAACACCATTGATTCAAATCCTTGGGGTTAGTCTTTAAAAAAAAAAGAAATATGAAATTGGGTGTTGATGTGGAATTGGGTAGGGCCATATAGCGAGGTCAAAGGATGATCGGTGGAGTAGGCGTACCCTGGAGAGGCACCCGAGAACCGGGTGCCTCTCCAGATATATCAAGATCGTCTGATGACTTCAAACATGTGGCAGTCAATGGCACAGAGTGGCGAGGGATAGAGAGTTGTGAAAGTTGGGAAGGGAGGCATATGTCCAACACTGGACGACTAATGCCTGATGATGATGAATAAGAACGATGTCAATCTCTGAAAATATTGTATCAAGTTGAGCAGATTGATTTATTACACATATTTTTCTAACGTAAATCCCGCATGGACGAGGAACGGGCCTAGGGATTGAATGACCGAAGCTGACGTAAGGCGCTGTTCGCCTATAACAGCTTTGGGTAAGTGGTGGGAATCCTCTATGAGCAGTTTGATTGCCATTAATGGTATACCAGAGTCAGACAGCTATATGTGTTGTAGCCGTCAAATAAAAAAATCATTTTTTTAGATTGATTAAGTATTGTTTGTTGAGGTCAATCACTCTTGAGAAACAGGCCACAAGGTCTACATTAAGAAGAAGAAAGAAGACAAAAGATTAAGAGTTGTATCCATCGGTCTCTAACAATTCTGAATACTTTTCAGTGCACTTTAACCTTGTAAGGCAGTCAGATTTTAAAAATAAGAATTCATTTTTGGAAGCCCTTATCTATTGGTTATTTTACACGAAATTATCATGCCACAGGCTTCATATCCTCACGAGGACTCCGTATCACCCAGCCACACTTAGTTTTACGCACATTATTCAGATAATTTTGGAGATTCTCGGAGATGCCCCCTGTTCGAAGAATAAACCTTAATATCCTCAGCGAAACATTACACGTTCTGTCGATGGGAGCGTTCAAATAACGCACAAAAACATAACCTAACCTAACTATTACAAATCAAATCATAAAATATATCAAGACGTAAATAACACGGCAAATGTATTTTAAAATCATATAGGATCACATGATACATTAAAAACTGTAATTTCAAAACTAATGTATTCACGTTGAAACGATAAACAAACTATTGTATTTGAAATATGTTTTGTAATAAAATTCATAAATGCATAGATAAATAAATAAAATGAAATCGCAGCACGGTAGATTAACGTGCCCAATAGTAGTTCCGCACTAGCTGCTTGACTGGAGAATCACAATTGCCGTATAAGATCCAATTACAGCTGCACAACGCAATGAAAATGATGCGTATATAAATTAAGTCCGGGGTCGGTGTATGAAATCACGACCCCCTGGCTCTAGTGCCCTCCGCCGCCGCTAGATGGCAGGAGGGCGCTAATAACCCACTAGCGCCACTCGTCTAGGGCGGCGACTCCTAGCGCCGAATAGCGGTCCCTCACTCTCCGGTAAAGAATTAAATAGCATACTTGCTAGAAGTGCATCCGCCGAGTGCGGGAATATAATTATTCTTTTACAAATTGCCAACTTTCGACTCCCGTCACCGCGAGGGGCAAACTTGCAACGTAAATTACGAAAAATGTATTCGTTTTTATTTTCATTAATGTTTATACAATATTAACTTATAAAACCCTTATATCTTCTTCTTCTTCTTCTTTTTGTCCTGTCACACCTCCGTGGTGCATAGGGCCTCAAGGAATCTTCTCCACCCGACTCTATCGCATGCCTGATGCTTAACATCGTCCCAAGTGAGACCTGCTGCCTTAACCTCGTCCTGCAGGGTTCTTCTCCAGGTGGCTCTAGGTCTGCCTCGCTTTCTCTTTCCCCCCACAGGGGACCAGTCTAGTGCGCCCTGAGCGATGCAGGCTGGGTTCCGTCTCAGAGTGTGACCGATCCACTGCCATTTGCGCCTAGCGACTTGTTCTCTAATTGGCTTTTCGCCTGCCATGGTCCAGAGAACAGCATTTGACACTGTTTGGGGCCAATAGATTTTGAATATTGAGCGAAGGCACCTATTTATAAACCCTTATATAATAAAATTTAATTAAAAACATAACTGCTTAATAGTACATAATATTTACGCTTGTAACCTTTGGTAATGGCGGAATAAATTACGATTAATATTTGATTATTCAGTTAAGTTAACTCGTGCTTCCGAATAAAGGAAAAATCGATATTTTTAATGAAATGTGTATATTTGCTTACTTTGACAAAAGTCCGTTAGAATGTATGGCAACGTAATAAGAATACATAACGGAAATCATGATTTACGCGCGATAAACGTTTTATAAGAACTATCTTTACCGCCGCGGCGGTAAACAGCCCGGCTTATAAATCCCGTAAATAATATTTTGAGAACACTATTTAGATTTAGTCACTGCGTGTTTATGACCTTGTCAATCTGGGGCCGATTGCAGTCAGAGGTCTGCGAACTGCAGTGGATTCTGGCTACTAAAGTAATTAGACGCCCGCCCCGCGCCCGCCGCCGCGGCGTGGAGTCCTGGTACGCCGTTGGCCGATAATTTAATAACACCGATTGATTTATGATATCTCGCAGCACCTAGGCAGAAGGGAAAATATTGAAAGCGTAAAAATTCGTTCTTAAAAAAGCCTTTTATTGAAACGTCGAATAACTTAAAATATAACGAATAGTCCATTAGTTAATTAAATAACTACACGCTCTATTTACGAATATTTCATTAGGATCCATTATGTGATAGAAAATAAATCTAGCCTCCGTGAAAAATGAAAAATAAAGGAGTCTAACAACATTAATTTAAAGAATTGCTATCCGGCGTTCGTGTTTGGAGTCACTAACACGTAAGACAAATATCGAGTAACGCGGAGTATCACATCGGCTGGGCGTGCAAAGGCTCAAGATGAGTTATTTTGGACGAAGGCGCCTTCCCCTCGCGTCGGGCTACGTCCAAATTGTGAAAATATTGGGAAAAAAACATCACGACCGTTATGCGGAGAGCAGAATAGTAACCCGGGCGAAGGGAGCCGAGGAACATTTAACTGTCAGCCTTTATCGACCCGCCGTATTTATATCGTGTTATTATAATAATTGCATTTTATTCCGAAATGTTTCCATGCCGTATCGGCTGATTTATGAATACCTCAGCATTACGGCGGACAATAAATCTGTATCTTCATTTGAAACATAAAATTACTGTGGGACATGTAATAAAATACGATAAATCTCATTTTTAAAATAAAACTTTAACTTTTAACCTTTTTCGATAATTGCGGGTGTTCCGATTTATAAAGCAAGCGGGAATTAAATCGGGCGATGTGTATCCATTTTTCTTATGCGGTAATAATAGTATTGACTGTATATTTATATCGAATCTAATTACGGTCAAAGGCTAGGAGATATATTGGACACTCGGAGTTCAGTGAGCTCCCATTAGCCCAGCGTTCCCACCGGGGCATAGCAAGGGAAGCGGGCAACTACGGAGGAGCGATCCGTCATCTCCGCGAGCTTTTTGTTACATCACTCGTGAGCACACTTGTGCTACAATTTGTGATTCTTAGGAATGTGAGCTCGATCGAGCCGTCACCTCGTTATACATTTTAAACGATTGATACAAGTTTAGGTAGTTTGGTAATGGAGACAGAATGGTGAAGAAAGTATATGTAAACGGAACTAGAAATAGAGGAAAACGTGGCACGATCAAATCAATCGAATTTTAAATATCCGCCACGTAAGGAACCCGAGAAATCGACTTAACATCGAAATAACACAGTGTATGAATGATGAGAAGTATGTCAGGAAAGAACAGTGTGGCGGTCTATTATTTTTGCTACCCCTTCGGGGAAACTGTGCGATAGCTAGTTAGTTAATTAGTTAAGTTAAAGTAATTTACCGATGTTGGCTTACGCAAAAACTGATTGATGAATTTTTCCCAGCGAATTCTCTAGAATGTACAAAAATTTTATGATAAAATAATTTAATACAATGTATCGTCAACATTTAAATTTAATATTAAAAATTACGTTTGAAATATATTTTTTAATAATATGTTTCAATATTCTCTTTGCTGTGATAGTTGGTTCCATACAGACTTCATATCATTGTGTTGCACGGCCAACCCCAAGGTAGACGACTCCCGGGCATACCACCAAAGAGATGGATCGACAGCTGGGAGTCGACCTCGCAGGAGGCCAAACACGCCACTACACTAAGAAGAAGAAGATATTTCAATATTAATAAACTACGATATTTCAATATTATTAAGATATTTCAATATTAATACGGCCGTATACAAAACTCGGATGTCCTGAGTGATGTAGGTATATTTGTCCCTGATTTCCTTCGTCAAAGACAGCACAGATTGTTTTATTTGCCGCGCTGCAGAACCAACCTGCCAATGGTTATACCTGTGGGTAGGGCAATCTTATTGCTTAATCGGGTCGCCTCCGAGGTCGACATATTTCGTGATAGTGTGAGTTGCCTCAGGGATGCAATATCAATGTTGTGATTGTTATCTCTGATGCCGTAGTATTTATGTATTTTGTTATTTTTTAAAATGTTATTTTGAAAATATGTATATCTAATTATGTAATTTTGAAGTTGCAGACGACTTGGACGTATCTGTAATGTTTTTAATCTTTATAAATAAATAAATGAAATGAAACTTAATTTAAAACTGTTAATAAAGCATGTTAGCATTGTTTTTAAATATAATATAAAGCATCAGTAAAAGTGTGACAGTCCATTCTTTCTGCCTACCCTTTCGGGGAGACGGCGTGATGGTTAGTTAGAAGAAAAATACTTTTAATGGCGTTATTAAGATAAACAGTTTTGTCAAACATCGATGAATCTAAGTGTTTATATTATATTATTATTGTAAAATAGTTGAAATGCCTGTACACAGACCAATATAAAGATAGGGTTCAAATATAATATGTAATCTCTGTGAAATATGTGTTTTAAGGCTATTGAGAGTATCAAAGTAACTCGTGCTCCGTCTTTCCCGTATATTATTACGAGAATAATGCGTATTTGAATGTACCTATCTTTGTGCGCTGTAATTTGGGATTATGATTTAGTACGATCAAATCGGTTTGACCCACAGTTAATTTAAGTGCCATGGAAGGAATCTTTGAAATGTACACACGTTCAACTTATGTATAAAGGTATAAAAATCTTCTTCATTATGTCATGTCAGGTCCCCCGACGTTGACTATCACTCTTAAGTAAGTATCTCTACATGAGAGTGTATGGTAACTATCCGTGGCTCTATCTTCTGAATCACGTGAACATGTGAAATTTCGAATTCTAAGTAAATTTCGAATATTTAAAGTCAGTTCTAAATAACGATTTCGAACAAATGACTGGATGAAAGAAATTGTTGGCCTTATACGCATAAGATTTTCTAGTATCTTTAACTCATATAAAAGGCTTGCCATAACAACACTTCTATCTTTTGAACTACGTAAACATGTACTAGGTATATCTAATTATATTAGAAGTCAGTTTTAAATACCGATTTCAAACAAATGACTGGACGAAAGTAGTCTTATATTTATTATATTGTCCAGCATCCTTTATTCCAAATTAAAGGTCTGCAAAATAACATACTCTGAACTTCTACATGTTGCATTACTTAAACATGTTTTATGAGTAAATTTTGAATATTCTAAGTTCTAAATAGGTACACGATTTCGAACAAATTACTGGACGAAAGTACTTTCTTATTTTTTTATCTTTTACTCCACATAAAAATAGGGGGTTGCCTTGTAAAAAAATCTGTACTTCTATCTTTTAATCTATGTAAACACGTATAATATATTTTTTAAATGTAAATTTGGAATATTCGAAGTCAGTTGTAAATTCATGATTTCGAACAAGCGACTGAATGAAGGAAATCGTTGAACTTACAATAATTATTTTATTACTTTACTCCATAAAAGGGTTGCCATATAAAAATACTAAGCAATTCTATCTTTTAAATTATGTAAAAATGTATAATTTTAATATTCGAAGTTAATACTCGATTTCGAACAAATGACTGAACGAAAGAAATCGTTGACGTTATACGTGATATACATTGTCCAGTATTCTTTGAGTGGCATGTAACGTAAACGCGTTTTTAATAAGTGACCATATAGATTGCGCAGTTGAGTGGAAAGGGTGACACAAAGTATAAGTTAACCCGCCCGCACAGGTTAGTGGATTCCACGCCGCATTCGTTAAACACTTATTCTGTCTAGAGTAATTGCAGTTTACGCCGTAATTACTAGTGCTCCCGGGAATCTAAACCATCCCCATAGGTTGCGTAAATAAATAAGTTAGTACGCAAACACAAGGCAAAGGTTACGCCTCACCGGCTCGGGAAAGTGACTGAAATATCCATGTTTTTGTTTTCGCCTTGCATGCTTCTGTGTTAATAATTCACAATTAGCTTCAATGCGAAATAAGCAACTCCAAAGGATGTAACCAATTTCAAAACGAATTAAAATTATTTCGTTTTCATACACTGAACCAGAGATCAAATTGAAAAAAAAGTCTTTAAATGAAATATTTTCATAATAAAAATAAAATCTTTTTAAAAATAATGTAAAAACCTTTTATACTGTACTTTGTTTTGACACCACTCTATTAGATTGATCGAACCAACTTGTTACACTGGATCGGTCAAACTTTGAGACGGAACCCAGCCTGCATCACTTAGGGCGCACTAGACTGGTCTCCTATGGGGGAAAGAGGAAGCGAGGCAGACCTAGAGCCACCTGGAGAAGAACCCTGCAGGACGAGGTTAAGGCAGCAGGCCTCACTTGGGATTCAGAGAAGAAGAAGAGAAGAAGCCTCACTTGGGATGATGTTTGGCATCAGGCATGCGATAGAGTCGGGTGGAGAAGGTTCCTTGAGGCCCTATGCACCACGGAGGTGTGACAGGACAAAAAGAAGAAGAATATGAAAATAAAAAACTCTCTTATTAAGTGTGTATTTTTGTTTTTTTTAAAACTAACTAACTAACTAACCATTACGCCGTCTCCCCGAAGGGGTAGGCAGAAAGAATGAACTGCCACACTTTTCTTTCCTGACATATTTCTCTCGCTTCCTCAACATTCATATATCGTGTCATGCACGCGCGTCGATTTCTCTGACTCCTCACATGGCCGACATTCAATATTTGATGGTGCCACGTTTTCCTCGGTCTTCCTCTATTTCTAGTTCCATTTACATCATTAACGTATAATTTTTTTACCATTCTTTCTTCGTTCATTCTTTCCATATGTCCAAACCATCTTAATGATCCTTTCATTATTTTGTTTATGACACCATCATTCGCACCGCATTCACTTCTTATATTTTCATTCGACACTCTATCATACACAGAGTATCCACACATTCGTCTAAGAGATCTCATTTCTACTGCATTTATTCTACTTCAATATATAATAATATGATGTAAAAAGGAGGCAAGATGAATTAGCAAACATGAAAATGAATTCAGTTGCAGCGCGTATTGAAGTGAACTCGGACGGAAATGAGAGATGTCGATTTCCACATTAGTGGATGAGCAGGGAGCCGCGCTAGGAGGAAGACGCCGGCCGCTGGGCGCTACCCTTTGATCCGCCCGCCCGGGCCAGTCCGGTAAATAAAGCTTCCGACTCATTAACACGCAGTTATGCTAAAGAGACCGCACCGATAATTAAATGGATTATTGTAATAATATTTATAACGGCTGGCCTGCCTCTTTCATCTCCTAGGCGGCGACTCTCATTCGCGGAATTATTACGGTCTTGTTTCGTTATTTAACATATACACAGACAAATATCCACCGATATGATCACCTTGTTTTTGATGGAGAATTAAATATTTAAACCTTCGCGGTTTTTACTAGAAGTTTCCATTAGAGAAAAGTTGTTTTATCTCGAGGCGTTGCCGCGCATTTCGTGGCCCGAGGGAATCTCTAGCGCGAACACTTAGTGCAACACTAACCTACCTACAGATTGTCAATGTCACAAGGCGAACTCTACTATACAAGTCGGTGTAAAATACTTCTTTTACAATACTAGTTGTAAAATAAATATTTTACACCGACATGTTGAATGGCAGCACATGGATCGGTCATGTGTTGCGACACGATTGTTTCCTGCATGATGTATTGGAGGGAATGGTCGAGGGATCGATTGGCAGAGGACGACCTCGCCAGGAGTAGCTAGACCAGATTTGCCGAGATATGGGCTGCACCTCTTATGCGGAGTTGATGAGAGTTGCCGAGGACCCAGTGGAGTGGAAGAGGAGATGCATCGCCTTACTGCAGATTAATCTTCAGATTGAGACCGGAGAAGAAGAGAATACTAGAGTTATCTACAACTACGCTAATATAATAAGTAATACGAATGAGAACGTCTGTTTTCTATTAATTATATTATATTTTATAGGAGTGAAATATGTCGTCCTACTAAAACATTATTAAATGTCACGCGTGTAATTGCCATACAATTTAATAAAGCTTCTAAAGCTAGTATTAACTATTTAATATGGAGTTTTACACTATTGTATAAAAAATAATAAATACATCTACATACACAAGTCAATGTTCGATTTTGTGTGTTCTATAGACTCAAAAACTACTCAACCGATTTCGCTGAAAATTTCATAGTTTGTTCTTATTAGTCCCGGTAGTGTTTTAAAAGAAATTTGAATAAAATCCACGATCAAAATTTTTTGACATAGGTAAACAAAAATGTAGCCGAATGTATCTCTTAGTTCGATTAAAGAAATTCAAATTTGTTTTTGAAAGTGATTTTTTAAAGCTTTGAGTTCGAATAATAAAAATCTAAGCATTGTAGTTTTTGTTAAAATTATTTACATAGAAGTAATAAGTTATTAGTTACTGTTTTTTTTCTTATAATTAGTAGTGTCATAAAGTTATCCGAGTCCAGTAGTGCCCACCCTAGCAGTACGAGCAACTCTGGCAGTGTATTCGTATGGTATTGATACTATACAATCCAAGTTGCTGGGTATTTAAGTTCTTTATAAACCTAATTTAAGTGAACATGAAAACGGCTAAAAACCTGGATCGATTCTCGGCGAACAATGATTCAATTTACGTCGGAGCCATTTTATAAGGGGCCGGCGATGTAAATCGTTATTCCAAATAGCGCAAACTAATCGAAAGCAGTCATTTGAGTGCTGTTTTCAATGTGAAATAAATTTAAGTTTTCAGTTCGAGGAGCTATTATTTCGACACGCGGACTTTGCGCGGGAAAAGACGCGACCGGAAAGATTGTATTTTGCTAAACCCACCATAAATGCCCTGTTATACAATATAAACTTTTAAATTGCTGATATATTCGTATATCAGACGAATGTATGACATAACACTAAAGTATATAAGTGTAATATTTATGTAGTAATATAAATCTAATCCAAAATAAAACGCCATGGAAGAAAGCATATAATGAATGAAAAATAACGGTAGTTAAAGTAAACTTGCTGTATGACTGGGCAGGAGTCTAAAGTGTGTCGCATTTAAATAATAATAAATTGGATAATTTATAAAGCGCCATTTTTATGAATTGCTCATCTCAAGGGCGCTGTAGAAGATGCTCCGTTTTATCAACTAGATAATAATAATAATAATAATGATAAAAAAAATATATAAACATATTTAGTATGAGGGCTGCACCCGACGAAATCGATCAGCCCTTCCTGTCAGGAAATGATAATTTGAAAAGGTGCGTTTTGAGTCTCGATTTAAACTCTGATTGATTCTGAATGCACTTAAGGTCTGCTGGAAGACTGTTCCAGGCTGAAGGGCCGGCTACCGCGAAGGCTCGGTCGCCAAAGTTTGTGCTTGGACAGCGTTTTGGCACAGTCAATCTACCGATCGCAGAAGACTTAGCTGATCGCAATGTAGACTGTCTAGCATTCAGGTTCTCGTTGATGCAGAGTTTATATAAGCTGGTGCCATTCCATGCAACGCCTTATAGACCGTCCAGCAGAGCTTGTATTGTATCCTTTCTGGACATTTCAGCCAGTGGAGCTCCTTAAACCTCTCTGCTTTCCCACTCCATGGAATTTATTTATGTGATATGCTCTGAAACTAAGAACAAGAACTTAACTATGTAAAATGTGCTAATTAAAATTAAATAGAGTAACAGCGATCAAACCTTGTCAAGAGTTTAATAGGTTAATATTTTATGGTTTTACACTAATGTTTAGTGATTTGACACATTAAAACTATTATTTTATAAATATTATAATATAATATGATATATAAAATCCAAAGTTAAATACAAACTCAAATTCAAGAATAAAAATTGTATCACTTTAAAAATAGTTTAAAAAAATATATTTTTGAGTATTTTCTTTTCTTTGCAATATAACAGGAACATATAAATTGCATGGTAAGGATACTCCGACCATTGTTATAAAATCAGTTGTAATTGTCACATGTCCGGAACATCGTCGCGTTTTGAGCGTAGTTAGTGCGATAAGCAGGAATATGAAATACTTGGCACGCGGTGATGATGAGATAACAATTAAAACATTGTATTAGCTACAGAACTATCACCGCAGGGGTAGATTCATCTCCAACGTGAGCATATTGTAATACCCCTCCAATGGCATAATGAAGTTTACAAAACAGAGCTATAAAATATTCCGGCCGCAATGTGCTCCCAGCCCCCGAAGCCGAGAGCAAAGGTAAACAAATCCTAACTCCGATTACTGCGTTGGGAAAGGTCTCGGAGACCCCGAAGAGTATTTTTAACCACAAATAAATAATACGACACCAGCTATACTTTAACTCGCATCATTCTTGGCCTTAAGTGTATGTATGGTATTTAAATTTATTTATTCCGGTTCTGGTCGCCTCAACTAACTCGGGATTCTAATGGCACGTATACACGTGTAAACCGATGTCTTAGATGCACGTAGGTACACATATATTTACATTTATATTCATTCATAGAGGTAAACAGAATGCATAACAAAAACGAAATCACCCCAATCAAGCCCTTATTTAAAATTTCTTTTTCATTGAAGCGATATGAAACAGATAATTTTTGAAGGGTAAAAAAATAATAAGAATTACTTATAAAAATACTTAAGAATTACTTACTCAATAAAAATGTATGTTTATACCGGGTATATCATATATTTCCGTAGTGTATTTAACGATTTTATAATAACTCAATTGTAACACCCTAGTTAATGAAAGAGAACAACTGACAATTTTATAGAAATTAAATCAATTGAGATGTTATAACAGTGTTTCAATCAAACAGTTAATGATTTTTTTTATAACAAAAATCAATTATGGATAACATGACAAGTGTGGGGCTTAGTTGTGAATTTTTTTTTATCATAATGATTTTTGACGTGTTTTTACTATAAAGTAATGACTTGAAAACGAAACACAATTGAAAGCCATTCTAAATTAAAAAAAAAGACAAAACATGACATATGAAACTCGATAAGTGTGGCATAATAGCAAATTATAAATTAAAATTATGAATATGTATATTTAGATTATTAAATAGTTTTTTTTTGTATACAACAGGTCGTTTGAACACAATTATTGTATACATTTTATTTTTTAGCTATTATTTTGATTCTCATGACACGTGATAAGTAGCTAATCTTACTTACTTACTTAAGTAAGTTACGTAACGGATGTTTAAACATCTGTTGTCGTCAACTGCTGGACATAGGCCTCCCCCATACTTCTCCATGTATCCCTGTCTTGTGCTTTTCGCATCCAACAGCCAGCAATCCTTCAAATATCAATATCGTAGCATATCTATTGCCATTTTTTGTGACGTGAATTCTACACTAGACCAAAGACAGTGTAATAATTACACTGCCATCGCCGGAAATCGATCCCGGGACCTTCAGTATGGCAGTCAGTCAGAGCCCTTACCATTTTGCCACGAAGGTCGTAATAATATGTGTTAAACAATGAAAAGTCTTGTTCTGATTTATGAATGACTCTGAATGCAACCTTTTATATTTGGTTCATTACTCTAGTCAGCTTCGCCATTTGAGTTTGTTTTGACGTGCTCTATAATCTAAATATGAATTGTTTTAGAGTTATGAGTAAGGAATAGAGGAAGAGAGCGCCTGTAATTACTTCCAACCTGCGGGGTTCATTATGCATCCATGTTCTGTATAATGCATCCAGTGTAGTGAAAATGTTATTGTCATATGCGAATATACGCATTTTCGCGACAAATTATTCCGGTTGAACGGTAATATTAATTGAATTGAAGAACGGACGGGAGTCTCGTACACGGCTGGACAAAGGTTTAATTAGCTGGTTTGTGATTGTCTTGTTTCGGATGCATTTTGATGATGAATTTATTGACGGTCGAATATTGGTCATTCGTGTCAGACATTTAGCGTTCTGTGAAAATAAGCACACACAATAGTACCTATACAACAGTGCATGAACTTTTTTTGTTATAGCTACTCCTAAATTTGTTATAACTACATCTAAAGATACCACGTCCTTTCAACTATTCGGATTCAATATATTATACAAGAGTTTTAAATTGCTTCCGTGAAGAAATTGTTAGCATAAAAAGTATTTATTCCTTGGAGGGTTTTCGGTGGGAAGTGGGAATATCCAGGCTGAGATGGCAGGAAGGATGCGGCCCAGCTTCTACAGGTGGCGAATTAGAGAATGGTGTTGAGGATAGACTGGGTTAGATGCGATAGCTGGAGGAGGACAAGGCGAGAGAGAGAGAGAGAGGGGTTGTATAGAACGCATATATTGTACATTTTGGATTAAACCCAACTTTTTAAATCTGGAGATGACAATTGGTGGCGATGAGGTTCGCAACCCAACATCCCGCGGGGGCGGAAAGAGAAGGATGGAGTGCCGCATCGGTTAAAGTATGGCAGTCCATTCTTTCTGCCTACCCCTTCGTTAGTTAGTTAGTTTTTTTTTAATCTTTATGTAAAAGCCTAAAAATATGTAAATATTGTAATTATATAAAACGATGTATTTCAATAACTACTTCCACTTTTGTCTTTGACAGACTGGTCGCTGCCAGTTAGCCTGGCGAAACCGGTTGCTGTCGAAATAAAGACATAAGTAGAAGCATTGATTATAAAACGAAGTTTTTTAAATTTTTTATTTAAAATTAACTTCCTTCCAGAGATTTCAATAAAATCATTAGATTACATAAGTATACGATATGGTAATTATTATAGTTACGCAATTTAATAGTTACATTAATAACTTGCTGAGGTATCATCACCAGGATGGCTGAATCAATAAAGAATGTACGAGGCGTGTGCAATGGGAAAGCTGCGAAGTACGAAAGAGGTCAGAGTAATTTTCCGCCACGCTTATCCGATATATAGATATAAAACGCCGAAGATTTCGCCGGTGCGGTTACTTATTCTAGACCCATTGTTTTTTGATAATATGTACGGCACAACACAATACAATAAAATAAAATAATTCTCCGCTTGTATTCAGGTATTTTTTATCTCTGATCTTTTGCATAAATTACTGATAACTTTTCCAGCTTTGTAAATGCTATTATACGAATGTAAAAAATGAAATTCAAGATTTACAGAGGCTGATAATATTGTACTGTGTAAAAGAAATTACAAGTAATGTAATAACACTTTTAGGTGAGGTATTTTTTATAACATTTAAAATGTAAATTTTACCGACGTGTTTCTGCAATATCCACCTTCTCATATTTGGGAGTTTCTAGATTCGAGATTAAAATATTGTTTTATGTAGGAGCCGCGTTAATAATGACATTATTATTTTTTAAGAGATTACAGTTTGTTACCATTCCCCCGGTAATACGTTATTAAATCGGTATACGTGAAAAATGTTTGCTATTACAATTATAATCGCTTTTTGTTTCTCATTTTAGATTGACAATTAATAAGGAAACTCTTACAATAGAATTAATAAAAAAATGGGACACGGGACACTCCACGGCCACGACCATCGTGGCCCAGTGGTAAGAGCATTGACTGCCACCTCGAAGGTTCCGAGTTCGATTCCCAGCGAGGGCAGTGTGATTGTCACACTGTATTTGGTATTGTGTAGATTTCACGTGAGAATAAAATGGCGATAGATTAGCTACCACATGCCAAGATAATCACTCTGATAGCAATAATACCCTTTATATCGATTTGGATCATGCTGTCATGACGTAAAGAGCGATTCAACAAAATAATAATAATAATTTGAACAACAAAGGTTGGCGAAATTGTGAAAAATATGAAAAAATAAATTCAAAAATCGATTATATTTCTTCTTATACGACACTCAGAGATCGCGTGAAGAACACCAGAATAAGAGAGATATGTGAGGTTAAGGATAATATAAGATGGAGCAGACAGCGAAAAAGGGACTGGTACGGTCATGTTCAAAGAATGGACACTACCAGTTTCCCCTTTATTGCATTACATAATCAGCCTCATGGGACTTGTCCTCGTGGAAGACCTCCTAAAATATGGAAGGACAGCTGGGAGTCTACCTCACAGGAGGAGCAACACTCTGGAGAACAGACCACATAGGTCTACAACAAGGAAGAAGATAATATTTTAATATGAAAAGAGACCCATTTTGACTAATGGATTGAGTCCACATTTCTTTAATTAATCGTAATATCATGTTTAGATATTTGAGTCATAAAGCAGTACTAGGTAAAGACTGGTACAGCTTCGAAGAGATGGGCATCTAATAACCCATTTCTATAGATTAATCAGGGGATATTTCGAGAACTCGGCCGTGCTGGATGATGTTGGGCTTTTTGTCCCCGATAGATATCTCCGACAACGACAGCACAGATTGTTTTACCTACCGGCCGCCAGAACCTATCTGCCTCTGGTGACACCGGTGGGAAGAGCAAATAGTCTGCTGAACGTGGTCTCCTCGGAGATCGACGTCTTTCATATTAGTGAAAGTACATTCAGGGGACAAATCTTGTCTTCCTAATGTCGAACCATCTCTCATGCGTTCCTGGTATTATGTTGATGTATATAATATTTTACCTGTACTCAATAGATACCTTAAACATTTATGCTGTTTGTAATGTTTTTTGATTAAATAAACTGATTTGATTTGATTTGAAATGGCGTTGGGCAGGCCATCTGGATTTCTGGCGATAGATGAACAAAACGGCTGCTTTGCTGATGTCCTAGAACTGTGACCTGAAACTCAGGTTGTCCGCAACTACGATGGAAATTAAAGACAGTGCTGGTACGACATGGTTGCGTATGGGCCGATTCATGGAAGAAGATGGAGGAGGCCTACGTCCAGGAATGGATGGATACAAGATAATCTTAACATATTAATATTATACTTTATCTTTTAATGATAATGCATACATATATATTATTCTGACATCCATCAGAGAGAACAACTGACATCATCAAATCAAACATTAAAAAAAATGTTTGATTTGATGATGTCAGTTGTTCAGTATAATAATCTCATGGGTATCATTTGATATTCCGAAGACACTTCGTATGTAGAGCATCAGTTGGATGACCTGTGTGGTTCAATCCGTTTAAATATTTTTTTATTGAACAAAGATTAAAAAGATCTTTCAGAGTAATTCTCCGCAGACAAGACCCGTAAGATTTATATCTCTCTGATGCATTGTTCTATGGACGGTAAAACCTTTTTAAAACACATAAACAATGAAAAAGCCATCAAATAAATTTCCCATGCATTTGTTCCAACATTGTTGATATTACGAGAGTACGTAAGATGGTCTCCGATATGGGGACCTAGCCGATTGGAGTTAGGAAAACGTTTTCACTAATAAAAAATGCAAATCAAACATTAGATTGTACTAGATAAGATATTGTTTTAAGAATTCTTAACAAAAATGCTTGTATTTGACTCGTTAAACAATGTACTGGACGGCTTATTCATAAATCCAGTATACAATGATTAAACGGTTACATTCTGGAACGTCATTCTATTTACAAAATCAGATAAATAGAAATTCGTTTTATCAAAGAGTTCTATTTTAATTTGGCAAGCCTTAAGATGTCAGTGCATATGGGTGTCCTTATGCTGACCATTGGGTCTTAAAGGCGAAGCATAGAAGTAGACAAATAAATTAGAAATTATAATAAATGAAATCATTTAAATGCATATGTGACAAGACATTTTATAATAGTATTTCAAAACTCCGGTCCAAGAGAATTGTGAAAGATATAACGATTAGGATTACTAGGATGTTAATCTGCCTTCATAGACTGTGATAGAAGTGATAGAAGTATGTCGGGGTTTATCATATCTGCATACTTTTCAAGGCTTTGGAGTGATGGCATGTCTTCCTAATTAAATGCTACATTAATGAGCTGTAATTTAACTAACTAACTAACTAACCATCACGCCGTCTCCCCGAAGGGGTAGGCAGAAAGAATGGACTGCCACACCTTTCTTTCCTGACATATTTCTCTCGCTTCCTCAACATTCATACATCGTGTCATGCACGCGCGTCGATTTCTCTGACTCCTCACATGGCCGACATTCAATATTTGATTTATTTGATCGTGCCACGTTTTCCTCGGTCTTCCTCTATTTCTGGTACCATTTACATCATTAACATATAATTTTTTTACCATTCTTTCTTCATTCATTCTTTCCATATGTCCAAACCATCTTAATGATCCTTTCATTATTTTGTTCATGACACCATCATTCTTACATCATTCTTGCTGTAATTTACATTTTATTAATATTGTATTCCTGATAATTTTCATATGAACAATAATAAAAAAGAATATTGTGAACTTAATGGGCAAACGGCCATTTTGTGGAAACGATTTAAAAAATGATTAATTATAGGGTGGTCGCAAGATTAATGTGTGAGACATAATTAAAAGTTTTAATTGAATTTTATTATTTCTTATTAATTAATAAAAACAACACTCCCGAATCCAACCGAACAACAAATTAAAATAATTTTACAGCCGAACATTCGAAGAATCATAACCAGTTTATGGCGTACATAAAAAAAAACGGAGAACTTGTTAATTTCAAGTTTTATTATTTTTAGTCTGTTTATAAGAAGCGGCCATTGTTTCAACAATGGAGCGCTGTTTGAGATGGTGACGTCTTCCAACTGCCGCAGATTCATGTGGTCCTCCGGAGCAAGACGCGGGCTACGCATAATAATACCCGGGAGCGCATTTGGTCCCATCGGGGCATCTCAGGAACTAGTCAAATGAGTGAACCAAAAAAACACTTCCTTTTAATGCAAGAACAAGCCCCGAGCGGACGGGTTCGGCAGTTGTAATTATTCATGTTATCCAGGAGTTGTATCATAATGTTACATATGCATGGGGTGCCCCAGTATACTATATACGTATACGAGTACACACGAAATTTCATCTGTATGCGTGCACACACGAAGACGGCCCAACATGAAAACACTGTCATCAATTTGATGATATATTGCGTAAAAAGTTTCGTAACGATTTAAATATGCAGTAATTTTTTTAAATAAAACTCTTATTTTTTGTTTCTTCTTCGTTAAATGTTTAAGTTTGAAGCACTATTATTATACGTATTACAATAATTTTTTATGAGATTATCACGGCAGTTGTTTCGCCAACTTTTTTGTTGTTGTAACATCTGATTTACCAACATAGGTTGGCGAAACAGCTGTCGCGACAATCTCATAAAAATAAATCTTGATACGTATAATAGCAGTGTTACAAATTTAAACAATTAATAATGATGAAGTATCATAGTGTTACGGTCGAACTTTATTATACGAATATTTATGGGAATGAAGTGTATCGCCTTGTTTAGGCATTATAAAATTATACGAGAATCAATCTCTAAGCTATTAATATACAACCTAGCTACCCTAAGCGCCCTTGAGGTGAGCTATTCATGAAAATGGTATACAAAGTAGTCTAATTATTATTATTATTATTACTAGCTAATGGAAAAGAAACATATTTTGTAATTGGCATGTTTTAAAAGCTGTTTTTTCTGATACTAAGTCGATAAGTATAATGGAGCTTTTTGAAAAGTTCTTCTTCTTATTCTTAGTGTAGGCCTAGTGGCCTGTTTCGTAAGAGGAATTGCCCTCCTGCGAAATCGACTCCCAGCTGTCGATCCATCTCTTTTCTGGTCTGCCCGGGGGTCGTCTACCTTGGAGCTGGCCGTGCAACACAATTAAGGGGAGTCTAGATGGATCCATTCTTCTCACGTGTGCATACCAGTATCTTCTCCTTTCCCTTCCCCACATCTATGTTTTCCTTTGCCTTCAGGACATCCTCGACCTCGCAAATCTCCTTTATTCGTGTATTCCTAATTCTCTTTTGAAGTGTCTTGCCAGATATATTTTCAGAAATATGACTTCGCTTTTCAGAAATATAACAGACGCTCAGGCGTCTTCATTTCTGACACTCGGAGCGTGTTTTTTATGATTGTGGTGTCCGCCCTACACTCGATACCATATATCATAATAGGTTTGAAATTTGAAAAGTTAAAATTCGAAATTTCCGATTATTTCACCGAAATCGTTCTAAAGAAGCTTTTCGATTCTTGTCAACACAAAAAAAATATAGTTAAAAATTTTTTTTGTTAAAAATAACAATTTTGATTTAAAAAATGAACTTTTGTCGTGCATAAGTCGGTGGATAGGTACATTGAAGTGGACGTTATTTCAGTCTTACGACTTACCAGAACGGCCTCCACGTCTGTCCATTCGTTTAATATATTACGTATGCATATAATAAATATGTTGATTGAGTATACCGTCTATTGGGGCGCCCTGTATGTTAATCATTTGCATTGTATTCCGTTTTGCTAAATCACTCACCGAGACTGCCTATCTGGCGATCGATCTGTCCGCCCCCGCCTTCCCCCGCCACCCCCTCTCGTCATAACTTCCATGTTCCACTTTCTACATTGACGGGGTTTAATTGAATGCGAAAAGTTGCTAATTCCACAGCCGCGGTTCCCCGCCTGCTGACCCAAGACAATGAGCCAAGCCGGGCCGGAGACATTTGATTGCCCGCGTATTTTAAGAGTTTACCTAACGCATGTTATCATAAGTTTACCTAACGCATGTCATCTTAAGTTTACCTAACGCATGTCATTATAAGTTAACCTAACGCATGTAATATTAAGTTTACCTAACGCATCTCATTACAAGTTTGCCTAAAGCATGTCATTTTAAGTTTACCTAACGCATGTCATCTTAAGTTTACCTAACGCATGTTATTTTAAGCTTACCAAACGCATGTTATTTAAAGATAACCTAACGCATGTCAATTTATATTTACCAAACGCATGTCATTTTATGTTTACCTAATACGTGTTATTTAAATTTACTTAACACATGTCATTTTATGAATGAAAATCCGAATAAACTTTTAGTGCAATGATTGTAAACTAACTAGTTATTGTTAGTATTTATTGTTCCTTGAACAGTGATGTACAAGTCTATATGAAATAATTAATATGAATGAAAACGTCTGTTTTCGAGGCGTTTTATTATTTTTTAGATAGGAATACATGTTACGCCCTTCTAAGGGATTAACAAAGTCAGGGGTGACGAAATGGTTCGAGCTACCCTGGACAGAGATGACTACTCTCAAATGATAGGGGGATCTGACCGTGCGAAGAAGAATACAAATATTTAATTATTAAGAGGTAAGAACAGCGGATGGCCGAATGGATAGTGACGTCAAAAGAAGGGTTGGTGCGGGTAACAAAGTGAATGGAGCTTTAAAAATAGTTAGTGGAAACAAGAATTTATCAATGAAAACGAAAACGGCCATTCACAATGGAGTTGTGGTCCCAACCATAATGTATGGATGCGAAGCATGGAACTGGCAGAAGAAAGATGAAAGCAGAATAAATGCGGTAGAGATGAGGTCCCTAAGACGTATGTGTGGTAGAATGATATACGACAGAGTCTCAAATGCTGATATTAAAAGGAATGTAGAGCGGAAAAAAGTATTATGAACATAATTATGAAAGGATCGCTGCGTTGGTTCAGACATATAGAGCGCATTAATGGAGAAAGAATGGTTAAGAAAGTATAGGTACGTTAATGATGTAAATGGAGTATGGAGTCGAGGCAGACCGAGGAAAACATGGCATGACCAAATTAATCAAAATTTAATGGTTGGTCATATTAAAAATCGGAAGAAACAACGTGCGTGTATGACTCACTGTATGAATGTGGAGGACACTAGAGAGGTGTGCCAGGATAGAGTATTCAATTCAATTTATTCAAAAAAATTATAAACACTACATATTCATATCAATTCCAAATCGTTTATAAACACAATATACAAAATAGTGTGGCGGTCCATCCTCTCTGTCTGGGGTAGGCAGACAGGAAAACGGCGTGATAATTTGTTGTTGTTTGGAAAAAGTGCGTTTTATAGAAGTTTTATTATATTTTATGGGAATGTCATTTTTAGCCTGGCTAAGGCATTATCTAATGAGACATGCCATGCCCATAAAATATAATAAAACTTCTAGAAAACAGACGATTTGATTCCTATGCATAATAATTGTCATTTGATATTTTGATAGAGAATAGCAAATATTTCGCTTGTGGATTCGTCGCCCACGATTTTGAGTAGGTATACGTGCATACTTAGCGTTATGAATGCATCTGTTCGTGTTAACCAGTTTAATGTAGGGGGGACAAAGCGCCCACCTCCAATGGTTAAACACATTGTGATAAAATTATGCTCTACGTGTCCCTAATAACGCGGTTAAGTGGCCGAAATCAAAAACCATAATTAACCGCATTTTACGCCATTCCTATAATTCATCTGCTGTAGCAAGGGCTTATTTACAATACTGAAACAAATCAATGGGCCTTAATTATTTTGTATGTCATTGATTGTAATTTAATTATGATATTAAATGTCACAATTAATTCAGTTCACATGGATTTAATAGAATTGTAACATGAAATACCGAAATTTATAATAATTAAACACGATTTGATAGTGAAAGACATCAAACGAAGTTGGTGCTGGTAACAAAATAGTGCAATTCAACATGGCGAATAGAATATGTTGACAAAATATATGTAGAAATATAATCTAATGATTTTAATGAAATCTATTGATGAAAGTTCATTTAAAAATAATTCAATAACACGATGTTTTTTTTAATTACGAGCTCCACTTTTGTCTTTATTTCGGTCGCTGTAGAAATAAAATGGGAGTAGTTACAAAGGAACTAAGTGTACAAAAAGCCGAATTTTTATTTATTTACTAGCTGACCCGACGAACTTCGCACCGCCTCAGAATCAATAAATGTTGTGTTAACTTATTAGCTAAATTAAATTCACTTTTTTATTGAGTTAAAATTAATACTTAAAATGAATTAAGTTCAATAAATGTGCAAAAATCAAAATGAAAATTATTTTAATTACATTAGAATGTAATTCACGTGGAAGCATGCATTAATAAATAAAATTAATCTTAAATTGTTAATTAAAAACTTTGTTTTATATATCACAATTGTATTTTTGGTTTTTCGCGACAATATTCAACCAAAGTGGAATCTACCAGATTAATTGGGAGGATTGTGATTTTATTTATTGTACTTTATTTTATTTTATTTATACATGATACACAAATGAGACATAATAAACGAAAAACATTTATGTAACTCATTTGAGAACCAAACGGCGTAACAAAGATAAAACAACGTCATGAAACCAAAAATCATACATATCAGAAGAAACCCAAATATGTCGACGTCAGCTAGGCAGTACTCTTTCCAGAATTTGCAATATATTTTTTATGAACACTGCCTCACTGACACTGAAAATGTCCGAATCCGAGACGATTTGATTCAACGTCCGAATTTCTCTTCCTATTGGCATCACCAAAGGCAAGTTGGTTCTGCGTGACGGAGCAAAGAACAACTGATATCGGCGCTGTCGCAGGTAATTATCAGGAATCTTATTAATAGTTTAAATTTGACACACTGTTATTATACATATCACAATTTATTTTTACGAATTGTCGCGACAGCTGTTTCGCACAACCATAACTAGACGAAACAAATCATTCACAGTTCTCAAAGTGAATACTTTTTTTGATAATTCGTTTAATCACAACTAAAACAACGTGTATACCTATAAATGTATTAACATTTTTGAAAATGACTCAAATCAAATTAAATGAAATATGTATTTGAAATTCTGCAAAAACATCCTGTAAACATATTGCAGTCATTTAGATGACTGGATCATCCTGTAGAAAGCAGAATTTGCATCCAGGGCGAAGATCCGTCCGTAGACAGCACCAATACACACAACAGAATTTCATAAATTTATTAAGCCGATCGAAGGAACAGCATTCCTCGTACGTTTTATTGAACTGTACTTATATTGCATTGAATGTGTCTGTTTGCACTTTCGCAATGGTTCACATTGAAGACAGACATGTTTGTATATATTAAACAAACTAAATATATTGATTAAAACAATCGTTCATCTCGCGAATATGACGTATACTAATTAAACTATGAAAAAGCTCACGTACCTAGGTGCCATAGTCTATAATAAAAAATATATCAGAGAAGAGATAATAAAGAAGATATTTTCATCAAACCGAAGTAATTTTGGTCTCGTTAAACAATTGAAGTCGCTTCAACTATCCAGAAAAACAATGTCCATATTAAATACAATACTGATAAGACCAGTTTTATCCGACGACGAAACGCGATACGACTGCTTCGAAAGGGTAATTTTCTGCAGAATCCTCGAATCCATTAAGGATTGTTAGACATGGATAAAAATATTCAATACGGAGCTCTACGATCTATACAATGACGTCAGGTTAATATACTTAGGAAATCGAAAATAACTTTGTTTAATCCACTAATTATTAAAAAAATAATTAAAAAACACTACATGTATCGGAGGATACCTCCATCTTCAGGTGTAAAAATATATTATAATAAAAACTTAATAAAGAATGACTAATATAAAAACATGTCTATGATTCATGCATACTGCCGGTGATGACGTATGGGATGGAAATGAAGACCCTCACCAAGAGAAATGTAGAAAGATTGAGAGTCACGCAACGTTCCATGGGAAGACATATGCTCGGCGTCAGTCTCCGAGATAGAATCAGAAATGAGGAGATTAGACGCCGAACAAAAATAACGGACATCATGGAACGACAAGCGAGACTGAAGTGGCAATGGGCGGGTCATGTGGCGAGACAGAGTGAGGATAGATGAACCCAGAAAATAATAAGGTGGAGACCAAGGGAGAATAGGAAAAATGTCGGCAGGCCGCAAAAAAGGTGGGCCGACGACATTGCTGCCGTAAGGGGGGGGGGGGGAAATGTGGCTACGGCTGGCAGGAGATAGAAACGAGTGGAAGGGAAGGGAGGAGGCCTATGTCCAGCAGTGGACCGATAAGGGCTGACGAAGAAGAATAAGAAGAATATAAAAACGCATTTAAAATTCGACACAATAATTCAAATTTAAAAATTTCCCTGGGCTATTTGTTATAAGTACTATAATAATATATATATTTTTTATCAGTAAGAACTAATAAATAATAATAATACATGATGAACATATAAAAAAAAATGTAATTTAGAAAAAACATACATTTGAAAAGACATAATTTATATAGAAATAATAAATGATGAATTTGCATTTGATTGGGAATGGGAGCTTGGGAGATTTAATGTAGACAAAGTATTTAAGGAGAAAGGAGTAAAAGGAGGAATCTAACTATTAATTATTTTGTCACTTGAGGATTTCTAAATTTCCGTCTTCCCCATCGGCTGTCGGTTCTCCGACAGATATGGCCAGCCCACCGCCACTTCAGCCCGCCTATCCGTAGAGCCACCTCAGTCACCTTGGTTTGTTGTTGAATAAATTCGTTTCTAAATCTGCCCTCAAGGTTATTCCAAGCATGGCTCTTTCCATGGTGCGCTGGGCGACCTTGAATCTGTAGACTAGACATTTTGTCAGTGTCCACGTCACGTGGAGTGGAGACCACGTACAGGATTGCGTAGAGTTGGACGTCCCCCTGCCCGCTGGATCGACGATCTGAAGAGGATTGCTGGACATAGATGGATGGAAGCGGCAATGGATAAGGGGCGGTGGCGTGCTTTGGGAGAGGCCTACGTTTAGCTGTGGGTGGCAGACGGCTGATGATGATAATGATGATGACGCATTCATCCGCCTTACATTCCTTTCTTACTTCATCATTAGATATTCTATCATACGTTGTTTTTCCGCACATTCTTCTTAGTGACCTCATTTCTACGGCATTTATCCTACTTTCATCCTTCTTCTAAAACATCTACTTAATTACTTTATTTGATCTCGTAACCTTTACATTTTTATCTCCCGTAAAAATGCAAAGAACTAGGGTTGAAGCGGTGCATTGAAATCAATTAACAAAACTCGTAGGATAATAATCTTAACAATCAATTATAAATGTGAACTGGCGATGCATTTGTTATCTTCGAGGCTAGCGCGGTGCGATTGCGTTGTTTGCAGTAGTAACATAAGAAGTATAAAATATAAACATATTTGTCTAATTAATCTAAAAACGTGAAAAATGCTCAAACTCGCTGTCACGCAACCGGTATCAGATATAAGCGAAGGAAAATGTGAAAAATTACATCCGGCCGGCGAATGATTTATAAGCCTTCCACGTACATACAAAACGAAGCGCAAAATTCAATCTAATTAGAGAGAATCCATTGGTAACTATCCACTTTGAAAATTCACTTAAATTTATTAGAGAATAATTCAAACCCTCGTAATAAATAATGCGGGTAGGTGAGAGATGCTTTTGATATTTCGTATTTATAGCTTTGTGTTTGTAGAGCGCGTGCTGGTAGAAAATAATAAAAACAAATGAGTGATACCCTTCATCGAATCGAAAACGGATCCATTGTAGAACGCGATATTGGTTATACGAGTATCCATAAATTTAATTTGAATGTATTTTTTTCATAATAGTTATATAATGTTGATACTCATAATAATTTTATCGAAATATTTATTTTGTCTTTAACTAATAAGTAAAAAGCCTGTCTTAACTAACTTACTAACCATCACGCCGTCTCCCCGAAGGGGTAGGCAGAAAGAATGGACTGCCACACTTTTCTTTCCTGCCATATTTCTCTCGCTTCCTCAACATTCATATCATTCATTCATCTCGGAAACGAGAGAATGATGCCAATATACTTGCACAATTCAACAAGTGTATATATTTTTATAATTCACTTTTTGACCAAAACCATATTTTTAATGTTTCAAAAATAGAATAAGTAGGAACTAAGATATGGTTCGAATAAACTAGTAAATATCGTTTGTAATTTAAAAAAAGAAAAATATTATAACTAACTAACTAACTAACTAATCTCCCCGAAGTGGTAGGTAGAAAGTATGGACTGCCACACTTTTCTTTCCTGACATATTTCTCTCGATTCCTCAACATTCATACATCGTATCATGCACGCGCGTCGACTCCTCACATTGCCGACATTCAATATTTGATATATTTGATCGTGCCACGTTTTCCTCGGCCTTCCTCTATTACTGGTTCTACAAATTTTTTACCATTCTTTTTTCTTTCATTCTTTCCATATGTCCAAACGATCTCAATGATAAGGATCACAAAATAATGAAAGGTCATTATTTTGTTCATAAAATTAGAATAATATTTGAAATTTTTCGACAGGCACTATTTTTTGTCTTGAAACCATGTGTGAATGTTATACAGGTATATGTCTAATTTGTGAAAAAAAAAATATATTATACATATTATATTATATATGAATGTAGATAAATTTCTATTCTTTGATTTCCATTTCTAAAATGTACACATTGATGCAACATATAAAAGAGATATTGGCAAAACATATGGTTGTGTCTGATTTAAAATTGTGGTGCAGTGTAAGTTAATCAAAAACAGGGGATTTATTGTTTTTTTCTACAATGATGTATAATTCCCAAGGATCAAACACGTTTTGAGGACGATAGCAGGCAAGACACTGAGAGATCGCGTAAGGAACACCAGAATATGAGACGTTGAGTATATTATAAGATGGAGCAGACAGCAAAAAATGGACTGGTACGGTCATGTTCAAAGAATGGACAACACCCGACTCCCCTATATTGCATTGCATAATTAGCCTCACGGGATTCGTCCTCGTGGAGGACCTCCTAAAAGATGGAAGGACAGCTGGAAGTCTACCTCACAGGAGGAGCAACACTCCGGAGAACCGACCATATAGGTCTACAACAAGGAAGAAGAAGTATAACTCCATATTAAATAAATAATGAATGAATGAATAGAGAATGGTAAAAAATGCATATATTAACCATTTAAATGGAACTAGAAATAGAGGAAGACCGAATAAAATGTGGAAAGATCAAATAAATCCAATCTTGAATATCTGCCACGTGAGGAGTCGTAGAAATCGACGTGCATATACGAGTATGAATATTGAGGAAGCGAGAGAAGTATGCCAGAAAAGAAAGGTGTGGCAATCCCTTATTTCTGCCTACTCCTTAGGGGAGATAAGTTAATAAAAAATTCGTCAATATAATTATATTGTCTATTATTAAAAATACAATTTCTTCGACGTAAAAGTTTTTATTTTAAATAAGATTTTCTTGGATAAATATTATTAAAAAGTCAGTACATAAAATATGGAGAAGGAATAATCACCTTTCCGACGAGGGAAATAATTTCTACGGCTTGTTTATTATTCAGCATCCATAGTCGGAGATTTTTATTTTGTCCGCCGGGCTCTCGATAGGCGACTTCGAACAAGCCAGTAATCGTATTAGTGGCCTTAATTACTAGGGCCTTTGATAAGGGAAATGCACTAATATCCTGTTTTCGGGGAGCTGCCGAGTCCGCCGATGATTTCCAGGGAGGGGATTCGATTACGGAATGCTCTTTGTTGCCAAATTGCCACCTTAATTGATGCTACAATAAATGCACTAAGATTGATGGGACAAGGCGAACGGTGTTGGCAAAATTGTCGATCGCCACCACTGACCGTTAAGGTGTTTTATTAAATTTTGGTTGCATTTATAACTTATCATCACACCGTTTCCTTGGAGTTGTAGGCAGAAATGATAGACCGCCATTCCTTCTAACCCGCCATAACGCTACCCCTTTTACTTCTTTCGACTGATAGACGGTTGTATACTTCTTCTTCTTTGCACAATGGGGGTCCATTGGTCGGAACACATCCAAGACAGCGAGGAATTAGAAGGGCCGGAGAAACGAGTCAAATGCTCAAAAGGATTGCCCAGCAAGGAGCCAACTGGATAGGCCAAAACATCAGGCACCCGGGCCTGCTTATAACTATCGCAGAGGGAATGATCGACGGCAGGAATTGCAGAGGCCGTGCATTTTCTCGCTCTTTCGTAATTAGAAATATTCTCCATAACATTTGGGTTTTTGCCTATTTATAGATATTATGATTAGAATACATGTACCTATATAATTTTTTTTTTCAGGAAACTTGTATTATCGTCAATACTTGTACATATATTGTTTACACCTGTATTCAAGAGATCATAAATGATAAATATATACCTTAAATCTTTACTTCAAAACATCGACATGTATTTTGTGTCTTGAAGACAATCTTTGTAAACAATATTTACCTTCATGCATAGATCAAATGGTTCAAATACTTCCTTGTATTCTAGAATTGTATCTCCCACGTTCATTCCAGCTTTGTGTTTCTGAATGCTTCATAACTGGCTCAAGGGACGCCTCTTTGAACCAGGTGATTAAGGACATGCGCTGTGGCAGCTACACAGAGATGAAGAGACTGGCTGGAGACATGACTGAGTGGAGGAAACGAGTGAAGCTTGTTGCAGACCAATCCTCAGGGTTGTAACCATGAAGAAGACTGCTGTCCTGAAACACCTCTCGCGCTTTATTTACATTCATGTATACATACATATTAAATAACTTGGATGTTTACTTCTTTCGACTGATAGACGGTTGTAAACGATGCAGAAACATGCTGGCAATGGCTTTGTCGGTAGGTAGGGCAATATCTTTGCTAAATATCATAGTGTCACAACGGAGGTCGACGTATTTTTCAATAGTAAGTAGTATTGTAAACTAATTTTATTAATTTGTTTTATCTTATGTTTTTTTCTTTATTATTATCATATATTATTTATTATTCATTATTATGTATCTCTAACTTATGTATCTTCAGTGTATTGGAAAATAATTATGTGATGCCTTTTGATTTATTAAAAAAAATAAATGAAATGAAAATGAAAAGAACACCGTATATCAGAAGGATCCCAAATATGCCAATGTCAGTGTGGCAGTATTCCTTCCAGAAGTAATCATATTATACTTTCGTGTGAATCAATCAATTTATTGAATGGGATCATTACAAAAAACATTTTTATATTTTGTTTCCATACTACTTTATTTATTTTATTTATTTAACCAACCGGTTTTGCTCCCACCGGAGGTTCGTCAAGGTTACAAAAACAAAAAAAATATATAAAATTATTGCTGTCGAAATAAAGACAAAAGCAGTTCTTAAAAAACATAGTTTTAAAAAAAATACTTCGTAATACACGCACTTTGATTATTCCGACTTCTAACATTGCTAACCCTTAGAAATGGATTAATTTGGTCACCCTGTGTTTTCATAACCATTCACATCGTTAAAGTATACCTTGTATCATAATATCGCTGATTTATAAATGTTAAAAAATAACGACCCTTATGTATGGAAGCGAAACATGAAACTGGCAAAAGAAGGATAAAAGTAGAATAAATCCAGTAGAAATAAGATCTCTTAGGCGAATGGGTGCATACTCTGTGTATGATAGAGTGTCGAATAAAAATATAAGTGAATGCGGTGCAAATGACGGTGTTACGAACAAAATAATGAAAGGATCATTAAGATAGTTTGGACACATGGAAATAATAAATGGTAAAAAAGTATATCTTAACGATGTTAATGGAACTAGAAATAGATGAAGACTGAGGAAAACGCGGCACATTGAATGTCGGCCACGTGAGGAGTCAGGGAAACCATGCGCGTGCATGACACGATATGAATGTTGAGGAAGCGAGAGAAATATGGCAGAGAAAAAAGGTGTGGCAGTCCATTCTTTCTGCCTACCCTTTCCGAGAGACGGCGCGATGGTTAGTTAGTTAGTTAGTTAAAAAATATAATATTTTCGGAGAGCCATTGTAAAATCTCTTTGAAACACCGGATGATTTTTTTAGAGGAACTAACTTACCAATTTAACAATATTAAATCTACGGCGAAAAAACTAACTTTTCGATATTTACCTTGTTTAACAAACGTTCATACAAATTCTGTGTTACATTGTTTTTGTCACATGCCGCCACTGTAAGAATGTCAATTTCTCGCAATACAACATTTTCCCTTTTGTATTCCTCTCAAAGCAAATTTCAGCAACAAAGCTTGTTTTTTCCACCAAAACATCCACTGGCAGAATGCATATCGGAAGGAACTAAACTCGAAAAATGTACAATAGGTTTGAGAAGAAACGCGTTTGCAAGTTGTTAATACGTTAAATTTGATAAAATTGTATCTGGCGAAAATTTTATAACGCTTTTTATAGAAATATAAAAAAAAATAAAGTAATATTTGTTCGTAATTTATCAGCAATATATTTGTTGTATTCCAAGGATTTGAATCAAAGGTAGGTGTTACAAATTTATAAATAATTTATTGTTTCTTAAACAATGATGTATAATTCAATAGTAAATAATATAATGTCTGTTTTCTAGAAGTTCCATTTTATTTTTAAAAAATCTTCTGCTTCTTCTTCTTCTTTTAATAGATGTGACGATCTGTGACACAGAAATCATGTCTCTTTTGATGATGAGGCTCAGCTCTCCCTCCATCAATTACTGGAAGAACTTTCTAATCGTGTCCGCAACGCAAAAATAAGAAAAAGACGAAAAAGGTGAAACAGGTGGGCGGTGTCCGGAGGGGATTTCGTAAGTGGCCGTATACGCGAGTCTGTCACCATCCATTGGGGCTAAAACAACATGAAAAAAATGGAAATTTAATAATGCTTTAGCAAAGCGAAACATGTCTTTGACATAAAATTTACTGGAACTTCTATAGAACAGACGTTTTAATTCGTATTAATTATTTAATAAGGAAATTTGCAGCATTTTTCCAGAAACTCTAAACTGATCATCGATAATACACCCATTGAGAAAATCGTGTGATTCACTTACCTAGGTGTAGAGATAATAATATGTAGCCATAGTGACCTATGTTATATGACGAAGTGCGAGCACAAACCACCAAAGCGAGTGCTGTGGTTGGCTGCTTGCGCGACACCATATGGAGGAACAAATACATGATAACCGAATGTAAAGTCAAGATACAAAAGGCATGCCTCTGCCCCATCATGAGTTATGGAATAGAGGTCAGAGCCGATATCAATAGAACTAGGAACCTTCTTAGAGTAGCAGAAATGCGAACCCTACGCTCCATCGCAGGCAAAACCCTCAGAGATCGGATCAGAAATGAAACGATAAGGTCTGTCTGTGGCGTTAAGGACATAGTAAGATGGGGAAGAAGCTAAAGGCGCTTTTGCAAAGACCACGTGGACTATATGGAGAATAAGAGAATTACAAAAATTGTTAAAGATGAAAACTCAGGCAGCAAGAGACTACCAGGAAGGCCGCCAAAAAGATGGAGAGGTGGCTGGACATCATCATCCCAGGACAGCTCACCGCCACAGACAGGTCATACGACCTAAGCTAAGAGGAAGAAGAAGAGTAAGATTCCAGAAACAATAAAAATATGTAACCAGAATCAATCAAATATTAAATGTCGGCGAAATTGACGTGCTTGCTAGACACGTTGTATGGATGTAGTGATAGCGAGAAAAGTACGTCAGGACAGAACAGTATGGCGGTTCATTCTTTCTGCCTAACCCTTTGGGGAGGCGGCGTGATTGTTAGTAAGTATTGAAAGTTTTTTTCAATTTAAACATTTTATTAAATTCGTTATATCAATTTTAATACATTGCATACAATGTACAACTTCGTCAGTGAAAACAAGGCCTAATAGTGATCACTGTGTCTAAATTTTCCAATTGAAAATCGCTTTTAAAATTGGAACGCGGGAAAACGTAGCACCGTGTGACATAAAACAGAAAATGACATAATTTCCGTTTATTAAGCTTTTTGATAGACCATGGAGGCTGTTTTTTTAATTTTATTTTACGTTTTCACGGGAATGGATCAGGAATTTGAAACACAGTGGATTTATTCGGCGTTTTCATGCGCTTGTTTGATAAAATTTCGTGTAACTTTCGTATACTTAAATACTAATGTTGTTATTGAGATGTGTATACAAAAATGCAATATGATTTTATTTTAATTAAAATATTGAAAGCTAAGGCATTAACACTGTGGAATTCTATAGCAATACACTTATAAATAACTATATTTAATATCCACAAAATATTAAAAAAACACGACATGTTTCGGAGGATACCTTCATCTTCAGGTGTAAATATATAATAAAAACTAAACAAAAAAGACTAATATAAAAAACGCAAATAAAATTCGGTACAACAATTTAAATTAAAAAATTAACCTGGTTATAATTTAGTTATTTTATATATACACCTGAAGATGGGAGGTATCCTTTGAAACATGTCGTGTTTTTTAATAATATTTTGTGGATAATAAACCAAGTTATTTTCAATTTCCTAAGTGTTTTAAATTAATATACTTAAAACATTGATGACCTTCGTGGCAAAGAGGCAATAGCTTTAACTACCGCGCCGAAGGTCCCAGGTTCGATTCCCGGCGATGATAGGACATATATCAAGTTGTCTTTGATTTGGTAGAATTCACGTGACAATTAAAATGGCGATAGACTAGTAAGTTGCCTATCACATGTCATGAGAATCAATAGCTTTAAAGAATATACAGTAATTCTCATTAAACTATCTCTTTAAAGGCCCGAGCGGCGTCCCAAGAACCAACAACTTTCCTGACTAACTTCTCTTGATTCTTTAATATTTATACAGCGTGTCATGCACGACCGTCGATTTCACGTGGCCGAGATTTAAGATCTGATTGATTTGAAAATGCCACATTTTCTTTTAGTTCTTGTTCCGTTTACATCGTTAACATATAATTTTTCTCCATTTTATCCTTATTATTTTCGTGTCGAATCATCTTTGACTCTTTAATTATATTGTTCATAACACTTTCATTCGCACTGCGTTAACTTCTCATATTTGCATTGGGCACTTTATAATAAAGAGTTTTACATATATCTGTTTAAGAGATCTTATTTCTACTGCATTTATTCTATTTTCATCCTTTTTTATGTTTAAAGCACAACGGACAGTAAATAATACTTTTATCCAGAAATTCGCAAATGATTAAAAGGCTCTTCTTAGAGTCCCATTATAAAGATGCAGCGGAGCAATACAATAAGCCGCCAAGAATTAATTTCCATTAAATACATATAAAGTAATTCCTTGCTCAAGTTCTTAATTAACTTTTCGCTACACTTTGGTAACAAACGAGTCGAAATGTCGGAAACATTCGATAAGATGCGATTGCAAGTTTGGTAAGCTGTTACTCGGTGCCACTGTAGCGTTCGAGTAAAAATAAAAGAAAGGGCTGGACAAATCAAATTCTTTATTTCATTAAATATTTCAAATAAATAACTAAAAGATTGTTCATAATTTTAATTATATACGTCTAACAGAGTGTGATGGGGTTCATAATAGCACTTTATTTATATAGAAAATGTTCCTTTTCACGCATGGTTAATAAAGTGAAAACAGATTATTTCATTATCGACGTTTTCCGTTTATAAATTTTAAATTAAATCAGGTCATGACACTATCTTATCGGAGCTCTCAGAAAACAAAAACTAAGATTTTGTGAAATCCATAAAGATATTAGATAAATTTAAAGCAATAATAATAAATAAAGCAATAAATCTAAAGCTAGATAAATCTAACCAAGGCGTCTTGAATAGGGTGGTTTATTTCAAATAGGTGACCCGTATTTTCGTATTCATAATTAAATAAATTTAAATGAGTTAATTATTATGCAACGTTGATAATATGAAATGAGTAGTATTGGGAAAAAATATATATTATATTATTTTTATACAAACTACTCTGCCTTTTATATTCAGTGTTACAATCCTTGGTCATTGCTTCCTCCAAGAAACGTCTCCATTCTTTCCTAGCTCTTGTGCATATTAGTTTTTTTTTATCCAAGGTATTGAATCAATGCCTTTAAAATTTATTATGCAATCTCCAATATGAGCAGAAAATAGATCATTATTATGGAGAAGGAATCTGGTCGTGTTCAGGTTTGAACCCAAATCCCTTGGATCAGGAGCTATGCGGTTTGTCGTCTAGACCACCAACCGATTATAACACCTGATGATGGCAACATTAGTTGGTAAAATGTCTGCGCGACAATCTAACATGAAATAAAATATGTTACGTATAACTACAGTGTTTAAATTTTTTAACATTTAATATATGTATTATACATTATACATTTTCAGATAATTTTATTTTTATACTTTAGTATGAAGCACTTAATTTGAGATGCTACACTTAATGTGAAATTATTAAAAACAAATTTTAATAATAAATAAATCACTTCAATAAATTAATGTTTTACCTAAACAACCGGTTTCGCTTCCGCCGGAGCTTCTGTAGCCCTGACGAAGTTCTGGCGGAAACCAAACCGGTTGGTTCAATAAAACAAAATAAAGGTGGTGTAAATGTAAAGTATAGAAAAAAAAATATTTTATTGTATTTTTATTATATAATAGAATAAGTGGTAGCCCTGATTTTAAGCCAAACTAACCTAAGCCAACCTCTCTGAACCTAGCACAACATAGTTTTTACTGCCGCGCCGATAACGGAATACTTTCCTCGGTGTACTACGAGGAATGCTCATATTATACATATTAGATGATGTAATCGGGAGCACGCCACGGGCTAAGCGAGTCCAGGACGGGGTTCCGGCTCGACTCAAGCGAATCGACCTGAGAATTAACCCAGGGATTAGCACTATTACAAATAAAAACCCGCGTTAAAAGCATATTCTACATTTAAAAAAAAAGTAAAAAAAACGCGCGCGTACTCATGTGCGCATGTAAGAAGTTTTACTTCTTTGGCGTACAATATATATGTATGTATATATATATATATATATATATATATATATATATATATATATATATATATATGTATGTATATATATATATACACATATATATATATATATATATATATATATATATATATATATATATATATATATATATATATATATATATATATATATATATATATATATATATATATATATATATATATATACATATATATATATATATATATATATATATATATATATATATATATATATATATATATATATATATATATATATATATATATATATATATATATATATATATATATATATATATATATATATATATATATATATATATATATATATATATATATGTATATATGTATATATATACATATATATTGCGCAACACAAGTTTCGTATTTTGTGTTTTGATGTAAAACTCCATGAGAACGTCAGTTTTTCTAATAAAATTATTACATTTTATGTTAATGACATGTTTCACCCGACATGTGATATGAAGCTAATCCATCCCCATTTTATTGTAACGTGAATTCTACACCAGACCAGTGTGACAATCACACTTCCATTACCAGGAATCGAACCCGGGATTTTAGGTGTGACAGTCATAATGTATTCAAAACAAAATTGTATTTTAATTTGATAAGATTTCTTTTGTCGATTTGAAACTGGATTAAATTAACAATCTCTATTTTTAAGAAGATCCATAACAAAAACGGCATATCTTAGAAAATGTGACATCACTAAAACAATTCAATTTAAAAATCCGGCCATGTTAAAAGTTGGAATAATCAACGCGAGTGCTTGCCGCTCTGAATATGTGTGAAGGAGGCTTGATGTATGTTAGGAGGGGAATGTGGCAGTCCATTCTCTCTGCGTACCCTCTGCAAAAATGTGGTAGATAATTTGCTAAGGTATATGCAAACGTATTTATTTTTGCAACTTGATATATTTTCTTGAACTCAATGATGATATATTTTCTTCTTTCGGTGCCGTGTCAGGTCCCCCCAACGTTGGCGATCGCGGCAGCAAAGTCATCTATATCCTGCGCAACTTGAAACAGGTTTTGAACTCTTGTAATTCCTGTCCACTCTTTGATGTTCCGCAGCCAGGACAGCTGCCCTCTACTAACTCCTCATGACCCAAATATGAGACCTCTCTATTTTTTACACTCGACAACAGCTGCTGATATATTTAAAAAATTAGAATTAATTATTTTTTCAACCCTAGTGAATGGTTTGTCCGTGATCATCTTTGTTGGCCCTTGTAATGCCACTTGAGCCTTTTTCATACAGTAGTTCTCGTTGCTTTCCACTTTTAATCTAAGAATTATAAATGATAGAATATCAAACGACGAAATATAGAATGTAAGTCAGATGATTTTAAAATAACAAATAAATAGGATCATTTAGATGTTTTGGGCATATGGAAAAAATGGATGAGAGAAGGTTTAAAAAATATGTACAAGCAGTATGAATGGAAAGAGAAGCCGAGGACGGCCGAGGAAAACATGGCAAGACCAAATTGATCAATTACTAAAGGGCGGTCACATTCGAAGTTGGAAAAATCGACGAGCGGGCGTGTTATGGTGTATTAGCATATGATGATAGCAGTGTAGCAGTCCATACTCTCTGCCTACCCTTTCAATAAGAGAGCGTGATGGTTAGCAATTTTTCAGTTTCAATTATAGGGATTGGTTTGCCACAAAGTCCATTGCAGGTTCTTGGGATTCCACTTGGGCCTTTTATATGGCAGTTTCCCGTTTCTTTCCACATTTATTTTATACAACATATTATTTGAACACAATTAGTTTATACATTTTTTTAGCTATTGATTCTCATGACATGTGATAGGTAGCTTTTCTATCGTTATTTTGATTATCAAGTAAAATTCTGTCACACCAAAGACAGCGTGAGATTTTTCGTTCACACTGTTATCGCCGGGAATCGAACCCGGGACCCATGGTTTTGCAGTCGTGGCTGTTGCACTCTGCCTTGAAGGCCGTTAAGTAGCCAATTAGTTAGTTTTTAGTATCTTATTCTAGAAATTTTTTACATCGAAACGTACATACAGTACGAAGTAACATAATAACTTGACGAAAAAATATTTATGAAGTTACATACGTATATATGAAATTATTACTCTTTCTGGTATCATTATACTGTATATGGTCATTAAACATTTTAACAACTTGGTAATATTACTAGTTAAAAATAAAAAAAGCCTGTCGTTTGTGATGAATAACATGTCGGCCGTGTGTTTGTACGTACTTAGCTACCTTGATGAGGAATCAGAAAACACAACCGGCCGGTTGCAATTTTCCAAATTATCTAATTAACTATATAACAATGCATACTTATTAATAAACCGATACAGTAATTTGAGGTTGAGTATGTTGATAATTGCGAGCTGTTTGCGGCCGGCAATTGTGTATTACGTTTGTGACATATTAATGAGAATGATATCTGTAAAAAGCGTAACGCGATTGATGCCTCTTCAATACTGAAAAATGCCGAGTCCGTTATCATAATAGCCTGGAAAATTGACCATAATGCGATCACGGTCACCTTTCGTTATCAATCATGCTCTAGCATGTTATCATCATCATAAACATCAGCCATTATTTGTCCAGCGTTGGATATAGACATTTCTTTCCGACTTCCAAAACTCTCTAACCCTCGCCACTCGCTTGATGTAATCAGACCATCTTGCTTATCGTCTGCCAGGATTTCTGTGGTCGGTTTTCAGTCGTGACTCCAGGGTACGTCTGGTCCACCGATCATCTGTTATACTAATATAATATTTTATATTGGGAGAGAGAGAGAGAGATTTATTTTATTTTGGGTCCAGGATCGGGGTCTTCAGTCACATGCAGACCCACAACCGTGAAGGACAGTCTTCCTCGAACACGAGGGACAACCGATGATGATTATATTATAATATATATATATATATATATTACACACATTAATAAGGCATTAACTATAGACAGATATACCATGCAAAGAAATCAGTGTACAACAGTGTTCTTGTTTCGATCGGTATGTGTAGAAGTGAAACCCTAAACTGAAAAAATAAGGTCTCTCAAATGTAAATGATAGAGCGTCAAACTCAAATATAAGAAGGAAATGCAGCGCGAATTAAGGCACTACGAACAAAATAATAAAAATCATTGAGATGGCTTGGAAAATAATGAATGAATAAAGAATGATAAAGATAAGCATACGCTAACAATTTAAACGGAACTAGAAATAGAGGAAAACCGAGGAAACGTGGCATGATCAAATAAATAAAATATTAAATGACGGCCACGTGATAAATCCCCACTTTGTGGAAAAACTCATAACCGATTCGAATAACAACTTTAACTCTTTGCATTTCAATTCTTTCAAGTCAAAATTTCCTATTTTATTATACCTACACAACCGTTTCATTTATCGGAATATAGACTCGTTACAAAAAGCCAAAAGAAAACTTAGATTAATGCATAAGCAGAAAAAATCTCATTTCTATTGCGCTTTCTTTTGCTCTAGTTTTTAATTAACCTCTTCAATCAAATAATAAATGCCAGCCACGTGTGAGGAGTCGGAGAAAACGACGTGCGTGCATGACACGTGCATGAATGTTGAAAGCGAATTGTTTTTTTTTTCCGATAAAAAAATATGGTGGTCCATTTTTTTCTGCCTAACCCTTTTTGGAGACGGCATGATGATTAGTTGTTTGTTTGTATTTACATCGTTAGCTATGCCTAATGTCAAATATAACGATGAGAGTTACGTGAAGCGGTAGATTGATTATAATGCATTTTTAACTAAATATCTTTGGAACACAGTGTTTGTCAGTGTGGAGATCTCATAATAAAGTCGGGACAAAGCTAATGGCATTACTGAATCATTAAAAACATTCTGCAGGGCAAAATTTAATTGATGATGTAATATAAAATCCATGTAACTAATCCCGATCAATGAGAGATTGATATATTTGCAATTAGTTCCAGGAGCCATTCGGTTCATTGGATTACACAATCATCGTTCCCCTTTAGACGATAGCATTCTAAAAAGGGCCAAGAATTTAAGCAATTAAAAGTAATGTTTTTAAAGCGATTCATTTTTTTTAATATGCATGTCGCTATAGCCATTTAATTTAAACATTTGGTCCATTTAAAACATTATTAGAACCAGAAAAAGTGTCGGACATCATCGGAAGAGTGGCAGCTCTGACGATAGATGGACAAAACCCCCAAAAAAAATTCTAAGATAATCTAATGCTTTTACTGAAATCTGTTGATGGAAGTTTCTTTTAAATAATAATAATAAAAATAAATACGATACATTTTAATATAACTTTCACTTGTCTTAGGATGGCGGAATATATGATTCTGTTTTAAACATGAAAAAAAAAGTAACTAACTAACCATCTCGCCGTCTCCCCGAAAGGGTAGGCAGAAATAATGGAATATTGTTGTATAATAAATCCTGTTTGCCAAAAAATAATATCTTTACCCTTAATTCAACAGTAATATACTGACTATGTTAAATACTGTTTTCAATGGAGAGGTATTCAAATATGCGTTTAAATGAACCTGTTAACGTACTACTTTTGAATTACGATTTTTTCTTACCATGGTCAAATATTATATTTTATTTGATCAATTTGCGGTTAAAGATGTGTGTCATTGTTTTTAAATTTTTTTTTTCTTCTATATACGTCATAATTTGTGTTGTTATGATGGTTTATATCTATTTTTCTTTTTTATACACTTTGTATGTACAACACTGATATAAAAATAAAAAAATTATATAGACAGTCCATCTTATGATGTTAACAACAAATCTGTCAGATCATGTAAACAACAACAATTTTATAATATTTTTACAAGTACGTATCTTAACTGAAGAAGGACTATTTGTCCGAAACATGTCTACATAATTTTATTTTTTTTAATATCAGTGTTGTATATACAAAGTGTATAAACAAGAAAAATAGAAATATGTTTTATTGTTTTATCAAATAAAACGGCTTCGCCTACGCCGGAGGATCGTCAGGATTACCAAAAACAAATATTATATGTGAAACCGGTTGGTTCGAAAAAACAAAATAAAGCGGTGGAAAAATAAAGTAAATGTGATTGCTTTTTGAAATGTGGTTAAAAAACAAATAATAAATTACCCTTTTTTACATTACTTAATTTTGTTTACCCACACCACACAATTGAGCGCTTCATATGAAATTATGGGAATATTTCCTTCGGTCTAATTCAGGCTTTTAAATCATCCAAAATAATTATAGAATATCCAGACAAACTAGCAAGAAACAGTAAATCAACAACTAAAAAAAGCAAGTTTTTCTCAATCTGACATGAGTCGATGTTTTAACAAAAACAGTCGAAAAACACGTACGAATGAAAAATACCGATATAGTGTAATGGAGGTCAATTGGCGGAATTTTGACTTAATTTTAACGCGAAACAATGGATAGTCTTAACACAAGCCTCTGTCTAATGTTAACTCAATTACGACCTAAACCATAATCGGTCAGTTTACTATTAAGCGTGCGATATAGCGAAAATTATTGTAAGTAAGACGCGTTTTGTAAAAATAATTAAAGTAGATAATGTCTTAAGAATAATTCTAGAATTTTCTGGAAATATTTTTCGATTCATAACTACAAAGGAAAAGTATCGAATATTGTGATGAATAAGACAAGGCTTCGCATAGCACACTTGTACAATGTAATAAAATAATATTGTAGAAATGGAATTAGTTTCTTGCGCGCTGCCACTTGTGCGCGGTGGTGCGGGGTGCTGGTGTATGTATTATAATTATTAATGGCAAGGTTTATAATGCCGGAATAGTACCCGGTCGTACCAGGCCCTACGGCTCCTATCGCTGCCCCCGCCCCCGCCCTCTCGCCAAATTACCCCCTCCAGCACCCGCGCCGGGCGCCTACCTGCATGTGTGATACCCCGTCAAACGTACGCCCCGATACATGAAAATACGATAATTTTGTAAGAAAAGTTTTTATTACGTTTCTAATGTCCTATTCACCTGGTAATAGTAACGTTCTAGTCAATTATTTGTAATTGAATGGCAAAACTTGGGAATGTTCGTTGCAAATTAACCATCGTTCGGTGCATACCAGATTTATATTCCGCCATGGTTGGAGGTCACCGAGCGCGAATTAATATGGGCAAAACTAATTTGAAAATAAAAGTCTCGCTCGTATTGCGCGAATTAGACAATCGGCGAAACATTAATATTCAATAATGATTCCAAATTTTGCGTTTAAAATATTAAATTATATAAAACATTAAAACTTGGCTAGATTAAGAGTGTTGAAGTATAGCGTGTATACGCGCTAATTTTATATGGCCGGCCTGCCGTGCACCGGATTTGAAAGCGAGTATACTCGCTTATAGCGTTAAACCAGTTAAAACTTATACTTTTGCTTTAAAAAACATAATTGCTTCGTGAATTCACTAAAAGTACGATTGACGTATTCATCGTGGGTGTCGAAAAGTAAGGCGAAAGTGGTGTTTATGAAAATACAGCTTGTAACGTGAATATTTATTATATTGTAAGGCAATAATGTACTCGCATGTCCCGCGTCGTTAAAATATGTTAATACGCGCGTCCTGCCGAGCCGAGGCGTCTATTAGCGCCTGGCATCTAAAGCGCCCGCTATTGTTTCATTAGTCGCGTGGAGGTGCAGTTGTGGCGGCAATCTCTGGCGGGGAGGGGTGGCGGCTGGGGTTGAAGTATTATCATTGATCAAATGATAGGTACCAATCATTGTGTGGAAACTAGTAATTTGTCAAGGGTAGGTAGGCGTCGGGGTGGGGGATTCTTTTGTGTTGTTTTTAAATTAAAATCAAGAATGAACAGATGCATGTTGCGTTTTGTTACCCGTTTTTGTATTAAGTTGTTCTTGAAAAAGGGGAAAACATTTGTTATTATATTATTAATTGTTTCATGAACAATCATAAAAAAAAACTCTATTTTATATATCTACAATTCCAAAGCCCCTTCTCACATAATAGTAATATAATGGGAGAAGAAATATTAAAATATAATAATATTAAAATGCTATTAAAATAGTATGGAATAATATTTAAATAATAATAAAAAAAACGATGTTTTTTAACTACTTTCACTTTTGTCTTTTTTTCGATAGTGACCGGTTTCGCCAGGCTTACTGGCATCGACAGACTGGTGACACTATTGCAAACCGATACATACAGATCAGGGTTGGTAAACATGATTCTATACAAAAATAATTTTTAAATATTTATGTAAAATTTACTGAATTTAAATATTGGTATTACAGGTATTCAAGAAGATTCATATTCAATACAATGGAAAATTTTATTATAGCTCACATATTTATATAAAACGTTTGAACAAATTGTACTTTTGTTTTTATTATTACTGAATTAAATATAATAGTTGTTCTTCGTCCATAAGGTTGGCATTGCCTTATTCGGTTTTCCCCATCTATATAAGCTAAGGTCTGGAATTAAACAAAACAATTTTTCGGCAGTAATCGAAGCCAGGAATATTAATTATTTATTATCTTTTGATTATCTAACTAACTAACTAACCATCACGCCGTCTCCCCGAAGGGGTAGGCAGAAAGAATGGACTGCCACACTTTTCTTTCCTGACATATTTCTCTCGATTCCTCAACATTCATACATCCTGTCATGCACGCACGTCGATTTCTCTGACTCCTCACATGGCCGACATTCAATATTTGATTTATTTGATCGTGTCACGTTTTCCTCGGTCTTCCTCTATTTCTGGTTCCATTTACATCATTAACATATTATATAATTTTTTACCATTCTTTCTTCATTCATTCTCTTAATATGTCCAAACCATCTTAATGATCCTTTCATTATTTTGTTCATGACACCATCATTCGCACCGCATTCACTTCACAGAGTATCCATACAAAGAGTATCCACACATTCTTCTAAGAGATCTCTTTTCAACTGCATTTATTGTACTTTCATCCTTCTTTTGCCAGTTCCATGCTTCGCTTCCATACATAAGGGTCGGTAGAAGAACACCATTGTGCACTGCCATTCTAGCTTTATCTATTGCAAATTGATTATCTATCTATGAAGGATCGCAAATCAGAAATTAAAAATATCAAAAATAATTTAAAAATCTCAAATGGCAATGGGCATGTTACTAAGCCAGAAGGTTGGACAAAAAACGATCAAGAAGACTGCTGACTTGAAGACCGTGGACCTCAAAGAGAAGTGCAGGGCGACCGCAACTACGGTGGCAGGATGACCTGAACCGACACGTCGGCATAACCTGGATGGAGTCTGCACTATACAGATTGGTGTAGAAGCTAATAGAGGAGGCCTTTGTCCAGGAGTGGATGTGAATAGGCTGAAGAAGAAGAAGATTCAATAAAAAATAAAAAAAAGAAGCAGAGGCTGGTGATGCTTACTTGGCCGATATTTAATATTTAATAAATTATATTTTTTTACTTATAATATGTTTTTTTATTATCATACTATTTCATAAAAGATTTATGTTTATGATTTTACTCGTATATAACACTGGGTAAGGTACCTATGCAATGCTTTTAAAACAGGGCTGACACGTAACATAGTAGAAAAAGGTTCCTGATTTCTAAAAGAAAATAAAACACAACTTTATCGAATAAAAACACAGTCATATAAGTACGAGTAAACAGTTCCAAGAAATATGTCAATGAAAGAAATTTAACTGTTATTAAATTAATTATTACTTCTAAATTCATGGGACTCGTCCTCGTGGAAGACCTCCTTAAATATGGAAGGATAGTTGGGAGTCTACCTCACAGGAGGAGCAACACTCTGGAGAACAGATGACATAGGTCTACAACAAAGAAGAAAAGAAGAAAAAAGATATTCGTTTCAATTTCAGTATAAGATAAAATCGTTGATGTGTGAGAAACAGAAATGTGAAGTATTAGGTCCAGCGCGAATTCCATTTTTGAATGTAGTATTCGCGCCGCGCGTGTATCCGACACACACGGGGTGTCTAAACGTACACAAAGTACGTGTACGTAATTCCGTTGGCGCCACATTAGGCAGTTAACGTAAACAGCACAAATAATACAATCCGCGCCGAACTACTGACATCATATATATTAAAATTACATTTAATCCATTTGCTCACATTTTCTACCCCGCCGAGATAACTCAGTTAATCTCCGTTTGCAAACAAATTTCAACTTCGCCGTGTCAAGCATACAGCGGGCACATATTAAATTACCCTATTATTTCTGGGCTACATACTTTATTACGATTTACGTTGTAATTTTGGAAATCCTAATTTGTTATTTATTGTTAATGCAAAATCAATGTATTTGAATATATAAAAAAAAAGATTGTGTTTATACTACAATTTAACACTTAACTGAAGCGAAGTAAAATATTTCCCACTTGATATTATCCACAAAAATAACGAAAGGATCATTAAGATGGTTTGCACACTAGGAACAAGTGAATGTAGAAAGAATGGTAAAAAAAGTATAATACACGTTAACGATGTAAATGGATCTAGAAATACAGGAAGACAACACGTGGCACGATCAAATAAATCAAATATTGAATGTCGGCCACGTAAGGATTCTGAGATATCAACGTGCGTGCATGACACGATGTATGAATGTTGAGGAATCGTGAGAAGTATGTCAGAAAAGATAAGTGTGGCAGTCTATTCTTTCTGCTTACCCTCTCAGTGAATAAAAAGAAATTGTGATAAATAAACAGTTTTTTAAATTTTAACAATCATATTTCATTTAAAATTTCATTGAAATAAGTATTTGAGGATAGTTTTATTTTAGGTTTAAACGTTGATGTGCTTAAAATAACATAATTTTTTGTGTGTATTAATGCTTGTGTCTTAATTCTAAAAACACGAGAACGATCCCAGACGCGATCTTTATTCACAAAACTGTACTAATATTTCCAGCTTACGTAGGGGATTGCATACAAAATGTTGTGTTGTGTCATTGTGATAAGCTTATATATTTTTTATTCTTAACTGTCGGTGAAAATATTCCATTTCCGTAACAAAACAAATTCTATAGGAATAAACACAATTGATGTAGAAATTTTTGTAACGCATTCAATTTCCACCTCTCGAAGTGTAAAACCCGTTAGAGACCGGAAAACTGATTCCACTCCTCGAAAACGCATTCAAAGCGACTCTGCATTCAGCACAGTATATCCAATGTTGTTGGCAACATAAGCTGAGCGGGAATATGCCGCCGCGAGGAGAGACGGCGACAGAGCACCGGGAGGCGGGAATAATGTGAGTGTTCGGAGGAAACAATTATTGCGAGGACATAATACTGCGAGTAGCGCAGCTCGGGGACTCGCAGCCAGCGTTCCGCGTGTTATGCACTCTGTACGAAACTTAAATAAAACGCAAAATAACGATAAAAAAACGAACTTTTTTAACCATTCCCTTCTTCTTCTTCTTTGCTAGCCTTCTTCCCTTCACTGTTGGATATAGGCCTCTTCCAATTTCTTCCACTCGTCCCTATCCTGCCCCCTTTGTATCCAATATTGTTTTCAAGTGAAGTTCTCAATAGATGCCTTAAAAATAATTTTTGTAATGTCTGTTGATGAAATATACTGATTTGATTTGATTTGAAAGATTTTCCAACCCTTTTGACAATATCATCGATCCATCTCATCGGTGGCCTTCCGACACTTCGTCTTTTTCCCCATGGTCTCCAACTGAGTATCCTGGGTGCCCATCTGTTGCCACCCTGTCTAGCCAAGTGCCCTTACAGTGTTAAAATAAAAACGCGCGTTCCGGTGTTGGGTAGTCAGTACCCGATAAAAAATTTGCGAATTTAAATCGGAAAAATAAGAACATTTTTAGCTAATCCCCTTAATTAATTATAATTGAAGTCAAAAATTATAATAATTGAGATATTTGCTGAAAACATTAAAAAAACATCTGGCAACCCTCAAGGAACGGGCATAGGTCCACTCTGGTTGCAAGCCCGAGAGCTACTGCCGGCGGCAGTGAGAACATTGAGCTCCTCGCGCTTCCACACTGAAGTATGCAGGAGTGAGATGCGATATGTGATGCATAGTGTCGCGCACTAACAGTGCTGTTTATGCGTGAATTTGTTTCCGATGTTTACAAAATACCTCCGATGAACCTGATACATTTTGATTATTATTAATATTATTCTTTAAATCAATGCGTAAATATATTATGTAGGAATACCTAAAATCTTAACTTTGTATTTATTGAGATATTGATGGTTATTAGAAGCAACGTGTAGAAGATACCCATCATAGGGAAAGGAGGGTTAAATACCCAATGTTTATCGCCGATCTCGCTCCAACAAATGTGCTGATTAACGCACACTAACAAACTCACAAACTTTTCTTCAATAGCAGGTGCATAAAATGGAACACCAGACTAGTTTTTTCATTACAAATAATAATAATAAAAAATTATTATTATTATTTAGTATAATTCCATTTGATTTTTGGCTTTGATCAATTTCGGCAACTCGCTGAATATATTAAATATAGCTCGCATACTATTAAAGAATTTAAAATTAGTTTTATTTTTATCGTAATATAAATAGGAAAAAGTAAGATAATATTTTAAAAGTAATTAGAAATCCACTCGATGCGCATGCCCGAAAACGTTCTAAATTATTTTAAAAATTTCTTCAGATTATTGTTCTATCACAGTAGTGTAGAAAACAAAAGGAAAACAATTGATATTGTTAATTGTGAATTTTTTATGTGTGTGAAAAAATAATTTCATTAAAAGTTAAAACTTTTTACTGATTACGATTGTACCTACAGTTAAAAAGCAGAAAATCTTTACTTCCGTAAATATTTCACGGGTTGCAACTTGTTTTCATAAGTTATGTTACATTGAATTACTACCAAGAAATTCCAATTAATATTCGTTTTTCTAGACTGACTCAACGATGTTCCAGCCGTTCCTATACGGAGTTGAGTAATGGACCCTTAAAATTAGGACTATGAACAGGTTACAGGCATTCAAAACGTGGATGCATTGCAAAATGCTACGCGTCCCATGAACCGATAATATGGTGAGCAATGTAAGTGAGCTATACATACAAAGAGCTTTAAGTTCAAGACGGTGCAAAAATTGTACTTTGTCAAACATCCAATTTATTATATAATTGTAAACACTCATTTTTGGAAAAAAATATAAATGCTAGCATGTCACATTGATAATAACTTTGATTTTTAATTACTAAAATACTACTTCCTCTTTATAAATATAAATCTTCGAAACAAGGAAATGTATAAAAAAGTTAAAAAAGATAATGATTTAATTTCACTTTTTCTTATTTATGTACTTTGTATTTACAACATTTATATTAAAAAATAAAATATTACTTCTTCAGTGATACACATTATAAACATACATTTTAAAAATATTATAAAATTGTTTACATGATCTGACAGATGTTATAAAGATTTATTTCGGAACGTTTATGCTTTTGTTCTAACAAATATAGTTATAACAGTTATAACAGATCATGTAGACAATTTTATAATATTTTAAAAATGTTATCTTTATAATATGTATCACTGAAGAAGGATAGGTTGTCCGAAACATGTCTATGTAATTTTAATTTTTAATATAAGTGTTGTATATACAAGGTATATAAGAAAGAAAAAGTGAAAAAAAGCATCACAACAACACAAAGTATGGCGTATTTAGAAGACATAGTGATTTAAGTTCATAAATGATAAAATTAAAATCGCAAACAAAATTCATATCGTTCGTCATAAATAACCACGTGTAATTGTAATATTTATAACCTAAAAATAATAAAGGAAAAATGGTATAATGAAATGGAACTTAATTCTAACGATTCAAAGATTTCGAATGTTTTTGTTCCATGACGCTAACTGAATTTACGTTGAAACAAATTTTCTTAATTCGATAACATATATGGCGCCTAACTAATTTCCCAAACTTATATATTACACATATCCCTATACGGATAATACATTATCTTTGTTTGTGTGAGTGAACGTGGATATTCATTATAAGCATATACATTTATATTACATACATACATACGTAACCGAATACTCTCAATTTACGAAGTTAAACTGCTAAACAAAAGTACGCTTCAGAAACAAAATAACTAATGTATTATCATAATTAATTATTAAATAAGGTATCGTGGGATTGGTTGTACATTGTTGTCCAAGTAATTTCTAACCTAATTTATCTCATCCCTTTATCATATGACCTGATGATAAGTTCGATATCGATTGTATTACCATATTGATAAATAAGGTCGAAAGAATCTTCGGACTCACTCAAGGAGAAACAACACAGAGTTCTACAATCTATACCAGGACGTCAGCGTGGTCAAGTTTATAAAGATTAACAGAGTGCGCTGGCTAGGGCACTTGCACCGCATGGGGGATCTGGAGCTCCCCAAAAGAGTGTTGTATGACAATCCAGTAGAGCGAAGAAGCGTCGGCAGGCCGACACTGTATTATTTTTAGCAAATGAAGAAGATATGCGAAGATTAACCATTCTCCAGAAAAGGGCAATGAGGATAATTTTGAGGAGAAGCAGATATGCCAGGATTAAAGTGATGCTGAAAGAACTCAAAATTATTTCATTATAAAAAATAATTATAATACATAAAACGTTTTATTACTAATTCCCAAAATTGTTAATGGGCACACCTCGCAAGAATTTTTAAGAAAGATAAAAAGTAATCAACATGAACATCAATATGAAACAAGATAAAAAATAAACTAAGGCTCTCATTCAGAAAAAAAAAATGAATCTAAGAATTCTCTAATGTATAAACGCATTTAAAATTTATGAAGGTATACCGGAGGATGTCAAAAGTGAGCAGAGCATATTTTTTTTTAGAATAGCATTAAATAAACATGTAAACAAAATGTAACCTTATATTGTAACCTTATAATTATAATTGAATGTTTAATTGTTTTTTAATACAACATGTGTTGTGTACATGTATACTATTTCAAGTAAATACATGAAATTAAATATCATCACGCTAAGACATTTGATAGCAAGGCAAAACATGTTTATCCCTTAAAATATAAAGAAACAGACTGTTTTATTCGTAAACATAAAAATTTATTAAAATACTCGTATAACTTTTTTTTTTAGCTTTATACCGTATTATTTTGTTCAATCGAACTGATCGGTTTCACACCCTGACGAATGTTTACAAAAACAAACAGTCGGTTTTTGTAACTCTTGCAAAACTCTGACTTGAACGAATCCGGTTGGTTCGATAACTACTACTACTACTACTAACCATCACGCCATTTCCCCGGAGGGGTAGGCCGAGAGGATGGATCGCCATAATGTTCGTTCCATATGTCCAAACCATCTCAGGGATCTTTTTTAATTTTATCCACGATAAAACAAAATTAAGTGGTAGAAAACAAAATAAAAGTGTTTACAATATTTTTAATAACGTCACACCACAAATTAAGAGCTTCATACTTTTCATATTAATCGTAAAATTAATAACCTTGTTTTAACGAAGATTTGTACGAGAGCTAAAAAAATGTATAAGGTTGTTACACCTGGCGACCAGGGGTGGAGGCAGGCGGGGGGGCAGAGGTAACGCGAGGGGGCAGTTGGTTAGCAGCGGATGAACTCTTAATTCGTTCATCAGTGACATGTCATAACACCGCCGACGCCGCATTAATATTCATATTCTGAAATATGTTTCCTCTAACGCCCCCTCGGAGCCCCCTTAACCCCTGCAACGCCTGGGTTTGCGCTGTGGCATAATGAACAAGACGAGAAAGTGGCACAGTGACATATAAAAGTACTGTATTCATACATAATATAAGGCGTGACAGTTATCAAGACATACATATAAATAAGATAAGTGCAAGTGTACTGATTTTAGATATAGAATTGTAACGAGATCGTGTTGTAAAGGTATCGTTTTATAACGAGATCGTGTTGTAAATATATTGTATTGTAACGAGATCGTGTTGTACACAGATCGTTTTGTAACGCGATCGTGTTGTAAAGATATCGTTTTATAACGAGATCGTGTTGTAAATATATTGTATTGTAACGAGATCGTGTTGTAAATATATCGTATTATAGCGAGATTGTGTTGTAAAGATTTCGTATTATAACGCGATCGTGTTGTAAAGATATCGTTTTATAACGAGATTGTGTTGTAAAGATATCGTAATATAACGCGATCGTGTTGTAAAGATATCGTTTTATAACGAGATCGTGTTGTATAGATATTGTATTATAACGAGATCGTGTTGTACACATATCGTTTTTGTAACGAGACTGTGTTGTAAATATATCGTATTATAACGATATCGCGTTGTAAAGATATCGTATTATAACGCGATCGTGTTGTAAAGATATCGTATTATAACGAGATCGTGTTGTAAAGATATAGTAATGTAACGAAATCGTGTTGTACACAGATGGTTTTGTAACGAGATCGTGCTGTAAAGATATGGTATTATAAAGAGATCATATTGTAAAGAGATCGTTTGTATTGATTTCGAACATCGTCATGAATATATTGTCCAAAAGGCAATTGGACTATGGAAATTTAGGGCCAGTTTGCCCTCCTGAAACGTGGACGTCTCTCAGGAACGACCTGAGGGCGCTGGGACTGGACAGCCAGATGACCCAGGATCATGAAGCTTAGCGGAACTATATTAGGAAAGCCGATCCCCAATTACCGGGATGTGGCTAGCCGAAAGAAGAAGATGGCAGTGTAACGAGATTGTATGTATTGATTTTGTAATGGGGTTGTATTCTGATGTTTGAACAACAGAAATGGGATTTTACTTAATCAGGTATAGCGGTAGAAATATTCATAACAAAAAAAATTCATTATTCTAATTATATCAGAGTGGAGTACCGTTTTAAATAGTGTTGCCATCTTGGCAAACTAATTTCCAAAGTTTACTTACGACCGGAGTGGAGCAGCGGCTTTGTAGAGTGGATTATTGGAACTTACCTGGAAACAAAGAAAAAATAAATTAACAATGTTTTCAAACAAAAATATTATTTAATATCTAAGGTGAAAAATTTGAAGACTTTTTTTCTATAAGTGGTTGGCCGTTGCGCTTTCTTACTTTGACTATGGACGACTCCTAGGGGGTACTACAATCCTGCAAAATCCCATACAAAAGTCAATTTCCTATGTCGCGCCCTCCCCTTGTAAGGCTTTTAATTTGTCTGGGACGAGAACGGAGAAAATATAGATACAGGACCAGAAGATGACAGCAAGCTACCAAAACCGGGTGAAGACAAAAACATTAGGGGATTTTAATTAAATATGTATGTAATACATAAAAAAAAATATATTTAGTATTTTTTATTTAAATTTAATTGAATTTCATTAAATATAGATACAATATCAAACTTAATTACATTTTGAAGGTCATGTTAAAGGTCAGAAGAATCGACGTTCGTATATGACTCGTTGTATGAATGTGAAGGAAGCTAGAGAGGTTTGTCAGGATAGAGTAGTGTGGCGGTCCATTCTCTCTGCCTACTCATACGGGGGAAACGGCGTGATGATTGATTGATTGTAATATCAAAACTAATTAACTAAATAAACATTTTGCCGTTTCCCCGAAGGGATAGGCAGAGAGGATGGACCTCCATACAGTTCTGTCCTGACATACCCCTCTAGTTTCCTCCACATTCATACTTCGTAACATGCACGCACGTCGATTTTTTCGACTTCGAATTTGGCCGCCTTTCAGTATTTGATTAATTTGGTAATGTTTTTCTTGGTCTTCCACGGCTTCTCTTTTCACTCACACTGCTTGTATACAACATTTTAACCATTCTTATCTCGTCTATTCGTTCATAATATCATATAAGAATATATCCCAAATTATGAAGCGGCATTTCAATTCGGCGCATACATAAATATTTTCCTACTTCTTGTTTTATATCGCATTTGACCCTTCCAGAAATAATCTACTTCTCCGGTTGCTTGTAATTTTAGGTTGATAAATTGAGAATCGGAATTCATACTTTTTCGTTCAATGATGAACACTCGCTCGCCGGTGCATTTAATAAAATGCTATTTTTACTCGCGGCGCAAGGCGCTTTCATACCATTGTGTTGGAAATATTCTACGAAATAAATTGCTTTCGATAAAAATATTAATTTAAAACTACAATACCTTGCATTTTTAAACGTGTTCATCCAAGGTACTATAATGTTCCGTTCGAAAATCAAATCAATTATTAGTAAGGCGAAACATGGCATTTGTTTTATTACTGAATATTTTTTACGTAACTAACAAACGCCATATTACCGAGAAGGTAGGCTGGGAGAATGGACAACCAAACACTTTTTTTGGACTACCAAACAATTTATTTATTATTTTTTGATCAATGATGTGAAACTCCATATTACATATTTTATGTCTTTTTCTAGAAGTTTTATTACATTTTACGGAAATGACAAGTTTCGCCTACCTTTGTTGGCATCAACAAGCGTTACACACAACTGTATCAGATGTTTGTAACACTTGATATCGCGACAAACTCATATAAATAATTTCAATATACTCTCTGCCTACCCCTCCCGTCAAACGGCGTGAGGGTAAGTTACTTTTTGTATTTATCATATATATTATACATGTATGTAAATATATTTTATTACAAATAATTCATTTGTATCTTGTTTCATGTATTGTGAATTGTAACAGCACAGTGCGACAATTGTCGCTTAGTGTGACAAAGGGCTAAAATGTGAAATAAATAAAAAGCGCGATTGTGTGTAAACTTGCTGTAATTTATTACATCAATTTATAAGTAATGTAAAAGCACGTATATAAAAACAGATCTCGGAAAATTGCATGCATTATGAAAATGGCTGCGTATTGTTAGAATCGGCGACACAATGAATTTATGGCGGCGGGTTAAAGTGAGCTTGTCGACATTGCCGGGGCATGCAGCTCACATGGGTATTATTATAAACAATTACAGTAAATTGATACTGCGTTACACATAGGTTCCACCATTATTCCGATTTGATAATATGTAAGTAGGGACACAATATTTCATTTGAAAAACCACTGTAACCATAGGTATGTGTTTTAATTATATGCGAATAGTTTGAGTAATTTATAAGACACGATTGGGTCTTTCAGAGGCGTGGCAAAATATTATTTGAACTCTATAAGAGGGAATGTTAAAAGCAACAAAAAATAAAGCTGTAAATTCCTAATAATGTTCAGACAGGATATCAATTTGGTGTTGTCTTCTTTATCGTCTTCATGTTCAACATTCTCTTTATCTTATTGATGGCTGTAGTGTTTATTTTGTACAACCCCCTTTAAAATCGTCTTCTCTGCTTCAACTCACAATGTCATAAATATTGCAGGTTCTACAAATCTGTCACTAAGGGTTCTCTACCCACGATAGGTCGCAATGTTTTCATTTATGTTGAAGGAGAAGTTTCGTTCTGTCAGTGTCTATTTCGCTTGGATTCCGTAAGTCATTTTGGGTCTGATGGGTGTAGTTAATTCCTTTTTAGTATATAAATTAAATTAAAAATATTTTTTTCTTTAAAACATATTGTATATATATAAATAATACATTGGTTTAAACTATTGTAGATTTTATTTTTTTATTCGTTAAAATATTACAAATACAATTACGATTTTTTATGAATTAAAACATTATTTTTTCCACTTTTGAGTTTATTTTTCTCGACATGTTTCGAAGGCTTACACCTTCATCATCGGGAGAACGATATAAACTAACCAAAATTATTACAAACTGAGTGCAAGAACCTAGAATTATATACAACATGTGTTTAGTACTAGGAAGATAACGATAGACATATCAATGGGCTAAATTTTGGAAGGATTTTAGATTCCCGATGATGAAGGTGTAAGCCTTCGAAACATGCCCAGAAAAATAAACTCTAAAGTGGAAAAAACAGTATTGTAATTCATAAAAAATCTTCATTGTGGAATTCCAGTGTAAACGCCTTAAGTTTATATAAAAATAAATACAATTAGTAATTTGTATCTCACTACGGCACTGTTAAAAAGCAATAGTACATACACAACACCAGCGATCTGTATGTTGTAATAGAAGAAAAGGATTTTTAATTATTACTTCTGTTGATGTGCTTCACAATACAAAGAGGCTGCAATTAAAATAATTGATACCCTGTGTAACTAATGTACATATAAAAAATCTTACTCGGCGGAAACATTAAGTAAAATCTAACCTATTATTCTGAGTATTAAAAATACAACAATTACATATTATACAATTTATACGAGATACCCATTAGCACGAGAGATACCCGCTTTAAGTTGCTTAAGACCTAAATCTAAGATATATTATATTATAATACATATTTTTCTCACTATATCTAGGCAACCTACAAGATGTAAGCTGTCTGTTGGTGATGTACCTGTGGAGCAAGTAATGAGTTTAAGATATTTGGGAGTAGAGATCTGCAGCAAAATGACCTTTATACTGAAGTAGAGAACAAGTCAATAAAGCATCTGCTGTATCAGGATGCCTGAAGAATCTGGTCTGAAAGAACAAGCACATGCGTATCGACAGCAAGATCAGAATCTATAAAACATGCGTGCGACCTCTCATGACGTACGCGGTAAAGACGCGGGCCGACACTGTGCGAGCCAAGGGACTACTAAGAACATCGGAGATGGAGGTCCTAAGATCAATTACTGGAAAAACTCTCCGAGATCGTGTCCGCAACGCAGACATAAGAAAAACTTGCGAAATAGAGGATATCGTTCAGTGGAGTAGATCCAGAAGAAGATACTGGAGGGACCATGTAGCCCGAATGGAGTTGCATATACAGTCGTTTATGAAATCCCCGGACACCACCCACCTGGAAGATCGTCTAAGAGATGGAGGGATAGCTGGATCTCATCATCCGACGAGACATGATTTCTGTGTCACAGATCGTCAGATCTATTAAAAGAAGAAGAAGAAGAAGACATATTTTTCACTCGCTTCGTCCCTTGTGGTATGGATGCACGTTGACTTATCCGACTCCTCGCGTGCCCGACATTTAATATTTGATTGATTTGATCTCAACATACTCGTATAATAAACTCGTATAAAAATGTTTGATTGTAATCGTAAGTTTTTTTTATTGATACAAAAGAATTTTGAATTAAAAAGAAAATAATGGTAATGCGCTGAATAAGACGCAAGCATTGAAGTGGTCGTAATAAATTCCAAAAAATTCCTGTGGGTCTTAAGGAAAAGTCAACACAACTGTAACAACATCAGAATAACTTGTAGAATGGGACGTACCAAGAAGTGAATAAGTAACAATAGATTTTTAAATAAACCAGACGACCCGAGCGGGTTCCAGCTAGACGGATGTCAGCTGAAACAACAGAGTTCATGCATTTTAGATAGCATTTGTTTTTATTTTAATAATAAACAAAATTTGTTACGAGGAAGTGGCGCTGCCCTGGCGCTAGCGTCGCGGGGTCTCTACACAAACAGTTTGGGCGCGACGTACTTGGGCTCTTTCATCTTGCATGTTTATTTCGATATTAAAAATCTCTCGTTTTATATACACGGTGTTCCCAAAATATTGGTACATTTTATCTTATTCTTCTTCTTAGTCGTATTCCTTGTGATCCATCCTGTAAACTATGCATGTGCTTCTGTCACCCGTCAGTCTCCAGGATGCAGCTATTGAGAGATTTGATCGGACCAGCGGCTCGGTGGTTACCTTCCCTCCACTTTTATCATAATATGTCTACAAAATATTTAAACACTCTCTTTGAGCACATCCGTGAGTGTCTTGCTCTGATACCTATTTACTTTTCTTCTTGGCGTTCAGGGTATACTTCATTTTACAACAATTTAATTAATACGAATGAAAACATCAAATGTTCAAAACATATTTCTTAAAATTACAACAATTGAAGTCGAAAATTGAGAACTGCAAAGTGCAACGTTAATTTTCTATATTAATAATAACGTTAATACAATGTGGCGATGAGGTTTGGAACCCATCACGCCGTCTCCCGCGGGGGCGAAAAGGGAAGGATGGAATGCCGCACCGGTTAAAGTGTGACAGTCCATTATTTCTGCCTACCCCTTCGGAGAGACGGTGTGATGGTTAGTTAGATAGTTAGTTAATACTGAGGAAGACGTCTGTTTTCTAGAAGTTTTATTATAATTTATGTCAATGACATGTTACGCCTGTCTCAGGCATGATCAAATGTGACATTTGAAAATGTCTTTGACAGGCGGACCATATCAGTTACATTAATTATAAAAAAACTTCTAGAAAACAGACGTTTTCATTCTTTATCAAAAACCCTAAATCCCCTTTCGCCCTCTTTCGGAGGGACACTCCGGGCCATACATTTAGCCCCATCATAAAACAACTACCAAATCACATTCCGACAATGTTTCTTACAGACGTAAGAGGAATAGCTATTAGAGCTGAACCTCTGTAAGCCAGAATATCCAAGTCCAAGTTCAAGTCCATTCGTAATAATTATTTAACATGGAGTTTTACACCATTGTTGAAGAAACAATAAATTAAGCATCACAATTTTTACAACGATTTGATTAAGTTGTTTATTATTTTAAGTCACGCTTTCTTCCAGGAGGAAGTTTGGACCGCCACAAATAAATAAAACAAAACTGATCAACGAGAATTTTTAATATACGAGAGTTTATAGTGAATTTAATGTTATTTTCATTGCTTTATCAAAAAGTTAAATGGAGTTACGAATACAGATATTAATTTAAAACAAGAACAAAAGAAAAGCGCAATTGGGAAATGATTTTCTCTGTTTTTGCATTAATCTAACTAATTTTATTTGGCATCCTGTAACGAGGCAAGTCCATATTCCGATAAACGAAACGGTTATATAAAATAGGAAAAGTTGACTTGAAAGAATTGATCTCAAAAGAGTAAAGGTTGTTATTCGTATCGGTTATGAGTTTTTCCACAAAGCGGGGATTTTTTCTCCAAAAAATGAAAAACAAGAAAATTAATAAATTTCCTGATTTTACGCCCGTTGAAAAATACTTCCCAAAGTAGAAAGGAACTCGTACAAATAAATAGAAACGTGCAACAGAAAGCATTTTCAGGTTATTACCTTAAATTGTGGTGCCCATTATTTTTTTGAGACTAATAAACTACTTGATTGAATTGGATTGATTGTAGTTAATTCTACAATCAATCCCATTAGTTGTTTTAGTATAAAATATGGCTGTCAGTTACTATAAATGAATTAATTGTATTCATACAAAACTCTTCTTGTTTTCACACAAAATATTACTTGTATTCACAAAAAAACTAATTGTATTCACACAAAATACATACAACTGTATTTAATTTTTAAATAAACTTAACCATCAAATTTTGCTTCCTAATATTTTAATGAAATGAATACAATTATAAGAACAGTTATACAATTATAATATAGACTTAGTTAAATTTAACTTGTTATTCCAATTTCAACTGTTTTTTGCAGCTCGTTGCCATCTTCTGGTACATGGCAGCGAGTTGCCGAAGCCGTTTGAACAAGAGAAATAATGATTATAAATATTAACTATGAGTACTAGGTTAACATCCTAGTAATGTATTAAATAAAACATTTCAAATGTCCTTTTTCTAAATTTGACAACGGGGGCCAAATCGAATGCAACTTCAAACCACATGCCAAAACAAATAATGTAAGAATGTTTGTACTATAGTATTATAATATACAATATATAAACGGAGAAAAAAAAACGGATATAATTTTTGGAAACACGATTCGAAAAAAAAAATTTTAATCAACAATTTTTATCAAGAAATTTCAATTATTAATAAGAATAAGTATTTTATATACAAAATGGTCACAGTATTGATTGCTGAAATCAATATAAAAGTGTATTTTTTTGTATCATAATTTTATTTATTCGTTAACGATCGAAAGTTCCGAAACATACTGTATACAGTATAATAATTCAACAAATCGACTCGGTACATTTTTTACAAAGTCAATTCAATGATTATCATTTTAATTTATAGGTTCAAAGACCTCACCTCACACGATAAATCATATTTATAATAATCTCTTGGCGATCCGTTGACAAGTGGGACGGTAGAAAAAAAACTAATCATTTAATGGTTAAGTAATTAATAATCAGTATTAATTGATTATTTTTTTTCTATACTGAATCGTTGATAAGCTGTAGTTAAAAAAATAGTATTAATAATAATTTGTATATTACGTAAACTTCCTGCAAAAAAAGATCCCAGAGAATCCCAGACCACGTGACTCAGATAGCATATTTAAATGACTACGTTTTGGTAAATAAAATTTACGGACACCACTGCTTCTTATACGACTATGTATAATGAAAGTACAAAAGCTAAGATGGCAGTGCGAAATCGTGTTTTTGTACCAACATACCTGTATATGTATGCAGGTAAATTGTAATTAGGATGTGAAAGAATAATAACAACATGAAAAACGGATAAGGTCTCTAATGTAATTAAATAAATATATAGTACATAATAAATATTATAAATATACAAATTAAAACTGGAACATTAATATGGATTAGTAAACAATGTGAATGATGGACCAAATTGAAGACGATCGTGGAATTACTGCGCGGTTTAAGCAATCGAATTCTTAATATTGGCAAAATTCGAAAAAAGGGATAAAACTAACGCACGTACATGATATGTTGTAAAAATGTGTACATTATGGAAAAATAATCCAGATATTATGAATTAAACTAATAATATGAATGAAAGCGGCTGTATCCTAGAAGTTTTATGTTTTATGGGAATTACATGTCGATCCCATATAATATTATAACACTTCTAATTTATTGTTTCTTGAACAACGATCTAAAACTCCATATTAAATAAGGTTTAGTGCAATTTTATTATATATTTTGGGAATGACATGTTTCGCCCTTCTTCGGCATTATCAAATGTGACGAAACTTCCACTCGTTGTAGTTTATATACACAAGTGAATGGAGCAGAATATGTTAATTAACGAAAATTGATGTGACTTTATACATTTTTAACGAAGAATAATTTGGGTAGATCCAGAAATATTAGAATGGGCGAAACATGTCATTCCCATAAAATATTATAAAACTTCTAGAAAACTGACGTTTTTATTCGTATTAATTATAAAACTTCTAATAAACATACGATTTCCCCCATTTCAACAAATGCCTATATGTTGAAATATATTATTATATTAGCATTATATCAAATTAAGAATTATATCATTCAGTTGATCAAATGTATTTTTAAAGTATTAAAAATAAAATTAAATAAAAAATAGTTATTAGTTTTTATATTCGGAGATACGTCTATGATAGATATCTCATGTATCAAGAATCATGAGACAACAAAACTGTCTTCTTGTCTTACCACATATGTATAAGTATAAGTCGATTTTCGTGAAAGATCCCTTGCACGCTTCTCGATTGTTCGTTCACTCGACAGGGACCTCATGGAATATTTGATTTAACCGTTCGTGCAAAGATTCGATGTTCCAATTATGAAAACCAATAAAAAATTACATTACACACCATAGTCGTGACTGGTATGGGTGTTGTTGGGAATCCCAAGTAGAGTAGCTACCGAAGAGTTGTCAAATTAAAACATACATTCGTGATCTCTAAATTTGAGGAACAATGCAAATGCTAACTGGTGCCATGATAACAATATCTGTTAAAATTGAATGGAACCTTTGCTTGCATTTTATCATGATTTGTAAGCGTTTGCTGGTGGACCTAATACGTGCCTTCAAAAAGCTTCATAAAAGCTCATACTTTTGTCTTAGAATTGATTATTAAATACAGGATCAAAATCCTTCTGACTTTCTAAACGACAAATACTCACTGTTTATTTATCATTTTTAGATTGATGGTGTAGAAAACAAATATTATGAAATAGTTTGGTTGTTATTATTAGAAACTTCGGTTTTATTATTTAAGAAAAAAATCGAAAGTTAACATAGGTTTGTAGAGGACCTAAAAATTATTAAATCTAATCTCTTATCTTGCCAATGTGGTGGAAGGTTTGGCTGACTTTGTGTCATTTCCAAGGATGCAAAGTGTTATAGTTAAATTAACACCATACTTAGAGGCAAAAAATAATATAATACTATTATTATTCTTCTTTTTGGAGTGCCATATTTGGTCCCCCTGATTTCGGCTTTCACTCTGGCGTAGGCCTCTCTGTCCTGTGCCAGCCGGAATAACTCTCCCATCCTCCGAATTCCGGACCATATTTTGATATTCTCGAGCCAAGACATCTGGGGTCTTCCCGCACCGGACCTACCCTCAATCTTCTGATCATGATGTGGTGCAGCAGACCGTATTTCTCGTTGCGGAAAAAGTGTCCCGAATGTGCCATCTTTCTAGACTTCACATCAGACAACCATTCTTTAACTACTCTGGCTCTATATAGCACCTCATTGTTGCTAACCAAGCCGGTCCATTATTATTACAAAATAATTATTCTACACATCACATAATAAAATTATAATGTTTTGTAGATTGCCAGATACGAAATAAAATGTTATCTAACATACGATGTAAGAGCATTTCATAATGACTTAAACGAAAACACCCTTAGTATCGAAATCGGTATAAGATTAATAGCTCATCATGTGATGTAGTTTATATTACAGGATACAGGTTACAAACCAGCGATTTACAGTGCACTTTGGTGAACCGGACACGATTTTACCCTGCTACATATTGCGCAATTATTATACCTGAAGAAGCATGGGAAACTAAGCACTTCTTCGGATTATAATTTTTAAAGGAGAAATTCAGACTTAAATTATTTAAGCTAACAATATCATGAATCTCTAATTCATTGAACTGACAATTCCTTCAACTGACAATTATTTTAACTGACAATTCCTTTAATTGACTATTCTTTCAACTGTCAAATCTCTCCACTGACAATTCCTTCAACTGACAATTCCTCCAACCGACAATTCTTTTAACTTATAATTCTTTCAACTGACAATTCCTTTAATTGACAATTCATTCAACCGACGATTCTTTCAACGACAATTCGTTTAATTATAAATTTAAAAACAATTCATCATCTGGCAATTCCTCGAATTTACGGGGCGCTGGGCGCTGTCGAACAAGCAGGAGGAATTACCCGCCATTGTGTATCAGGTATTAATGGCAGTTATAAAACTAGCGATAGCGGTGCGTCGGAGTGTCTAATGTCTTCACTCACGCCACCAGCGGCTTTTAATTGTGGACTCTCGACGAACTACACAATTTGATCAAGATGCAAAAGCGCTGAAAAACAGAATTCCTCCACTCCAGATGATTAGGCCCAGCACGAATTTCACTATCAAACAACTATCAATCGAACGCGCTTAGATTAATTGTTGTTTCGAGTTGTTATTCTTGCGCAAACTTTCGCCTATTTACTTTGGGGTAGATAAAGGAATCGATGTGTTTTAGATTCTTGTTACATACACCCCCCACGCGAAACTTTTCTTAATTTTACACTGTGCCAAAATAAATTAGAATTTCTAAATGTACGGGTGAATGTCTTCAATGGACATAAGGTTACTAACCTTGAACAATTCTTACCCAAAATCTCTGTTTTTATTGGAGGCAAACGTTTATATTATATGGTATTCCTCTGATGGATGTTTATGGTTCATCATATGTACGAGTAGCTCTTGATTCCTACATACATTTCATCTGAATAAACAACATGTAAAATAGAGTAGGTATAATATATACCGCACTGGCTAAAATGTATTTTCTCGTCATTTTTTAAAAATATTTGAAAATATGTTATTGATAAGGGTATACGAAAAAACTATATCACTGTCATCATTATCAGCCGTCTGTCATCCACTGCTGAATGTAGGCCTCTCCCAAAGCCCGCCACCGCTCCTTATCCATTGCCGCTCCCATCCATCCATGTCCAGCAGTCCTCTTCAGATTGTCGGTCCAGCGGGCAGAGGGACGTCCAACTCTGCGGAATCCTGTACGCGGTCTCCACTCCAGAACCCGTCTCCCCCATCGGTCGTCGGTTCTGCGACAGATATGGCCAGCCCATCGCCACTTCAGCCCGTCCATCCTCAGAGCCATCTCAGTCACCTTGGTTTGATTCGTTTAATAAATTCGTTTCTAAATCTGTCCCTCAAGCATGGCTCTTTCTATGGCGCGTTGGGCGACCTTGAATCTGTAGACTAGACCTTTTGTCAGTGTCCACGTCTCGGCTCCGTACGTCATGACTGGCAAGACGCATTGGTTGAAGACTTTAGTCTTTATATCTTTGTCACAACGATTATTTTGTTAGGGGTAGAGATTTTTTAAATCATTGATTGAAATTTATTAATCATGCGAAATATTTTTGTCACAAGTATAATAAGTATGAAAATAATGAAACAAGTATGACGAAAGGCAATTGAATGATTTCTAAAAGGTGTACTAGATTTGTCAATTGATTTATTAATTTTCGGCCACGTGAGGATTCGGAAAAATTGACGAGTGGGCGTGATACGATGTATGAATGTTGAGGAATCGAGAGTATGCCAGGAAAGTGTGGCTGTCCATTCTTTCTGCCTATCTCTTCTGGGAGACGGCGTGATGGTAAGTTAGCTTTAATCTATTTACTTTTGTAATGGAAATGCATACATGAATACACATGATTTAATAATTCTTAATAAAATATAATATATAAAACATGGAAGATTTTTTTGGAAAATATCTAAATTATATTCTGTTCATTACCACCAAAAGCATAAAAGCTCAAATTTATACTATTTTCGTCGTACTTCGTACTTGTACCTTGTAGCCCTACCACAATATAATTAAAAACGCCACTCACCAAAATTAAATACGCCACTCGCTAAAATTAAATACGCCACTCGCTAATTGTTAGCCTTCTTCATATTGCTCATCTCTAGTACATTTATTTATAAATCCTTCCTTATGTAATGATCTTAATATGCATAACTTTAATATCGTTTTGACTTGTCTCAGGAATATTTTTAATGTTAAAATATTCTAAGATTTATATCAATTAAATGTATCAACAAACAAATAACGGAATTAATTCTGTCAATATCAAAATAAATGAATAAATGTTTTGAATATTTCGATTAAATATCATATTTTAATATAATGTGTAATACAAATCTATGATTAGATAATCCATTATGTTGGCCGAAACACTATAATATTCGAACATTATTAAATGTTTTATTTCTGAAACACTGATATTATACATATCAAAATTTATTTTATTGAGATTGTCGCGACAGCTGTTTAGACAATCTTTGTTGGCATCATCAGATGTTACGAAAAACATGTTGTTTGAAATAGCTATCGCGATAATATCAGAAAAATAAATTGTGATACATATAAATACACAACGGTGCTCTTGTACCGAACCTTATGTTTGGAAGCGAAGCATGAAAATGGCAAAAAAAGGATGAAAGTATAATACATGCAGTAGAAATGAGATCTCTTAGACGAATGTGTGGATACTCTGTGTATGATAGAGTGTCGAATGAAAATATAAGAAGTGAATGCGGTTCGAATGATGGTGTTGTAAACAAAATAATGAAAGGATCATTAAGATGGTTTGGACATATGGAAAGAATGAATGAAGAAAGAATGGTAAGCAAATTACATGTTAACGATGTAAATGGATCCAGAAATAGAGGAAGACCAAGAAGAAGGTGGCATGATCAAATAAATCAAATATTGAAAGTCGGCCACGTGAGGAGTCAGAGAAATCGACCCGCGTGCATGACACCATGTATGAGTGTTGAGGAAGTGAGAGAAATATGTCAGGAAAGAAAAATGTGGCGGTCCATTCTTTCTGCCTACCCCTCCGGAGAGACGGCGTGATGGTTAGTTAATAAGAGTGAATTTATTAATTTATGTTTTCCTTACATAATTAACTATTTATTTCCGTATGGCAGGCTCTCTCCGGTTACTCCTTTCGTGACTGCTTTCATTCTTCTGGGGATAATGGCGTAAACAATATAAAGGTATAATTCTAGGTGGGTTATACGTATGCAGTGGCTCGTTAAGTTATAATTATTATTGAACTTTCCTTGTTAATTCCCGTCTCTGAATAGAAACTATGAAATATTACCGCAGTTCTGTTTAATTGGGTGTTTATGCGCTGGAATACAGAAAACCAGCGCCACTAGGAGAAATTATTTTGAACCCACGGCTAGACGTTAACATCCTAACCTAAAACCTGCTGAAATAACTCGCATTATATTATATATAAAAAAAACTCATCCTTAAATAACGCAATAAAAGTTGTCAAACATATGTAAAAAATAATTTAAAAATAAACGTTGTTAAAAATTGTGAAAAAATAAACATCCTTTTTTATTATTTTGGTTTGTTCATCTTGAAGTGTTACGTTCTGCGATTTAGATATTATGTAGTTTAGATGATGAGGATATACTATATTCGAAAAACATATAATAAAACAATAAATTAATTATAAATTGATAAAACTATTCATTGTTTCTTGAGCAAAGTTGTACAAATATATATTTAAAAAAGTAATAAGAATAAAAAAATTGGTAGCGGGCGGTGGCGGGCTTTGGGAGAGGCCTACATTCAGCAGTGGATGACAGACGGTTGATGATGAATAAGAATAAAGCGGGTATTTATGAGAAAAGTGTCATTGCTATAAAAAAATAATACAATAAAACTAAAACAGACGTTTTTAATCGTATTAATTTCTTAGTGGTTAAACTGTGTTTCACATAATTATTGTTTATTGAAGAATGACGTTAACTCCACATATATTAAAATAATTAAAACGTCAAATGATAACGTTTGTTTTCTAGAAGTGTTGATTTATTATGTGGGATTGACATGTTTCGTAATGTGATAATGCCTTAGCAAGGCGAAATGTTTCATTACTATAAAACGTACGACAAGTTTTAGAAAACAGACGTTTACATTCGTATTAGTTATGTTAAAATCATTTAAAAAATCAACGAATTTTAACGGGTTTATCCCTTAACACCTTTCATTACGAGGTATTAAAGCCGCCAACTCGGAAAAACTCTGGACCTTTCTTTCTCTAATCTTGAAACAATACAATGCAAAATATTTGCAGATTTACATGTAAAAATCAGAAAGGCTTCGGGGAGCTTGACACATAAAATGTATGGCAAGGGTTAAATTTCTAAATATCTTTATAGAGTAAAATATATAGGCAATCTCTATGGCAACGAGCTGAATCACCTTCAAAACACGTTGAGTGAATTTTGTGTAAAAACCAAAATAAACACCGGAGAAATATGCAGTGCTTTAACTCGTGAAAACATAAAATATTTATTATGCTAAAAAGATTTAGTTTCCAATATTAAACTCGCTTCTATTGAACGCGTCATTTTTCGGCAGTTTGTTTACAGTGAGCGCCGCATTCCTGCAGGATTTATAACACGACAGTGTGACGACGAAGCATTTGATTTCGTACTGAAATCCGACATTTTAGTCAGAAGTTTACTAAATGAAGTGTAGAAGTAGGAAAAGAAATAAGCTTACTCCTCAAGAGCTGTGAAAAAAGAATATTTGGTAAATGCAACAAAAAGTATTTTAAAATTACACAAGAAATATGAATGCATTATATTTTTAAAAAATCGCTCGATTTAAAAGTAATTTTTATTTAATCCCAAAAAATATGAATCATATTTTACTAAACATAATGAACCAAAAAATACAGGTAAATATAATATATAAACAAGATAGAGATTAAAATTCATGGGTGATGCATCAAAGATAATTTATAAAATGTTTTTTTTGAATGTATACAAATACTTGTAGACAAATACTGGATTTTACCCATTGCGGGTTAATCATTTTTTAAAGGATTAAATGTATCTCAATAGAGACGAAGATGCAAATTGTTTTCTGGAAACATAATATGGTGGTCGAGGCGCTTACATGACTTATGACCTGTCATTGGTTGGGTTAAGGGATCGCTTTATGTTAACAACATTCCCCATTCCTCCCTTCGTACGACCAATTTTTGAAAGATGTATTGTATATATGATACTTATGTTGAGAAACACATCACATTTTTTAGTTCAATCAACACTAGTTTTTAGTTTCCAGAAAACAATTTACATCTTCGTATCTATTGAGTTAAAATTAATCCTTATAAAAAAATTAGTATAACATAATAATAATAAAAATTATACGTACTCGTATATATTGATATGTAAAAATGGCAACATCTTCACGGCTAGAAGAGCCTTGAAATAGTTCACCTGTTATATGTCACTAATCATTCTTTAGATTAATATTGCAATGAGAACATATATTATATATCTACCATATCTCCGTAATGGATATCAAATATTTAGGTACATTCTGTCTATATGTGTCTAAGAGTTTATAAAATATATATGTATCATAACAATTAAATATCATCGATTAGCTCACTGTATGTATGAAACGGTTCAGAGATGAATGTATTTAGCTAAAGCCAAGTAAATTCACAAGTGTACGAACCATCTTGACATAGGGAATCTAATGCAGGGCGGACACTACAATTACAAAAAAAACACGCTTAGGGGTCAAGCAATGAAGAAATTCTGAAACATATCTGCAAGACACTTCGTGATTGAATAATAAATACGATAATTATGAATATGAAATTGAAGATGTCGTTTGATAGGGTAGTCAACGAATAAGACTTCGTTGTATTCAAACGTTAGAAGAATGGATTCATCCAGACTCCCTGACAACGTATTGTACGACCGACCCTAAGAAAGACCCCTGGACAGATCACCAAAAATATGGATCGAATGCTGGGAATCGACTTCACAATAGGTCAATTCCTCTCAAGAAATTGGCTACAGGTCTATATTAAAAATAAGAAGCTAGATTGGTCCAGTAACAATTTTTTTTTTTATAGGTCTGATGACATTTTGAAGGTTGCATATCTGTCCTACTAGATGTGGACCGCCAACTATCTCGTCATCTTTTTGGTAGTCGGGAACCCTCCGGTCAATTGTCTCGTGTTCGGGATCTTTTGAAGAACTATTTTCTGACACACGGGCCCTGTCCCTTGTTTTATTTATTTGTGTATTTATTTTATAAAACTATTTTATAGGTCTGATAACATGTTGGTGGTTGCATCTCCGTCCTTCTAGAATGTGGACCATTAACTATCTCGTCATCTTTTTGGTGATGGGGAACCCTCCGGTCGATCGTCTCGGGTTCGGGATCTTTTGGAGAGCTATTTTCTGACGAACGGGCCCAGTCACTTATTTTATTTTTTGCGTATTTATTTTGTAAAACTATTTTATACCATCCCCCCGCGTCGGCTTGCATCGTTCCCCGGGAGCTAGTGATTGAGTCAACGGGAGATTTTTATTATATTTATGCAGCTACTTTTTGCTCGGCACGGCACGTTAAATCTTTTCTCCAATAAAATACAAGTTCGAATCCGCTGTAAGCCGAATGTACGTGTAAAATAAAAACAAAATAACTTTTCTCAGATCCGAGGCGAATGATTAATGGGATATAGTAAAAATATTTCTATTTAGATGATATGAGTCAACAGCGCTCTCGACAGTGGCATGGCTTTGAAGATATGTGGAATCGTATTTTTTGCTCCCGCGCATAAAATAGAAACACATTTGCACGGTTAAGTTTGAAATCGATGTGTTAATAACACCAAAATGTAGCTACAAAGAGTATTTAGTGTGTAGTGGTTAATTCAAAATAAACGGTTGCGCACACCTGTAAAACTATGACGTATGTTCTATACAATAAAAATATCTAAAAATTGAAATTTATGAATCCTGTTTTGCACGATGATTTAATGCGTACAAACAAATATACAAAACTAAATAACACAAACTATGTAACTATATAAATATGTAACTAGGAAGACCGAGGAAAACGTGGCACGATCAAATAAATCAAATATTAAATGTCGGCCACGTGAGGGGTCAGAGAAATCGACATGCGTGCATGACGAGCGAGAGAAATATGTCCGGAAAGAAAAGTGTGTCGGTACATTCTTTCTGCCTACCCCTCCGGAGAGACGGCGTGATGGTTAGTTAGTTAGTTAGTTATGTATGAAATAAAAATACCATTAGTAGAAAATACTCATTATTCAGTTAAAATAATATTTTTTTATATAAAAGTATATTGTGTCTAGATTTTCGCGGTTGGTATAAATATTCATTCTTGCATTTTTTCTTTTAGTATGGAAGTGAACAATGGAACTGGCAAAAGAAGGATGAAAGTATAATATAATAAATAGTGTAGAAATGAAATCTGTTAGATACAGTGTAGTAAATTTGTACAGGTATGACAGAGTGTCAAATGCAAAGAAAATTAGTGAATGCAGTTAATGTTTTAAACAATATAATGAAATGGGATAAGAAATAAAATACATGTAAAGGACGTAAACGATACAATAAATAGAGAGCGAGCGAGGAAATCTGGCACGATCAAATAAATTACATATTAAATGTCGACCAGGTGAGATATCGATGTGTGTTCATGACACGAGTATGAATATATTGAGGAGTTTAGAATAGTATATCAGGAAAGAATAGTGCAGTATATTTTTATATACTGCACTATTCTTTCCTGTCAATATTTGTATATTTTTAAAAATAACAATGTTTGAATTTATTGATTGTAATCAACAAGTACTGCCTCTTAAATGTTCGATCAACGTTGTAACTCTTCGGGAGGTTAATTGATTGAAGACCACCATGCATCATTTGATATTTAAGAAAAATAATCGCAAACATACATACATAGATACACACACACATATGGTATACTCGTGTGTGTGTGTGTGTGTGTGTGTGTGTGTGTATATATATATTTATACATATATACATATATATATATATATATATATATATATATATATATATATATATATACATATATATATATATATATATATATATATATATATATATATATATATATATATATATATATATATATATATATATATATATATATATATATATATATATATATATATATATATATATATATATATATATATATATATATATATATATATATATATATATATATATATATATATATATATATATATATATATATATATATATATATATTATATATATATATATATATATATATAGACGTGACTGTAGACGGCTATTTTTCCATGCACATCCGCCATGTAAATATACTTCATCTGGCGTACGCTCATGATTACATAGGTACCTAAATTATTCAGCTAGTACCTACGCAGCCGAACAAATCAGCCCGGGGGGCGCGCAACCCCGCCGCGGGCCGGGGGCGGCGCGGCCAGCCCCGACTTACAAGACTCGAGTCGTTAACCCGCCTTCCCCCATTTAAATATCTTATTGAAAACTACCAACTTTTGTGAGGTTTTCACGACGACAAAGGAAACTTTAAAAATGTGGGAATAATAGGTGTAGGAAAACTGTGTTACAAATTTTATTTTGGTTGACTCGACGATTTGGGCGTGGCCATTGAAAACTTTTGCTGGCTTCATTATTTACCATTGAGGCAACAACGCCAAACGATCGAATCATGCAAATTCGAATTAAATGTTAGTTTTCATTTAATGTATATAATATTATTAAAGAAATATACAGCAAATAATAATTAAGAACATTTTAAATCAATCTGCGATTTGTTTAAAATTCTGTTTCGAAGTTAATTTTTTAGTCTCATTTGTGATCTACACTTATTTTTGTTTGTGTCTTGTAAGGTCTCCCCGAAGTTGACTTTCGATCATGAGAAAGCTTCCCAATCTTCGGCTGTACGAAACAGCTCCTAAACAGCCAGTCCATTCACTAATGTTTCGTAGCCATAACATTTGTCTCATTCTGATTTACTGACTGTATCAACAAGTATTTTTGACTTCGTTGTATATATCTTATGTATGCCTCTTTACTCACTCCCATTATCGGAAGCAGTATTTAAAGCATTCTTAATTTAATGATCGGGTTTAATTTATATTTTTATAAATTTCAGACATAATATATTCCGATCAACTATTATACAAACGCAAACAAACAAACCATCCCATACGTCTTAGGGACCTCATCTCTACCGCATTTATTCTGCTCTCATCCTTCTTCTGCCAGTTCCATGCTTCGCTTCCATACATTAGGGTTGGGACCAGAACTCCATTTTGAACGGCCGTTTTCGCTTTCATTGATAAATTATTGTTTCAAATAACTATTTTTAATCAACTGTTAAATGCAGTCCATTATTTTTGCCTACCCCTTCGGGGAGACGGCGTGATGGTCAGTTAGTTAGCTAGTTATTAAGAAATCTACATTTTAAAGGATATTATTTACACAAATCTAGTGGTGAGAAAAACATAAAAGGGCTTAAAATTTGTTTCAAATCTTACACGTCATATAAACTATGTCGTAATGAGGGTTGAACATACTTGAACATTTCACTCGTTGAAACGGAGACATGCAGTATACGATGGTGAGTGACGGAATACTGACATTCGTGAAAAGCACCTTGAATTTATATATGAAAATATAATGAAAGTACTCGTGATTGAAAAATACGACCTTCTTGGCCGAGTGGCAAGTGCTTTCAATGCCACCCGAAGGTCCCGAGTTCGGTTCACGGCGATGGCAGTGTGATTGTCACACTGTCTTAGATCTGGTGCGGAATTTTTTATACCCTTTACATCGATTTGGCTCGCACTGTATTGATTTAAAGAGCGATTCAACAAAATAATAATAATATAGAAGAGGTGGACACATGTTTTATAATAATGCATGACAAATGTTATAAGACATATACGTAAGAGTACATGACTTGTTTTTTTCAATTCCTGTCAATAATCTGTCATTTACTAGACACTATTGAAGATATTTGAGTATGTGTTCCTATAACAATATCACATTATTTTATGTTCAAATATCAAGTCCGGACGAAGAGAGAATAATGTGTCCAACACACCTTGATAGTAAGAGCCATGGTTTAGTTACAAATCTACGTAAACAATTCCAGTCAATATTTACCCAGCGGTGTGATGACCCTACGTATAGATACACATGTACACGTACCCAGCATGGGCGGTCCGAAAACTTAAGGCTAAAATACTATTTATACGAAAAAAATATGACGCACAAGGGTGAACATTATTTTTTCTATGTACTATTATATATTCACTAATAAATGAACGACACACATAGGTTAAAATTCTTTTATCGGCAAAAAAATAATAACACACAAATGCTAATATGCTATATCAACAAGAGTTACAAATATGTTTTCACAAAAAAAAAAAAGGAATAGAAGAAGACACACTAATGGACATGTTTAGTTTTTTAAAATTTAATGATAACGCATGTTTTTCTAGAAATCATCATGTATAATTAAACTTATACAAAACAACAGTTTTTGCATTAGCACGGAAAAAAATACAGTAAAACCTCGATATAACGGACGAACTGGAGGGAGGGGGTGTCCATGTTGACGTATGACGTGATTATCATGACCGCTAAAATTTTTTACATGTACACTTGAATTTTAGCATGTATAATATGAACAGGACGTTTTTAATTTTTTTAAATTTGACCGTATTTTTTGGTCCGTTATATCCGAAGTTCGTTAAAAATAGAGGTAGTTATATCGAGGTTTTACTGTACTGATGATTATAAATGTGTCAAGTATCAAAAATGAGTTTTTGATCCCAATTGGTGTTAAACATACAGGCCCATCACAAATGGAAATGTGCAAAGTGAGTGAATAATGTTGTGCAGTTCTAACCTCACTCTAAAGATGTCACCCGTGCTACATGACACATGTTACGATAAACAAAATTTTCACTTTTTTTGTTTTATGATTAAATCACTAAGCACCTTGTAATAAATGCCTACACTTGTAGATGTATATATATTTTTTAAAATTAGTTGTTCAATCTGAGCAATACGAACTGTGGTGATGCCGGTGGGGAGAGCAATCAAACCGCTGAACATGATCGGTTCGGAGATCGATGTCTTTCATAATCGTGAAAGTACGTTCAGAAGACAAATACTCTTGACTTTGGAGAGTATCTTGTATTCCTTATGTCGATCCATCTCTCATGCGTTCCTGGTATTATATATTTATTATGTTTTACCTGTTCTCAATAGATGCCTTAAACTATAAAACATGTTTGTAATGTCTTTTGAGAAAATAAACTGATTTGATTTGATTTGATTTGAACCAGACAAACAAGCGATTATACTATAGATACTTAGCTGCCTACCCTTTGCTCAAATCACTTTACTTTATAAAAGAACAATTCTCACTTTGGAAACCAAATATGTTTATTCGATAAAATATAATTATTATTTAAAAAAGGGTTTTCATTTCTCAGGTTTTTCTTATTTTATTTTTTTACATAGACATATTTTGGATTCTCTAATATTGGCGAGAGATTCAAATAGAGAACTTAGAATTAAAATTTCCCTTATCGACAAAACATTGCGTTTTGAAGTTCCATTTTATTATCACGTTTTTATTATTTATACGTTTTACTCTCCGCCGCTGGAACATATGTATAAGCTCATATAATATGCTAAATAATACAACGAGCAACCAGAAACTACTCACACACGCGCATTTAAGGGAGTCGTATATGTATGGTGGGTTCATCCACACAGACGAATAAACAAAACTTGCAAAGTACAATATAGAATTATAAATATTAAACAAACGGACTAGGCGAAAGAGCAAAAGTCCACGAATTTGGTACTTTTAATTTAAAATTAATGACTAACAAAGTTTTTAGTAAATGTTGTACTCGTATGTTAAGTTAATTTTTATGTACTGTTGTTATTAATTTTTGGCTTACACATAATAACTTTAATTTGTTCTATACCTTGTTTTGATGTATGAAGAATCATCGTTGTAGTAATAAAATGAAATTGCTTTGGTGTTGATGATGATGATTTGGACAGTTTTGAAACCGGTAAACGTGATGGGTGTTAATGGTCGTGTTTGTTGTCCAGCATACAATAATTTAAATTATATACCGGAAGATTATATTTAAATTATGAATATTGATAACGCATGACATTTTTAATTTTGCCACTCGGTCCGTGGCAAAATTGAAATGGCAATGGGTTGGACACTTGGCTAGACAGGGTGGCAACAGATGGGCACCCAAGATACTCAGTTGGAGACCATGGGCAAATAGGCGAAGTGTCGGAAGGCCACCGATGAGATGGACCGATGATATTGTCAAAAGGGTTGGAATATCTTGGATGCAAAGGGGGCAGGATAGAGACGAGTGGAGGATATTGGAAGAGGCCTATATCCAGCAGTGGAGGGAAGAAGGATAGCAAAGAAGAAGAAGAAGATGACATTTTTCTGAATCTTGTCGAAATTCGTCGAAATAAAAGCTCGTAGAGCACAGATTTAAGTCTGACTACGATAAAAAACGGCAGTACCCAAACTTTTTAACTGCAACAAACGCGCAAAGATTGGTTTTGCGGCTACTCAGTAGAGTGTTATAGCATCACTGCGCTTATTTCCTCGTACAATATATTTATTATATTGTATGTTTAAAAAAAAAGTTATTTTTTTAAAAAGACTCTTTCTGCGGATAGATGGAGGAAGCTTGAAATTAAAACATTTAATTTTATGTATACTTTAAAATGTGCTAACATATCCTTCCCGTCGGCCAACACCAGGACAGTAAACGGGTATATAATAATAACCACTCCCACAAACAACAACAAACTTTCACGCCGTTTCTCTGGAAGGGTAAGCAGTGATAATGGAGCGCCACACTACTCTATTCTGACACACCTCCAAAGCTTCCTCCGCATTCATACAGCGAGTCATATACGCACTTCAATTCTTTCGACTTCTTACATGACAGATCGTTTATGTTCTCTTGCAGACGATGAGTTAATTAAAAAAAAGTGTAAATATACTCGTATAAACGGCGTGACGACATTCGTGGCCGAGTGGTAAGTGCTATATTTGATTCCTGGGGATGGCAGTGTAATTATCACGCTGTTTTTGGTTTTGTGTAGAATTCACGTGACAATAAAATCGCGATAGATAAATCAAATCAAATCAGTTTATTTCATCAATGGACATTACAAAATTAAAGTTGAGGGCATCTTTTGAGAACAGGTAAAATAATATAATATATTGTATATTGTATATAAACAGAAATGCATGAGAGATGGTTCGATATTAGGAAGACAAGATACTCTCCAAAATCAAGAGTTTTTGACTTCTGAACATACTTTCACTAATATGAAAGGCGTTCACGACGAGGAGAGCGCGTTAATTACTTTTCCTACCGGTGTCACCAGAGGCAGGTTGGTTCCTATCACATATCATAAGCTACCTATCAATATGAAATCTATACCCTTTACATCGATTTGGCTCGCGCTGTAATGATGTAAAAGAGCGATCCAACAAAATAATAATAATAAACACGCAAAATCTCTGGTACACTACCCATATTTCTAAATTTTAATGGCGGGATGGTCTTGGACAATCTTGAGGATAAATTCATTATTAAAAATTCGCCCAATTACTTGAGCACCTTAAATCGCGAACGGCCGAGTACGCACATAAAGAGATTTACTTTGTAATTTTATAACATTCTACGGATAAGCGTAATACTAAAATAATTAAATAATAAAAATAAAAACGAAAAGGAAAAATAAGATGAGAGCGGCGCGCTTTAAATAAATTACATTATATAACCGTCTTCGCCGGCCGCCCGAACATGGTCGAAAGGAAATAATCAATTAACTAACAAAAGAAATAAAACGACAGAAACTTTTTTTTATTATTATTCGTCAGTAATATCAAAGAGAGCTGTGGCCGTCCAGCTGCGGCCGACTTTATAGATGTAAATTAATAATTACGGATTTCTTTGTTACTTTAGCCATTGTTTGTGGCGAGTCTCTGCGTGCTATGGGTTTCTAACCTCCACTCGCCTTTTGTCGTAATACACCAAAATCTTTATTTCCAATCGTCTTCAAATTCTGCGTTTCAGACTTTAAATTCCTGAAACGTAGAATGAATGACTTTTTAAAAAGCATAATGCACGACTTTCTGAAACGCAGAATGCACTTCACCAATTCGGCCATAAGGGCACTCTGTGTAGCACAAAGAAAAATGAAAGAGCCATGCTACATGTAAGTCCGAATGAGGAATACTGAGATACGTAGAACGTGAAGGTAACGGTTGTTGTCGAAAGGGTGGCTAAGCTCAAATGGTCATTTGTGGGACATATATAAATATGAAACAGAAGGGTAGTGGAGTAGAGACTACGTGAAGATAGAAGTAGCAGATGGTCTGATGACATTTGAAAAATGGTTGCAGACTGAATGCAGAACGCACAAGATTGGAATATGTGGAGAAGTATGGGGGAGGCTTATGTCCAGCAGTGGACAACATCTGGTATATAAGTAAGTTAGCAAACATGCCTGAGAGTGTTCGTGAGAGCGTAGACTGATGTATTTGCCGAGGCCGACACTTAGCCGTTCTCATAACACAAGACATCATTCAAGCCAGTAGAGATTGGGGGTGCTCCTCCTGGACTCTCATGTTTCCTTTTATTATTGTTGCATCTTTGTCTTTCTCTGTTACTGATGTTTCTTTGCTACTTCTGTTCTATTTCGTTTCTTGTTTCTCTTTGTTGGTTAATTATATTAGTATGATGTGTTTAAAACGGTCGATTGTCTCTCCGGATGTCACCGTCATCGCGCCGTCGCTGACCCCTCTGAGGGGGTGCAGGTTGTCACGCTGGGGGTGGGGGTTACCCGCAGAGCTGGGCCTCGTCCTTCTCCCTCGCGGCTATATCTTTAATTATAATTATGTTGTTACTCCCTTAAACAAATCCCTTGTCCTTCATGTAATAAAGAATGTCTTCCACTACCCCCATTCTGCATTTGTCTCCTCTATCCCTCTTTTGATTTCCTGCTATAATGTACCCATGTGTAAGATTTTTTAAATGTATTTGTGACTCCTTTGTCATTTTATTTTATTTATTATGAGTGTTTCATATTTTTTATAAATTTACATGTACGGCGAGACATATAAGGATAAAATAAGGTAGATTTAATGTGACCTGGGTTCCAAATGATTTGTCAATATATATATATATACTTATACTGAGTCCCGCATGGACAAGGGATGGACGGGCCTACGAATAGAGCGAATCCGACGAAAGGCGTCGTAGCGCCTATAACAGCTTCGGGTTAGCAGTGGGAATCCTATATGTTTAAGTAAATAAATAAGTCTTCAAAATCCAAAACAAAAATTTCATTTGCCGATAGGACATCTATGACATGCGTTTTTATTTTATTTTTAGAATTAAGTTTGAATTTATTTTGGTTAGTTTTGTCACTATTGAAATTCGAAATTTTTGTTAAAACAAAATATATTATCGATTTAAAAATCAATGTTTTAAATCTACATGAGTAAATTTTAAATTTAAATAAAGTAATTGTAATGTGTTCAGATTCGGTTTGCATTATAGTTAATTTGTGTTATGTTCAAAATATATGAAACTATAATGTTTCAAGAATCAATTGTATCTCAATTATACAACTTCCAAAAATTTGCCAGACATGGTGGTCATAAAAAATAAAGTGGAATGCGGAATGTTATATTACATAAAGCGTGCGCTTAACACAACCAATGACAGGTCATAAGTCCTGTAAACACCTTAATCAACCATATTCTGTTTCCAATTTGCATCTTCGTCTCTATTGAGATACAGTTGATTCTTGAATTGATAGCCCGCAATGGGTGAAATCCAGTAGTTCGTGTACAAGTATTTCTATAATGTTTCTTTAGTTTTATTATTATTACTATTTTAACTCTTTAATATTTATAAGTCTGTATATTGTTAATTCTATTTATCATTTATATTTGTGGTAGCATGTAGTTGGCCTTATTTTATTGTTTCTAGATGTTTTTATATGTGTATTACAATCGTTATATGCTACCCTAAATAAATAAATACCAAACAAAATAAAATAATCATTATATCGTCTTTGAAATTTGTGACCGGTGGTATTCCTTAGAGGATTTTCTATATTCCACGACGGAATTAATAACATGTAATTTATTTATCCAGCAATGTCCCATAAGTAATAATAATAATTAGATCTTAGGTTATTACGAGACAAAATTACTCCCTAGCCATGATAGATATGATACACAGGATATACATCAGTATTAAGTTAGCAAAAGAACATATGTCGCTTTTTCGTCTTTTAAAATTAAAAGAAGTTATTATACAAAAATACGTCATGAAAATAGTCGAGTTATAAATTTTGTTTTTAAAAATCATTACGTTAATTTGTTGAGCTATTTTTTTCGTATTTCGTCAGATTTTTTACATATCATTCACGTTTTACCATGTTTGAATTTGATAATTTATCTTCTTCTTTTTCTTCCTTGTTGTATACCTATGTACTCTGTTCTCCAGAGTGTTGCTCCTCCTGTGAGGTATAGACTCCCAGCTATCCTTTCATCTTTTAGGAGGTCTTCCATGAGGACGAGTCCCATGAGGCTGATTATGCAATGCAATATAGGGGAGTCTGGTGGTGTCCATTCTTTGAACATGACCGTACCAGTTCCTTTTTCGCTGTCGGCTCTATCTTATAATATCCTCAACCTCACATATCTCTTTATAATTTATTCTATTGGCTTTGTGCAAAATCTAGGAGTTTTAAAAACAAAACCTTTTGCTATGATATGTAGTTGGGATTTAATAACATATTGACATTAAAATTTCAAAATCGACAAAAACAGACATGCGTGTTTATGCCAAATAGACACGGATATGATTATATGGGTATAATATTACAATACACGAGCCAAAATTATATACGTAATTTTATAGTCTAATTCTTATTGAGCATATTTATGTCCACTCCTGGACGAAGGTCTCCTCCGTAAGCTTTCACACTACTCTGTCTTTTGCCAACTTCATTCGGATAACTCTGAACTTTTCTTTGCTATTTCTGGTCTCCAAGTCAACAGATTTATTGTCTATTTTATGTACGATGTTCTAGCTACGTGACCTGCCTATTGCCACTTTTGAATCGCTACACATTGTAAGATGTCAGTGACCTTTGTTTTTTTTATCTCATTGAATCGTTTCTGACTCTAAGATCATCTCTTCTTAATAATGTATCTTCGTATACCATAGACCGATTTGGTCAGCAATTCAGAAGTCTTGAGAAGAGTTCTTTGAAGCATAGAATTATTAAAATGTAATGTTCAATTTTTTTGTCCGGCTCCCAATTTCCCTGGATATACGAGTAGAGATATGATGTCCTTCAACTTATGATAATGGGCAAGATTAAAAGACAACGTGGTTCTGGCAGAAGCCAAACGCTTGATTAAATAATTGAATGGAAAAACGAGCGCAGAGTTTATACAGGTGGCACAAGACAGCGAATCCTTTTCAGAAATGATGGCCAATATCTGTGAAACCTGATAAGGCACAAGAAGAAGAAGAATATCTTGCGTTAATATATTGTTAGTTATTTTAACAAACATACATTTAATTTATTATAATATACGGGCTAATTTTCAAATGGCTGAAAACTTGAAATTGAACCATTTTTCTTCTATTTATATTCGCCTTCACTTTGTGTTGTGGATTCATATTTGAATAAATGTAACTGCACTTTTTTAAACCATTTTGTATTGTATATTGAAAAAGGTTCTGTCGTAACCGAAAAACGTATGTGAAAAGTGTTGTAAAAATACAAAAATCATTTATATTTATTCAAATATGAACCATTTTATTTACTTATTTTATAGGCGACAAGATTTAAAATGCATCTAAAAAAGGAATATCGATTGTTACAAGTATGTTTTACGGAGTTTTAAACGCCCGTAGGTTTATTATCAGAATACATAAAGGTATGAATGAAACAAAACTGTCCTCTATAGAACTATGATTATCTCGATAAAGCTGTGCTCGGTGTTACAAAGGATATTGATATTTGAGGCAAGGCGGTTCAGAATTGCATCCGCGCGACCCTCCCTCGGGCGGTATTAAGATGTTTTGTATAATTTACAACTAAGTAGTAGAGAATTTCTGAAGGGGAGATGGATCTAACGTAGCTAGTTCGGAGTGACGAAATAAAAAGCGACTAAAATAATATGATGTAGTATCGATGCTAGGAACGCGAGGCGATGCGAAGGCAGTTATTAATTTTAATTTGGAGATTACGATATAGCGTGCAGCGCGAGCTGCTCGTACCAGAATTTGGCAAAGAAGTAGAAATCGAATTACACCATCGAATTTAAACTAAAACCCAAGTGCAATTACCGACTGAGAAAATAAGTGTTTAAAACTTTTAATCGGCGCTAAGTTTGTAAGACTCTCTCAGACTTTTCAAGAAATTTGATTAACATGCATTGATTTTTTATACCTCGCCTCGCCTGGAATTAAAATAATTTCGGAGCGCCATTCTCGGTATAGAATTTAATTACAGTCTGCTCTCGTCGAAATTTGAGGGGGGGAGATAATTTGTATAACAAAGTAAAACAAATAATGTTTTTAAAAATGAGATTCCTCGGAATAATTTATTATTCATAAAGTATACTTGAAAATGCGTGTACCCCCTCAGCCGCGCTGTAAATAGGTACTAGCGGTTTCTTTGTTTGACTTTTCCTACTGACGGAGACACTTGGATGTACTTTTCTCTGACGCACCAGATATACGGACATTAGCTGACCAGTGACGCACAAGTTCAATCCAACTGCGACTGTCCCGCACACATACACACCGCGTATGTACATACGGCTTGACGCGTAATAAAAACATTTTTATAACTAATAACAGTATTTAAGACTGTAGCTTTTCCATTATTTAAGTTTCAAAACAAACTTTTTTCAGATGTGGTGGTCGTAAGAAGGGAGGAATGGGGAATGTTGTTAACATAAAGCGATCGCTTAACCCAACCAATGACAGGTCATAAGTCCTGTAAGCGCCTCGGCCACCATATTCTGTTCCCAGAAAACAATTAACATCTTCGTCTCTATTGAGATACAATTAATCCTTAAAAAATACATTTTTTTTTTAGGAAACGAGAGAAGTATGTCATGAAAGAAAAGTGTGGTGGTACATTCATTCTGCCTACTTCTTCGGGGAGCCCGCGTGATAGTTAGTTAGTTAGTTAGTTTATTTCTATAAAAAAAAAACCGATGCATGATAGTCTGCAACATTAGTGGAAACGGTGAAAATCTGGAACAAGTGGATGAATTTGTTTATTTAGGAAGTATGTTTACAAAGGGTGGGAGGGTGGAGAAGGATATTGAAAGAAGGGTTGGGGCAGGCAACAGAATAAATGGTGCACTTAAGTTGTCATAGCAAACAAAAGCCTATCCAAAAAAGCCAAAATGGCAGTGCACAATAGTGTTCTTGTGCCGACCCTTATGTATGGAAGTGAAGCATGGAACTGGCAAAAGAAGGATGAAAGTAGAATAAATGCAGTAGAAATGAGATCTCTAAGACGAATGTGTGGCAAATCTGTATATGATAGAGTGTCGAATGGATATATAAGAAGTGAATGCGGTGCGAATGATGGTGTCATGAACAAAATAATGAAAGGATCAATACGATGGTTTGGATATATGGAAAGAATAAATGAAGAAAGAATGGTAAAAAAATTATATGTGAACGATGTAAATGGAACTTGAAATAGAGGAAGACCGAGGAAAACGTGGCACGATCAAATAAATCAAATATCGGTCACCTGAGGAGTCAGAGAAATAGACGCGCGTGCATGACACGATGTATGAATGTTGAGAAACTGAGAGAAATATGTAAGGACAGAACAGTGTGGCGTTCCATTCTTTCTGCCTTCCCCTCCGGGGAGACGGCGTGATGGTAAGTTAGTTAGTAAAAAACTGATATTTTGTTCGAAGAGGTGGTGGCCGAAGAAATGTGGCGATCGAAGCGGCGTAAAGGCTAGTTAGTAAGACACATCTCTCGCTGGCTAGAGCAAGCAGGACACAAACCGCAGTAACAATTAGATAACTTTCTACAAACACTTCATAGCAGTGCGCCCGGCGCCCCACCCGCGCGGGGCCGCGATGTTTGTAATCCGAAAGTCTTAGCGCGCTGCACCGCGTTCTGTGTGCACAAGTCCTTAGCGTGTATAAACCTCTCGGGGATGTTTGGTGAAAGTATTTGAGATAGATATATGTAGGTGAAATCGCCGAGGCGGGGGGCGCAACTCTTAACAAAGTTTGCTCCAACGGCGTATCAATGTGTGGGTGTGTGCACACACGTAAATAATCCCAGGGATCATAACCGCACAAGATACCGGCATTTTAACGGTAAAACCGAAAATGCTATTTACAATATAATTTAGATTTTTTTCATGTTTCAATATTTGCACAAAAATTTAATATTTAATATTAATTGTATCTCAATAGAGACGAAGATGTAAATTATTTGGAAACAGAATATGGTGGTCTAGGCGTTTACAGGACTTATCATTGGTTGGGTTAAGCGATCGCTTTATATATTACAACATTCCCCTTCTTACGACCACCACGTATGACAACTATTTTTGGAAAATGTATATATGCTACTATATTGAGAAACAATGAATGCGGTGCGAATGATGGTGTTATGAACAGAATAATGAAAGGATCATTAAGATGGTTTGGACATATGGAAAGATGAATGAAGAAAGAATGGTAAAAAAATTATATGTTAACGATGTAAATGGAACCAGAAATAAAGGAAGACCGAGGAAAACGTGGCACGATCAAATAAATCAAATATTGAATGTCGGCCATGTGAGGAGTCAGAGAAATCGACGCGCGTGCATGACACGATGTATGAGCGAGAGAAATATGTCAGGAAAGAAAAGTGTGTCAGTCCATTCTTTCTGCCTACCCCTTCGGAGAGACGGCGTGATGGTTAGTTAGTAAGTTAGTTAGTTATTTTAAAGTTCTTATTGGAGTTCAGGTATTAACTTATAACAAAGGAAATAAATCAAAGATTGGACATTAAATTTATTTGATTATTTTTAATATTTTATTTATTTTTAATTGGTTTTTTGATTTCTCAAATTTCGAGATTGTTTAAAGTTATATTTCTATTATTAATATGCAAAATTTCAACGCCATTATCTTTATTCAATGAATGATCTTTTTCTTTTCAAACATTTTATTTTATAGTGTTTTTTTATGCTTTTAATTTTTTTGTATCCTTATGCAGGAAACTTCGGAACTACGTGTTGGTAAATTACATTTTCAAATAGTTTATTGTTATAGTTAGTATTGAAAACGTGGTTCCTGTGTGGTCTTCATTACCGGTATAAGCGGCAATGTTCTTTGCCGGATTGCAGTCCCTACCGCATACACATGTCCCAGGCGGGCGTTGGCGATATTTGTCGAAAGGATTCCGTAACTTTGGAGAGCATTTAGACTTTAAGTATTTGGAGGGTGAAATTTTAAACCCCATAAGAGAAGCGTCTCGCACAAATTTTGTGCTGGGTAGTACGTGGTGGGGTTAAAATTGGCCATTCTCACGCAACTCGGAGAACTTTAGGATTGAATTGAAGGTTCGCCCATTTTTCACTGTTAAAAATAAGCTTCTTCTTCTACTTCTTCCTCAGCCATCTTTCCACGGCTGGATATAGGCCTCCTCCATTTTTTTCCAATCCACTCTATCTTGGGCTTTTCTTTCCCACATTTTACCCGCGACAGGGATAATGTCGTCGGCTCATCTTTTTTGGGGTCGGCCCACTCCGGTTTTTCAATTCCATGGTCTCCATTTGAGGACTCTGGGCACTCATCGCTCTGTTTCCTATCTGGCGACATGACCTGCCCACTGCCATTTCTGCTTAGCGACAAGGTCCATTATGTCTATGACTTTTGTTCGGCGTCTTATTTCTTCATTTCTTATTTTGTCTTTTAGAAATACGTCTAACATTTGTCTTTGCATGGACCTTTGCGCACATTTTAGTTTATGTACCATATTGGCAGTTAGCGTAATGGTTTCCAGACCATAGGTGATCACATGATCACAGAATAAGCTTACATATTCTATAATATTCCACCTCTACCATGGACCGATGACATAAAAATACTTGCTGGTGACTGGATGCAGAAGGCACAATATAGGAATATGTGGAGAAGTATGGGAGAGTCATATGTTCAACAGGAAACGATATTGACTGAATACCAAATCATGAATAAACCATCACGCCGTCTCCCCAAAGGGGTAGACAGAAATAATAGACCGCCATACTGTAATTTCCTGACTTCGTTCGCTTCCTAAACATTTATATATCGTGTCATGCAAGCACATCAATTTCTCTGACTTCTCAAGTGGCCGATATTTAATATTTGATTGATTCGATCGTGCCACGTTTTCCTCGACTTTCCTCTATATATTGTTCCGTTTACGTCGTTTACATATAATTAAAGTAAGTAACTAATATATTAACCAGTTCAGTGTACTTTTTAAATTATTTTACTCACAATCCAGTCACAAAATAATGTTTATAAAATAGAACTATTATTTTTTGTCCTAAATATCTTTTTGTCTCTAAATTCCATTCCTAAATGATTTGAAGAATTCAAAACATTGGACAGTGTCCATTAGATTGAGTTTTATGAGAATGGCTTGTTTCGCCAAGCTTAGGCATTGTAATGTTCAAAATGAATAAAACACTTCTAGAAAACATACGTTTTCATCAATATTAAATATTTAATACAGAGTTTTACACCACTGTCAAAGAAACAATATATATTTACAAGTCATGCTGTTCTGGCATCAGAATTTAGTAAAATATCAAAAATTCTTACGTTAGAAACTTGACTCGTTCGTAATATTTTCTATATCTGTCTGCAGCATCAATATTCGCGATTGCAACAGCAAGCTCACGATATGGAGCCACCAGGGCGTAGAAAACCCTTATCCCGTATTTAATAATGTAACAAAACTTCTAGAAATCTGATATTTTCATAAATATTAAATACTAGAGTTTTACATCATTATTCGAGAAGCAAAATACAATATACAATCTTTGATAAATGTTGCGAAAACATTATAAATTTAATAAATTGTTATGCCGACCATATATACAGAGCGTTCTGAAATCAATTATATAAATATTAAAAATACAAATAAGAGCAACAGTATATGTTATGTTATGCATTATTTTGTGAAACGTATCAAAGATTTACATATTTTAAATAACTAACTAATCATCACGCCGTCTTTCCGAAGGGAAGAAATAAAATACTTCTACACTATTATTTTCTAACATATTTTTTTCATTTCTTTAATTAAATATTTGATTGATTTGATCATGCCTTTTTTTTGTTTGTATACGATAGGTCGTTTGAACCTAATTAAAGTATATGGTACATTTTTTTAAACATACATATTATAATATACGAGTATATACAATTTTCTTCGGTCTTCCTTTATTACTATACTATTGTTCCCTTTACGTCGTTAATATATTTTTTCTTTATATAATATGATTTGTTTTATATTCGATAAAATAGGGTAACTACGAGTATTATAACAACTTTATCAAATGATTTTACGGAAATCTCTTGATGGAAGTTCATTTAAAAAAATAATTTATTAAAACGATATTTTTAAATTCTTCCACTATTGTCATTATTTTGTCCGCAACCGCTTTCGCCAGGCTCGCTGTCATCGACACACTGGTGACACTGTTATAAACTGACTCATCTATCACAGGTACACAGAAATAAAGACAAAAGTGGAAATAGTTCAAAAAACGTTGTTTTAAAAAAAATTGTAATAATTTTATTATGGAAAATTTTACAATATTTGTTTATAGAGTCACCGGGAGTTTTGGTGGATCGTTTAATTTTTATTATGTTACTTGCTTTAAGCTAAGAGTACATAACTTGTTGCTAAACTAATTTTGGCAACGTCGAGTCACAACGGTTTGTAGTCTCAATCTCAAGTGTTCCCAGTGTTGCCAGATGTGAACTTCTGTCCCCAGACTTAGATATCGAAAACTAATTCACTTTATCTATATCATTGTGGGATTGCAATATTCAAATCACATGCTTGCTAACACCCCTTCTATTCAGATATATGGATCAAAAATTGAAATATACCTGTTATGTAACAAATGAAATCTTTACTTTCATACAAAGCACTTCATTTGTTTTGTGGCATTATTAAATATATTATTAATACATTTGTAAATTTGTATTCACATCCACTATAGTCTTTTCAACATCCAACCGGTTTCGGTCCCGCCGGAGCTTCGTCAGGGTTACAAAATACACTGACTTTTGTAACCCTGGCGAAGCTCCGGCTGGAGCGATAGCGGGAGCGGGTGTAAATACAAATTTACAAGCGCATTAACCCTTACCACTATTTTGTCGAATGTCAGCCGACATCGCTATATGTACGCTACAACTCAGTTGTCGGCTGGCGGCCGACAAGATAAGACTTGCGCGCGCGGTGTATTTTCGCGCGCAAAATTTGACACGTGTCGTTGTTTCTTGTGATTATTCGTTAAAAAAACATTTAATTTCACGTTTTGATAAGATTTTGACTGTTTTCAGTTTTTATTTTACTATAAAATAATCCTTGCAAATTCACAAATTCTAAAGACTGTACTGTGCGCAATAACAGATATTATATTCCAGGGGGAAGACGGGAAACAGTGTGGTTTTGTGAGACCTGTTCCAGAAAACCTGGTGTCCATCCTGGAAATTGTTTTAAAAAGTACCATACTATGCAAAACTATAAGTAGTCCATAAGGTTTTTTGTAAATTGTTTTTTATTTGAATAATAAATCATTACAAATAAATTTTCAACGATTTTTTGTTGTAACTACCTATCAATAAAAATATTTTGACATTATTTAAATTAGAGTTTGCTGACAAACGATATAAAAAAAAATAGAGTGGTAAGGGTTAATATTATATTCAAATTAAATCTTTTTACTGTCATTTATATCAGGAGGCGTCCTATTATTTTATTTCTCGTTTGAAAATGGAATACATATAAAAACGATGTTCAGTGTAGAAAGGAGACACTCTCGGGATTAAAAGTATTTTCTTTTAGAATATTACTTCATTTGTGAGGAAAATATCAAAGGATCTATTTTTGTATTATAGTTTAAGTTAGTGAATGATTTTTCGGCTTTTATAGGGAGGTTGATTTTTATAGATGAGGTAACATAATATGTACTTACTGACCCTGCGAAAGATATTCAGAACAAACTAACTGACAATAATGCCGTCTCTGCGAAGGGGTAGGCAGAAAGAATAGACCGCCACACCGTTCTTTCCTGACATACTTCTCTTGATTCCTCAACATCTTGTCATGCCACGCACGTTTCAGTAACTCGATTATAATAATCACGATTGTATTATTGGTTACACAGAGATTTTCATTAATATAAGAATATAAATATTAAATAGTCCATTGTTTTGGCCGAAACACTATGATACCTTAAGTTTTTAAACTGTTAAAATAAATAACTTTGTTTTTTGTGCCACAATTGTATTTTATTTTACGCGACAGCTGTTTTATCAACCTATATTGACATCATCATCAATTGACATAGGAACAAATACACATAAAGATTCGAAAAATCACGAAAATTTGACATTTAATATTTATTATTGTAACACCTGATTATGCCAACATAGGTTGATGAAACAGCTGTCGCATAAAATAAAATACAATTGTGATATAAAAAACAAAGTTATTTATTTTAACAGTTTAAAATATAAATATTAATCATAAAAGTGTTTCGCCTTGCGTGGGTATTTTCAAATCGAATTTAAAAAAAATCAATACTTTATCGATTATCTACACGAAAGTTCCCGTACACGCGGCCGACTACTGTAAAGATGATGAGATTGTTTGCATTCCATTTCTCTGGAGGATGGAGATGCAACCAACAACAGGTCATTAGACCTATAATAAGAATAAGAAAATATTCTGTATATTGGGAGCACCTAACAAAAATGTTAGCAATTTTTTTGCTACGAATGTTTTATGTATTACCGAGTCTGCGTATAAAATAATTAAATATGTTTTGACGAAAATTAATAATTTCAGGAAATTGTTGAGAAATTTTCAACCGTCCGGGTAATAGGGGTAAACGGATGTTGATTGATTGTCGATTTGTTTTCAATTTGTCGCTTTCCCGGTGGCAAGAGCTGCAACCACGTGTAGAGTATGGTCAGCGGAGTCAGTCACCCTCGGGGGTGGCTGCCTGCTGTGGAGACTTCGGCGGTACCGGGCGCCCCGAAACGACTGCACTTTGGAAACATTTAATAATAATACTATTTTTGTTTTGATTAGTTTAAAAAATATTAAATTTTTATTTTTAGTAGAGGAACAGGCAATCGACATCCAGGAAGATCACCCAAAAGTATCCAGACAGCTGGACAACTAACTACAATACATCCCAAGAAATAACAGGATATAGTGTTTACTATTATAAATTAATAATGGAGTTTTACAAAACTAACACCCCAACCATTAATATATTGATTTATGTATTTAAAAATTATAGTATAAATAAAAATAAACTGCATAATTTATCGCCACTTCGGGCCACAATGATTATACTTTCACTTAACCAGGAACTAACCAAATCAGTTTATAATTAATACGAATGAAAACGTCGGTTTTCTAGAAGTTTTATTATATTTTATGGGAATGACATGTTTCGCCCTTCTGAGGCATTATCAAATGTGACATTTGATAATGCCTTAGAAGGGCGAAACATGTCATTCACATAAAATATAATAGAACTTCTAAAAAAACTGACGTTTTCATTTGTATAAATTATTTAATATGGAGTTTTACATCATTGTTCAGAAACAATAAATAAATCAGTTCATAACCAATGTTCCCATCAAACGTAATAGGAAAGCTAAGTAACTAATTTTCGTTAGACAGAATATCAAAATCAAATAGGAATAAACTTTAGTATGTTTTTTAAGATAAACTACAGGCGTTAACACTGTGGAATTCTATAATGACGAATTTTGATGAATTAAAACAATGTTATTTCCACTTTTGAAAAGTGAAAAAAAAGTGTTTTAAGTCGTAAAAATTCGTCAAACTTTAGTGTGTTTCAGGAACTCAAGGAAGGACTATTATAACTGCAGCGTGTATGATGCGCACTGTGTCTGAACAAACCATTGCCGATTGTGAATCAATAGAATTATTATTTTTTCAATTGAACTCAGCCATACATCTAGCCGAGTCCTTATCTGATTGCGGTTTAACTTCTTCCTATTCATCGCGTTCGCCTCTCTCCACATGCATGTTACCGCTCAATTCATTGTACAGCGGGAGCGTATTGATATTATTTAAGTATGATATTCTAATCCATTGTGTGAACGATCTCCTGAACATGCTGTTCTTTCTAGTATGCTCGCCCCCCACACCGCTCCCGTCTGGATACTATACATCTACATTGCATACGTATTTCTAATGTTTCACCAGCGGCTAAAGGTGATTTCTGAGGATTAATACAATCTTTATTAAAAAAAATTATATGCGTGTGACTTAAGCGCGGTAGAATTGAAACCTTAGCTCATCCTTAGAAAAACATGACAATACGGGTGATATTGTAATTCAGAGCATAGACGAACGTGTTTTTACCATAAACACTAATGCGTACTGACAAATTGGTGGGCAGAGTACGCCACAAAGCTGCAAAGTTTGGCGCTTGACAATGCGTTGAAGTTTTCTAATGAATCTAGTGCAAACCAATATAGACTGTAAAGCCCCCAATATTACAGATCTGTTTACCTGCCACAAATATATTTGATAAACCTCTTCAGATGTAGCTATAGCGAATATTTCATCACCCTAATGATAGGAGTAAGAAAGAGACATCTGTTGTATTTCTATTCATAAGGTTCTATACATGTTTTTTTAAATGTTTTTTTTTTACCATTATTTATAGTAGATTTGGCTCGCGCTGTAATAGGGTTTAGAGTAAATCAATAAAATAAAAATATTTCATTTTATTTTATTGTTTGTATTAAACTCAAATATTTCTGAAATATTCCGCCACTGATTTCCTCCAACATGTGTATCTTGGTAGTTTCTTTCGAGGAACCTTTTAGGGGTGTTGAAAATATCCAACTTGTCTATTTTACTGTTCGAAATTGTATTTTTATTAGCGAGTGCTCCTTCTGTGCCAGCAAAATCACTAGACAATTCTATCCCAATATCAATTTTAATCGCCTTTATATAGGATGTCCTAAAATTTAAGCAAGATTTGAATTTATCGCCTTTTGTGCAATAAGTTGTTGGCAACAACGAAAAAAATCAATTTGTAAGGTGACAGTTTAGGGTTAATAAAAATGGAGCGTTACACGATACAACAACGTGTTTTCATAATAGAACAATATCTCAAAAATTATGAAATTTTGGCGGCCGCTGTTCGAATGTTTCATACAAAATATGATCGGAATAGTGTTTTAACTTCATCAAATGTGAAGAGAAGAGAGTCAAATTGAAAAATTTAGGGAGACTGAATCAGTTGGAGGCGCTAAACGAACTGGTCGTCCAAAAACAAGCCGTTCAAAGAAGTGTGTGAGAGTGTTGGTGAAAATCCATTTGTCTGTACTCTCTCGTTTCGGTGTTCAGAATTGGCCCCTTAGATCGTGTGATTTAATACCATTAGATTTCTTTTTACAGAGTTATTTGAAATCAAAGGTCTATGCCAACAAGCCCACAACCATCCGTGCATTACAGGAGGAAATTAAACGCTGCACCATCAAAATTCAGCCACATTTGAGAGAAAAAAACAAAGGGCACTGACGTCATCCACCGGGTGGCAACTCTAAAATGGCAATAGGCAGGTCACGTAGCCAGAAGCTCAGATGAAAAATGGACGAGAAGACTGCTGACTTGGAGACCGTGGACGGAAAAGAGAAGTGCAGGGCGACCGCAACTACGGTGGAAGAATGATCTGAACAGACACGTCGGAATAACCTGGATGCAGTCTGCACAATACAGAGTGATATGGAAGCGAATGGAGGAGGCCTTTGTTAAGGAGTGAACGGGAATAGGCTGAGGAAGAAGAAGAAGAAGAGTGATATAGAATTACCAAGGTATAATTATATACTTTAATTCTTCGCAAACAAAAAATCTTCTCAGAACTTCAGAGATGAAATAAAGAAAATCTGCAATACTGTGGACGTCGTTAGATGGAGCAGAACAAGGAAACGGTTCTGGAAGATAAATAAGAATAATTCTCATATAAGTTAATGCAGTGCGAATGAAAGGGTTTTGAACAAAATAATGAAAGGTTCATTTATATGGTTTGGACACACAAACATAATGAAGGAAGAAATAATGTTAAAGAAAGTTTACGTTAATGAAATGAACGAAACATGAAGAAGAAGACCGTAGAAAATGTGGCATGATCAAATCAACTAAATATTTTATGTCGGTCACTTGAAGAATTGGAGATATCGACATGCGTGCATGACACGTGTTAATGTTGAGGAATCCAGAGAAGTATGTCAGGAAATAACGGTGTGGCGGTCCATTGTTTCTGCTCACTCCTTCGGTGAGGTAACGTTTTTATATATACAATGTTCTTATTTAATGCTTATAAACAGTTTGTGCAATATGTTTTAATATAAAAAGCTTCATTTTATCAAAATGTGGGAACATTTGTTTCACGAAACCAGTCATGTAATTCTGTAATATAATATTTTTATTTATTAATTGATTCAGAGAATGTGAGGTCATTCCTCTGCTATACTTTGTTAGTTCTATTTTAACAAACACATATAAAATCTTGTCTTCGTTTCAGGATTGTTAGTATGCATTAGTAATAAAATTATTTTTTATAAAAAAAAGAGGTAAAAAGGTAAAAATTATATAGAGGATTTATTATTATTGTTAATCACATAGTTATTCAATATAATATTGAAAACTTGAGAATTTGGTTACAATTTGTATTACACTAAGGATTTCAACATATTATAAGTAGACAGTATTTTGTTAATTTAAATTGTATTAACGTACGATGTAAAATATAAAAAGAAGAATATCAATCGTGAAAGCAAGGCGCGCTCTGTTTGAAAGAGAAATGCTGAATATGATATTGAAACACAGAATTACGTTTGAAGATATTGTGTATTCTCGGGTATATGAGTAGAGTTGTTTTATTCAAGGCAAACAGCAATAATATAGCGAGCGCGGCGGAGATGGGGTTGAATAATAAGCGAATAGGATTGATAAAAAACAGGGTGAGGCCCCAACCCCCCATTGTCGGCAGACCAGCTATTTTAACCCGTTTGATTAATGAGTGGTGAAATAATGAAAAACTCCAGATAAGATCGCGGGCTACCCCCACCAAGACCGGCGGAAAAATCCGACGTTAATGCTAGAAAGCCTTCGAAAGGAAACAAAACCGAACTAAATTGACAAGCACCCTTCCTCGCCTTGCCCGATCGGTGATTGCTTTGATGAATCGCGCCCTAAGTATACCGGCAGATCGCACTTCCAAAACTGTACAGTCATACCGCTGGCGAAAGCTTTTTGATATGCTGTCAACAAAACAAAAACACATTTACATCTGAGTAACGATAAAAAAAACGTCTTCAAGATATCTTGAAAATTTTAAACGTAATTAGGCTATTCGTATTTTTTTATTTTTTTTATTTACAAATAATCTAATTCTTCCAGTGTCATATCAGGTCTTCCTGACGTATAGACCCGAGAGTAGACGTTTCTTTCCATGGCAGTTCGATACAGCTCCTCAGCGCTCCTCAAACCAGTCCAGTCCCCTATGCTGTGAACCCAAGATATTCACCTACTGCCAACATCTCGTCGACCCTCTATTTTCCCCCCAAAGATCAGGTGCAAATACAATAATAACCATTTTAATTGGGTAATATTGTAGCATAAAATAAAATTCGTTACTATATACGTTGGATCACGTGGAATGTTACATAAAAGCTTTGATCCATTATTTCATGATCTAAGAATGTCTAATTTTTTTTAAATATTGTGTCAGCAATTCAATTTCAATTCCATCGAAAAATAACGAATGAAACAAATTAATGAACTCAAAGTATTTGTCATTTAATTTCAACGGTTCATGCGAAGGAAAAGTGTTCGAATACGTCGGAATTAGAGACGTCAAATTGGTTTTCCGCGCTGCAGGAAAACTTTCATATTCCCCGGTTATCTGCTAATAAAAACTGATGAAAATTCATTGGAAAAAGTTCTCATAAATTGAAAGCTCGTGTAAGTGGATACCGGGGTACACACGTCGGCTCCAGCCGCCAGTTGAACAAATAACAATTATACTAATTGCCCGCACCCACGGCGTGTTTTTTTTAATTCAAACATTATAAATAACATCAATTACAATATTTATTACATCCATACATATTACACAGTTGCCTATCACCTACATAGAGCGGATAATAAATTAGAAGAACATTAAGGGTGTGTTCCGCTGTTCGATACTTCTATGGTATATTTTTACAATTCATCATATTCCAAGGCGAAAAAATAAACGAAAATTAAGGGTGTGTTCCGCTGTTCGACATTTTAATAGCATTTAAAAAAATCATTTGCTAAGGCGAAAAAATAAATAAATATTAAGGGTGTGCTCCGAAGTTCGATACTTCTATGGTATATTCCTAGGCGAAAAAATAAACTAATATTAAGAGTATGTTTCGCCGTTCGATACTTAAATGGTATTTTTTACCATTAATCATTTGCTAAGGCGAAAAAATAAACGAAAATTAAGAGTGGGTTCCGCTGTGACAACTCATTCTTACAATATTAAACATTAGAGAAACAATCGTTTGTAAACCCAAACAGTAACATGGTAATGACTTTTGTACCTTTAACATAATAGGGAAACCTTGCATTGCCATATAACGTCACATCTCATGTAATGTGTACGCCAATTAGAAAAAACAGAAAACTTATAAATTTGGGTTAATGAGTTGTTGATTTTTCAGAGAAAGGGAAAATAAAGAGATGAAAAGAAATTGTTCGGGGAATGCGCCTATTCGTATCAAGGTAGTTATGAACTCTTATAAAACAAATTACGTGCCGAAAAAACAATACTTTAATTTCACGTAACCCTCTTACAAACAAGAGTTTGAAAAAGTCTCATTGATATTTGTTATATTATGATGAAAAATCTAGTATCACAGTGCAATCGATGGGCGAAATTTCTTAACATTTAGAAGGCCTTAAAAATTGTGACTTGAACTGTTTCGCACAGATTAAAATAAAAAATCTTAATATCATAAAGTCAAAGCAGGCAAGTGAAGCTTGTAGCTGTCAAAAGAAGGATGAGTGTAGGATAAATGCCGTAAAAACGAGATCACTAAGAAGAATATTCGGGAAAACGATATATGATAAGGATACTGAAAGACGAAATAAGGAAGAAATGTAAGGTAGATGATTGCATTATAAGTAAAATTAATAAAGGATCTCTGAGATGGATGGATATTTGGAACAAATGGATCAGAGGAGAATAGTTCAAATGTGATATATATAATTTACAAACACCGTGAGTGGAAAGAGAAGCCGTGGAAGATCAATGAAAGCGTGGGTTGACCAAATTAATCAAAAACTGAAAGGCAGTCACATTCGAATTCGGAAAAATTGACTATCGTATATGTTACGATGCATGAATGAAGAAAAATCTCGAGAGTTGTCAGGACGGAGAAGTATGGCGATCAATCCTCTCTGCCTACCCCTTCGGAGAAACGGCGTTTCTTCTTTTGTATCTTCAGTTTCAATCCTGGATGATGAGAGTAAAAACCTACATATTTTCCTTTCTTTCTTCACTCCGCTTAATCTTCAACGATCACGATATAGGAGGTACAGACCATATCGCGGGATATTTACTCTATCCATCAAATATGCAGAAGATTTTTATGTCGTATGATATTATATTTTAAGTCTTATAATATTAGAAGTTAACTAATTGTCTGCGGGAAGGGTATAAATACCCGTTTACTGGAATGTTGGTAGCCGACGGGAAGGGTGTAAATACTTGTTGTAAACTGTTGGAAGCGTATTTTTACATAATTTTAACACATTTTAAATTATACCTAAAATTATATGTTATAATTATATTTCAATTTCAGGCTTCGCGTGTTCATAAACGCCCAAAATCATATACTAAAAATGTGCTAATTTTTGTTGCTTGCAAAATAAATATTTTATTTAATGATTGACAATGCCCTAGCGAAAGGCTTAATTAAATGTTGTATCTAATACAACATTCGTGTGATTCAGTATACGTCTTCAGATTCGGTAGTTTAAAAAAGGAATTCATAAAGAAAATAATTAAATAAGGGAGGATTTTTCCTCCACAACAATAAACATTCAATCATAATGTCACCGTATTAATATTCCGACTCCAAAAGTAATTCAATAAAATCCAATTTGCAAAATTTCGCATTTTCTGAATCTAGAAACTCTAAATAAATAATAATTAAATAACGCGAAATTGGATATTCTCCGAAACAAGCCGAGAGCAACATACATAATCTTTAATATGATAAAGAGAAAAAAGTTGAAATTTAGGAATCTGTTTATGTGATGATGGAAGAAACGCGGCTCCGGCGAGTAATAAAATTAAAATGAATACTTAATACAATATTATTATCCGTTTCCTTGCCGAGTACTTTTTTACAAGAAGTGAAATGTGAAATAGTGTCTAGGACGTACAGTAAACGAGCATTTAAAATATAAACGTCCCAAGGGCGAGACAAAAATCTTTTGTCACACTTAACTCGGCGCTTTCTCATCGCAAGGGTAACTTCCAATGGAAAAATACGTCAAATAAAAATTATCCAAATAATATTTTGTACTAAACAAAATATGTTTTTCATAATGTGCAAATAAATGATTTTTTAAGCTTCTTCTCCGGTCTCAATCTAAATGATTGGTCTGCAGCAAGGAAACGCATCTCCTCTTCCACTCCGCAAAAGAGGTACAGCCCATATCTCGGCAAATCTTGTCTAGGTACTCCTGGCGAAGTCGTCCTCTGCCAATCGATACCTCGACCATTCCCTCCAATACATCATGCAGGAAACATTCGTGTCGCAACACATGACCAATCCATCTCGCGCGCCTCTCCTTTATGGTGTTGTGTATGTGCCTATGATCTTCAACTCTGATGAGAACCTCCTCATTTGTAATGTGGTCCCTCCATGAAACGCGAGTAATTCGTCGGTAGGTCCACATCTCAAATGCCTTCAGCCTTTTGAGTTCTCTTTCGTCCAGGCACCAAGTCTCGCAGCCGTACAGTAAAACACTCCACGCAAATGTTTTTATAAGTTGTTTTTTAAGCTTACCAAAGAAACGGGCACATTATGAGAAACAACAAATACAAAGTGATACACTGATTACGCATGGTTAGATTAACGGAAAATGAAGTGTTGGAAGGAAAGAAAATCCTGGCTTGAAAACCTTCCAGAATAGTTCGGTTGCAGCACAACATCCATGTTTAGAGCTGCTGTATCAAGGGTAGAAATAGCCATGATGTTGTACAACCTCCGATATAGAAAAAAAACAGCAACAACAAGAAGAAAACGATTTTTGAAAATAACTCAAAAGATTTTTTTTTATTATGTATTTTAATATTTTATAAAGCTCGTGTTAAATGTAATACCAATAAAATATAATAAAACTTATATCACTACTAGAAAACATACGTTTTCATAAGTATTAATTAAGTTTTGATGACTTTCGAATTGAATACACTGGGAATGATTGCAGGTAAAATAGGCTAAAAGGTAAATAGGCTAACAGGATACCAGGCACAAGAGTCCGCGTGATGAATACCAGAATAAAATGGAGTAGATAGTGAATTAAAAAAATTATACGATCATATTAAAAGAATAGCCATCAACTTCAACCCAAATTGCACTACATAATCAGCCTCACGGGGCTCGTCAACGTATAAGACCTAAAATATAGAAAGACAGCAAATAATTCACAAGAAATAGAAATCCTGTGATTTTTATTTAAAAAAAAACATTCATTTTAAGTGTGAAGTAAAATATTAGCGCTTGTGAAGCTGTGGTCATCAATGTGCATTTGAGTGGAAACGAAATGAAAACCCTTGACTGGTAATAACGTTTGGATTGAATACGTAATAAAAATGAAACATTTAATTGAAAGGTTATCGGATCCCGGGCGCCGCGGTGGACGGCGATTGGAGGGCGCGGGCCGCCGCCCCTGCGCGCCGGCCATATTACAATTTCATTTAATTCTTATAAAATGAAGAACAAGCAATATCCCCGCGGCGGAGCGCAGCCCCGGCAAGATATAGCTGCGTCTTCGCTTAGCGAAGACACACTTAACCAGCCGCCATCTAGCGGCGGTCGATAAAAACGTAATTACAAAATATTACACGATACCGAAATTGTTATAAATTGAGACAGTAAAACGAATAAACAAGGCGTTCCGCGGAATGAAACTCAATTCTTTATCGCAATTATTAATTGAAAGCGGCCGGTAGCCTTAATGAAAAAAGCAAAAGAAAACTAATCCGAGAGCCAGCGGGAGACGCCACTCGGCCGGTGCCACTAAACACCTTTACACCGCGATGTCTGTCCATCAATTACTCGGACAATCATAATGGGGCCTTCTTTCCAGACGAAGCGATTCAGAGCGCCCGCAATCGCGCGGGTAAATAGGGAATGTTTAGTGTTCGAGGCAAATACAGAAATAATCGAATCCCTCCCGAGGAACATAAATATGTGTACTGCGTAATAATATAGTTTCGTACCGGCGAGCATTTAAATACAACCCTAAAGTAGCTTTATGTTCGCAGGAAACACCTGACATTATTTTCTCTACTCCAATTCCACGAACACGAAAAGCCCGTTAAAATAATAAAATAAATATTAAAAGTATCTAAAACAAACACGGCGAGAAGGCTGTAATGGCCGCGCCGTATATTTCCCCGCCTAATTGCCGTTTTATTTTTGAAGCGGCGTAGCGGCGAGGCGTGCCGGCGTAGAGGTCAACTGTCTTCGTAGCCGATGTTCCGATAGTAGCTAGACAGCGGTGTAACTTATAACTCGCGCTACGTGCCCGCTCGCCGATCGGTGATAGGGCAGAGCTTCCGCCCGCCACCACTTACGGGAGCTTCGGCGGCCAAGGAGGTATTTGCGAAGAAAGACCGGAACAAAAATAGACGGAGAATTTACATGTTGCCCGCGGCGGCCGGGTGTCGCTTACTTATTCTGCCCAACATGCACAGCTCCGCTAAACAGATCCCATTAAATTGCCTCCAGCAATTGCAATATAGACACTTACACGTCCTCTCTAGGTAGTTCTTTAGGTGGTTAAATATGTGTGAGAGCAATTAATGCCCCACACCTTCCAAGAAGTTCGACGTTCAATATCAAATACTCATATCAAGAGATCGTAACAATTAGTTTTATTCCCTTCTTATGGAACGCAAACAGTGGTTTTTTTAATAAAATAAAATCAGAAAATGTATTTTTTATATTCTACAGATAAGCAGTTTCTACGATCTTCGAAATTTTGATCACGGGATACATATTCAAAATACTCGTGAAACTACGCAATTATAGAGTACTCACTCGGCAATTAGAGTAAAAACATGAGTTTTAAAACATCTGAGTCAATAAATTCAACAGCTCATATTATTTACTATTATGTTTAAATATACGACACAATATAATTATCGTACAATATAAATATGTACTTGTATATAGACGTGCTAACTAAATGACTTACCATTATGCCGTTTCCCCGGAGAGGTAGGCATAGAGGATGTACCCCAAATCTGCTCTGTCTTGACACACCCCACGAGTTTCCTCTACATTCAAACATCATACTATGCACGCTAGTCGATTTTTGTGGCCGCCTTTTAGAGTTTGATTAATTTTGTCATGCCATGCTTTCCTTGGTCTTCCACGGCTTGTCTTTCCACTAACACTGCTTGTAAACAATATTTTAAACATTCTTCTGTCATCCATTTGTTCCATATGTCCAAACCATCTCAGGGATTATGTTTGAATTTTATTTACGATGCAATAATTTGCTTTACATTTCTTTCTTATTTTATAGTTTAGTATTCTATCATATATCATTTTCCCGGATATTCTTCTTAGTGATTTAATTTTTATGGCATTTATCCTACTCCCATTCTTCTCTTTGCTAGCTCCAAGCTTCACTTCCATACATAAGGGTTGGCTACAACTCCTACTTCTAGGCGCTACATCCCCGTGTGGGACTTGACCTCCTCCACAACAGTAGATACTGTCTTCTGTCCCAGGCCATATCTCTCCATTCCCCAAATCTTTCCATTTTCTCCCAGTCTTCTTCCACGCAGTCCACCCATATTTTTCTTGGTCTGGAGTTATATCGTATACGCTAGAGCATTATGTCTTCTCCGGTCTCAATTTAAAGATTGGTCTGCAGCAAGGCGACGCGTCTCCTCTTCCAATCCGCTCGGTCCTCGGCAACTCTCTTCAACTCCGCATAAGAGGTGCAGCCCATATCTCGGCAAATCTGGTCTAGGTACTCCTGGAGAGGTCGTCCTCTGCCAATCGATCCCTCGACCATTCCCTCCAATACAATTCGTCTTAGTTCTGTCTTAATTTGTGCATTGATGAAAAATAAATCACTCGGGCCATAAAATTTGATAGGCTGATAGGCACACCGCGTTACGTGTAATTTGAAATGTAAACAGGCGCATCCCGAAGGCGACACTCGGCATTAACATGTGTAGGTCGCTCTGAATGCGGCGCCCATCGGCGCGGGGCGCCGGGCTTTAAATCAAAAATCGATAAATATGCTGTCAATCAAAACCCAGCTCTGTAACCCCAGCAGAGGGGCGGCGAGTAAGTGCCCATACCCCGAGAGGGCCCATTTGCAGTGCGGAGGAGATCGCTCGGAAAAAAAGAAGACATAGGCATTTAAGCACAAAATAAATGTTTTTCAGACGACGAGAGCGATCAGGTGCGGCGGTCCGCGGGAGGGGAGCAATAATGTAGGAGAAATGCGATACATTTTGTCATATCTGACGGAACTGAGATATTCAAATAATGATTGCAGGTATATAGTCAAATTGCCTCTTTTTGCGAGAGTTCCAGTAAAATTTACCATTTTATGCGTTCCGATATTTTATTTCAAATGCGAACATTCGGATCTCTTTTTAATGTAATAGAATTGAAAACGAATCAATGCAAACATACCGTTACAACACAATTCCACATTGATGACATTTTTAAAATATCTATTAACGATGTAATTAATAAAAAAAATAATGTTGTCATTTGAAATTTGGTGGTAGATATGTTCATTGTAAATAAGGAAAATAAAAAAAAGTTTTGTGCAATGTATTTGTTAAACGTAATGTTTATATCGTTCTCCCGATGATAGCCTTCGAAACATGTCGAAAATTAAACTCAAAAGTGGAAAAACAGTGTTTTAATTCATAAAAAAAACGTCATTATGGAATTCCACAGTGTTAACGCCTTAATTTTATCTAAAATCAACATTATATAGTATTATTATGAATATTGGTCATACCCGTAATTGCTTTTCAATTATTTACCAACAATTTCATTACAAAAATCTTTTAGAATCACCTATCACTTATGCATTATATAATATAAATAAAATAATTCAATTTCAACCCCTACCAATATCATTTCATGTATACGGCTAACAGTTATGACGCAGGTACCAGAATACGGCAGCGAGCTACCAAAACTGGTCGAAGCAATAAAATCAAATGGAATTAAACTCGTGTATTGTATATTATAAAGAGATATTTTTTTATTTTCATTATTCTTTTAAGTGATTTCATTTCAATAGCATTATGCTAATTTCATAATTATCTTGACAGTTTCAGCATTTATGCTTTCTAATCGAATGCAAAAATAATTTATATTGAGACCCCCAAAATTGTTTCTATTCACTAATTTACAAACTTTGAAATCAGATAACATGGATACGGAATATTGGATATGATTTTTTACTCTATCTGATATGGAATATCTAAAGTATAGTAATATAATTCCATCGTTAATTATGAGCTTATTAGCATGTTTTTTTTAGTAGCAATTAAATACACAAAGTATACAATTTTCTTTTTAAAACCGTTAATCAAAAAGACGATACGATTTAAAGATATTTAAAATTATACATGTTAATAAGTTCCGACTATTAATTTATAGTGGAACATTATCAATAATTATATGTTTTTTAGGTAAAAACAATTAGAGAGAGGCTATCCAGAGAGACGCCATTTTGTTTTAAATCTGGCATTTTGAAAAAGAAAAAAATAGTAAAAATAAAACGATTTTTTTAAATAGTAAAAATAAAACGATGTTTTTTCAATAATCACTTCCACTTTTGTCTTTATCAACAGTGAAGGATGAAGAAGTTATTAAAAACATATCGTTTTATTTTATTATTATTTAAAATTAACTTCCGTCAACTAGCGAAGTGGAGTAGATCCAGAAGAAGATACTAGAGGGACCATGTAGCCCGAATGGATGGTGACAAACTTTCATACACAACCGCTTATGAAATCCCCTCCGGACACCGCCCATCTGGAAGACCACCTAAGAGATGGAGGGACAGCTGGATCTCATCATCCGACGAGACATGATATCTGTGTCACAGATCGTCAGATCTATTAAAAGAATAAGAAGAAGAAATTCCGTCAAGAGATTTCAGTAAAATCATTACATGTTCATTTTTTGTTTGAGTAACATTAAAAACAATTACTAACTACATGCAAAGAGGATGGAGTATACGCAAAGAGGATGGAGCGCTATACTGTTCTTTCGTTCAAATCAAATCAAATCAGTTTATTTTTTCAAAAAGGTATTACAAACAAGAATTATGGTTAAAGAGACATCTATTGAGAACAAGTAAAATATAATATGTATTTGACACACGTCTATAGAATTTTTAACATTCAAACGTCGTGTCGAATGTCATTTTCAATCGACATTAAGTTTTTGATTAACTTAATCATGACACATTTTCTATGGGCTTCTTATAATCTTTCTTGGGGCATTCACATCGTTAACGCGTACTTTCTTTACTATTCTTTATTTAATCATTAAATCCATGTGTTCAAACCATCTTAGTGAACCGCGTAATACGATTTTTAATAGGCACATGTTTCACTGGATCACATTAAATAAATTCACTAACAGGGAAAACTACGAAACGAAGAGTTGAATAATTTTAAACTTTTAATTAAGTGGTTGCAACTCATTAAAACATCGGAATTAAAAAATAATAACTGTTTAATTAAACTTTCTAAACTAAATGAAAAAGTTGGAAAATATTAAAACTTCGAAATTCGCATACTTTCGTTGCTCCTGCGTTTTCGGCGTCTGATTTATTTGATTAAAAATGTGAGATTGCACAAGTTTCTAGAGGTGGAAAAATAATAGGAAACTTCACCACTTTTAACCTTCTCATGCCCATGTTGTGTAGCTGGTACACAATGCTTCAAATAAAAGTTACATCTCTATCTAAATATTAAACTAACGATACGCCATCTCCCGAATGGACTGACACACTATTCTTTCCTGACATACTTCTCTCGCTTCCTCAACTTCCTCGCTTCCTATTATTTCACGTGTCATGCACGCACGTCGTTTTTTCTATCAAAATAATTAAATAACATCTCTATAAATGTAATAAATATAGTATAGACACATGGAAAGAGAGGATGAAAAAAAAATGTAAAGAATGTTAACGGTGTAAATGGAACAATAAGTGAGGGAAGATCAAGTAAAATGTGGCACAATCAAATATTAAATGTTGCCCAGATGACAGAGTTACGTGAAAAATAATCAACAAAGAAAGAAGCTGGCAAGGTTGGAATCAATGTGTGTTAAATCGTGTGATGTGTTAGCTAGTTGGATTCATGACACTTATAACACTTTTCAACGACCAACCTTTAAAATTTGATTAATTTGGTCATGCCATGTTTTCCTCTTTTTTGTAATTGTAGAATAATCATAGTAATAAAAAAAGTGTTTTATTTATTGAGACGTCCAACTGATGATTACATTAAATTGAAATTTAAAAAAAAAAACATTTTTTAAAATTTATTATATGTGGAAGTTATAAAATTGTGAACAGTTTAAAAAAAGTAACAGGAAAAAAACGGCGAATCCATATATATAGTATGTACCTATAAATTACTAAATGCTTCTTTAATTTTCAAATTTTTGTGTTCCATTGTCTCTGATTATGTTTTCGCTTTAATGGCGGGATAATCAAACAGTTAAATAAAATTTTCAAACGTTTGAAACGAATCTGGTTAAGTTAGTGTGAGTATATTTCTTCAACGAATTGAATTATTTGAAAGAGTCATCTTGTAATGTATGTATGAAACAACCCCAAAACGTTTAAGACACTCGCTCCGGTCGTAGATTTAGGTTAGGAGGCTGCGGACCAGTACCGAAAGAAATTTGCATTCGGCCCAAGAACATATTCGAGGAAATTTATCATGTTTAATGTATTTTTTCAAAGGTGAAGAGAAAACACATATTTCTATGCCTCACCCTGTAGGGCAATGTTTCCGTACCGCCTCAAATCACAGGCGGTTCGTGACAATTTCGATGCAAATGAACACGTTTTTTATTCAGCTTGAACCAACTGATTTTAAAACCGACCACGAGAAGCGGAAAATGGTGAAGAGAAAAAATAATAAGATTATGTAATAATGATTTCAAGACGAAGTAAAGTTTTTATTATACAATTTAAACGGTGATTTTATCGAAAATCTAAAAACCATTTAGCTATAAAAATTATATCATTTTACTAACTTAATCAGGAAGTGGAAGATGCAAATTAACAACGTTTCAAATTAAAATAAATTATTTATTGTTTCTTGCACACTGATGTGAAACATCATACTAAATAATTAATACGAATGAAAACGACTGTTTTCTAGAAGTTTTATTTTATTTTATGTGAATTGTATGGATCGCCACAATACTCTGTCCTGGCATACGTCTCGGGCTTCCTCTACATTCACACATCGTACCATGCACGCACGTCGATTATTCCGACTTTGAATGTGGCCGCCTTTTAGTAATTGATTAGTTTGGTCAAGCCATGTTTTCCTCGATCGTCCTCGGCTTCTTTTTCCACTCACGCTGCTTGTGTATAACTTTTTAACCATTATACTCTCATCCATTCGTTCCATATGTCCAAACCATCTCAGGGATCCTTTTTTTAATTTTATCCATGATGTAGTCATCTGCCTTACATTTCTTTCTTATTTCATCGTTCGGTATTCTAACAGCAACATACAAACAATTCATCTTAGCACCAGCGTCAATGCTTTCAAGTTATTTCATGCACTTGTCCAAGTATAGACTGAACAACCACGGGGACATCACACAACCCTGTTTGACACCTTTGGTGACGTCGAACCAAGATGTTCCGTATGAATTATTAAATATTGATTAAATTTTGTGGCCCTGCAATCTGTGCCAATTACATAGGCGAAGCAGAGTTAGTTATTTGTCAAAAAATATAATTGTGTTTGATATATGTATATATTTTTTAACATGCTGGCAGTCCTCCAAAAATACGAGGCACCCCTCTGCCTACCGCAAAGGTCGTAAGATTTATTTTCTCGCCCGACTGAGGGCATTTTAAAAGAGCGAAAATATTATAAAATATTGCGCGCAATATAACATTCCCTTTTTTGTGGAGAAATAATTTTGAATCATTATGTTACAAGTCTGGTTGACAACTATAATCTCCTAGCTGTGTACCGGAGGAAAAGTTTTTATGTGTAGCCGAGACAAAATGTAAGACGCCAATATATCTAAAAGAAAAAAAAATACCTTCCCATACATTTTGTGTATTGTATATATTATATTAATACTCATCTACCATCGAATTGTTAACCTTTCCACATCTATGCTATAGAAAGAACATGACTACACATTTAAAGACAAGAGTTTGAAATCCGAGAAATGAAATATTCATTTATGAATTAAAACACTGTTGTTTCCACTTTTGAGTTTATTTATCTCGACATGTTTCAAAGGTTTTACACCTCCATTATCGGGAGAACGATATAAACTAACCAAAATTATTACGAAATGAATGCATAGGAAGGTACTCTGCCTAAGTGAACTATCTAAGTTCTCCCGATAATGAAAGAGTAAAGCCTACGAAACATACAGAAAAAAATATACTCAAAAGTGGAACAAACAGTTTTTTCATGAATGAAAAATTCGTCATCATAATGGGGCACTGGGCAATCTTATATCCCATAGGATTGCCCAGTATTTTTTGACCAATGATGTAAAACTACAATGACAACAAACCATCACGCCGTTTCAGAGAGAATGGACCGCCACACTACTCTATCCTGACATACCTCTCTAGATTCCTCCACATTCAAACATCGAGTCATACACGCACGGAAATTCTTTCGGCTTCTGACATGACCAACCTTTAATATTTGATTAATTTGGTCATGCCATGTTTTCCTCGGTCTACCTCGACTCCTTACTCCACTTACATCGTTAACGTATACTTTTTAAACCATTCTTTCTTCACCCATGCGCTCCATGTGTCCGAACCAACGCAGCGATCCTTTCATAATTTTGTTCATAATACCTTCTTTCGCTTTACATTGTGTAAAACTACAAATTTAGTAAAATGATAATGCTTTAGAAAGGTGAGGTATATTATTCACAAAATACATAATAAAAGTTATGAAAAAATACATTTTTTCGTATTGATTTGAACCAAAAGATTTTAACGAAATCCCTTGATGGAAGTTCATTTTGAATAATAATGAAATAAAACGATGTTTTTTTAACTACTTCCAGTATTGTCTTTATGTCGACAGTGACCAGTTTCATCAAGCTCATTAGCATCGACAGATTGGTGACACTTACTCATTTATACACATATAAACTTACTTATTTATATACATATTTCTACCCTAGTCCCTTATCATGAATGTAAAACTTGTTATTAAACTGAACTAAGTTTTGATCTATACATGTATTTAATATTCTTACATCTCTATTTTTTAAGACGGGTTCAGATTCCTTTTTGCATAAGGGTTTCTAGCGCTTATTTTATTTTTGTATAGAATCATTTTTACCACCCCTGATCTGGATATGAGGTTTCTAGCGCTAATTTTATTTTTATATAAAATCACGTTTACCATCATTATATAAAATATATAAAGGAGAAAGTTTATAACAATGTCACCAGCTTGTCGATGCCAGCGAGCCTGGCGAAACCGGTCGCTGTCGAAATATTGACAAATATTATTTATTTTGAACCATATTTACTTCCTATGAAATGAGCAAAATCTTTACTCATAAATATGCTAGAAGATTTGTATTAAATGAATGTGTATTGTGTGTGTGGTTATTAAGAATGTCAATTGAAGGTGCGTTGGTCGCGTCGGTGAAAACATTGAAGCAATCTCGGAATGGTAATGCATACAACTGCCCCGCTCAGCGTAGACCTGTCAGAAATATTGCCGGCCGGGGGTTCCCGGCGACATGTTGGTACAATGGACTGCTTAGCGAGTGCAGGCCTTTGTCAGGGGTTGGTAATAATTGAGCGAGGGCGAGCCATCGGGGATTCTAGTATTCAATTATTCAAATTTTGCGCAAGAGGTCTCATCCTTGCGCCTTATTCGTGTGAATTATATATTAAGACCCCATTCCGACAGGGCGCGATACGCATTATACGCTTATCCAAATCCGAACAGTAACACAGCAACGAACATATATTTTTTTCAATATTATAATCAAGTCGCGGTGAATATTTGTCGATTTTACTATGCCGCGATTGTAAAAAGTGATTTCTAATATGACTGTAATCCGCGCTTACTTTATGGAAAGCTTGTAACTTTTTTACCTTAGGCCTGTGTATGATTTTGTACACTGCAGTGTTGGAGTTTAAACATTAATTTCGTTCAGAAATTCACCTTGAAGTCGCCTCAAATACATTGTACTCACCTGTAAAGAAAAGAAACAAAGCGTTATTTTAAAGCCTAAATAATAAATTTTACTTTGATACGAATAATTAAGCACAAGACATTTCTCATTTAATTGGGAAATGCGCACAAACTTTTTTTAGTGTGAATTTCTACTCGATTTAATGTAAAAAAATATCTTTAACATAATCGGTTATAGAAAATGATGGATATTACGTAAACCGAAAACTTTTAATTGATTTCGTTATCGAACTATTTGGTAAATAAGTTTAAGTACATAGGAACTAAAACTGTTCATTAATTAAAAGTAATTGTTAACATTTCAGTGCACCTGCGCCAATGACCCAAATCATTTCTCGAGGCAAGATATATAGTATTTCAGGAATTAATCAAGACTGAACTAATTGCTTATTTCAGAACAATTAAAGACCCACAGTTGACACTTACACTTTAATCTTTTATTTCGTATTAATGAATTGTAATAATTAAGCTGACGTTTAATTGCGTATCAACACTGAAAATTTCCATATCAAAATAATTTTAAGATAACAGTTTACAGATATAAAAAATAAAAAAAATTACTAATCAATTCGAATTCTCGTTTCTGCCGCGATGAATGGAAACTGCATTTTTCAGAATTAAACTCAACCTACAAATTCAAAACGTTTATCGACATTTAAAGTGCACACATTTTTTTGAATTCTCATTTTTGATTGACGTTTATTTTATGAATTAAATAAGTTTTTTTCTCGGCATGTTTCGGAGGTTTTACACCTTCATCATTGTGATTATCATTATGTTTATGTCATTCTTCTAATGATTAACGAGTTTTTGAAACATATCGAGAAAAATAAACTAAAAAGTGGAAAAAACACTGTTTTAGTTCATAAAAATCGTCATTATAGAATTTCGGTGTTAATGCCTAAATTTTATCTAAAATGTATCACGAAGTTCGAGAAGAAATCGGGTGGTGGTCTAGGGGATAGAACGCTTGGCTCCTGATCCAGGGGGCATGGGTTCAAGCCTGGACGCGACCAGATTCCTTCTTTGCTATTTTCTGCTCACATTGAAGATTGTAATTAAAAATTCTAATATCATTGATATAAATCCTTGATGTTAACCTTTAAAAAAAAAAAAAAAAAGTTTTAATTATATTACGGCATTTTCGCTCGTGTCCAAGCCTTATAATAATAATAATAATAAAAATAAAAATAAAAATAATAATAATAATAATAATAATAATAATAATAATAATAATAATAATAATAATAATAATAATAATGATAATAATAATAAAAATAATAATAATAATAACAATAATGCCCATTGCCCGTGGGAACGAGCATAAGAAACACAAAATATCTAGGTTTGTCTTCTGTGTCACCTGATGTGGTTAAATAGTCCTATCCTTGAATGACAGACTTTGTCACCTTAATAATGACATAATATTTTATGTAGGTTAAAATAGTTTTAATTTTGTTCTGATGAAGCTTGTGTATAAGTGAAACTAGCTGACGTTAACTAAAATTATGTGTTATATAAACTGTTTATGTTATTTACTTATTAACATAACATTTTGACAAACTTAAGGGGTTGACACTGTAAAATTTACAAAAAAAATATACGCAAAATTTATTACAAAAAAATCAAAATATAAGATTTTTTTAGAATGTCTACATACTATTGATTTTGATTCAAATCATTTAAAATTGAAATGTTTTTTTTTCTGTATTAATAATCGGTGATTTAACTGTAATGGTTTTATGAGCGAAAAGCGTAAGACTGTACTAACTCAAAGCTAGTACCGAATAAAAAACTAAGAATATGCTAAAATAGGTAATATTATAGTTTAAAATGTTGTGTATACGTAGGTAGGGACTGGTATACGTAGAGTTCTATTTTTCAGTTTTACATAACCGTTTGTATAACTTTTTAATAATTCCTATTACATATTTCATTTGCGGAAATATGCGAAATCACTGTCAGTGAAAATAATTTAAAATTGACCGATGTTAATATCATTAATTGAGATGGAATCGGGGTTAAACACTGATACTGCGGGCGGGAGTACTCCCGACCTAGCAACAGATGAGCGCCGATAGAAAATAGAGCAGCGAGCTCAATCTGATCAATGCAGTGTCCAAATATCATATACCCACAATAAAATTATTTTAATGACGTCACGTTATAAAAATCAATCATCATTACATGAATTAGGGGTTCAAAAGGTTTAGGGATTCTACAAAATGTCATACGGCGCCATGTTGCATTTACAACAGCAACACTACTATCAAGTACAACTCTCTAACGTCCACGAGAGGTCTTTTTAAAGACCCCGCGAAACCCGGGCAAAGTGGCACAAATTACTTTGTGCCATAGCAGATAGAGAGAGGACGAATGGCGAGCTTCCAGCGCCATAAAACTGGATATACCCAGCTAAGGGAAGGTAACCCAGACAGAAAATCCTCCAGAGGATGCCAAGGAGATACCATTTTGGAAAATTTTCCCCAGGTCATCAATATAGGTGATAGTCAACGTTAGGGAGACCTGATAGGACACAGAAAGAAGAAGAATATAAAATAGCAAAAACCCAGATGACATCGTACGATAATATTTTGAATACAAGAAAACGAGAGAAAAATACTTCGATTTCTAATTTCGAAAGTAATTCGAAATGCACTTGATGCGCGTACCCGAAAACGATCAGGTTTATATTTATTTTTGTTCTGATTATTGCTGTATGACAGTAGTGTAGAAAACAAAAGGAGAACAATTTGTTTTCGAATTTCAAATGCTGATGGAAGGAAATAATTGTAGAGCGGAATAAAGTATTATGACTAAAATTATGAATGGATCGCTGCGTTGGTTTGGACATATGGAACGTATGTATGAAGGCAGAATGGTTGAGAATGTATACGCTAAAGGTGTTAATGGGGTACGGAGTCGTGGGAGACCGAGGAAAACTTGGCATGACCAGATTAATCATAATCTAAAAGTCGGCCATGTTATAAGTCGGAAGAATCGATATGCGTGTACGACTCGCTGTATGAATGTGAAGGAAACTAGATATGTGTGTTAGGATCGAGTAGTGTGGCAGTCCATTCTATCTGCCTTCCTCTTCGGGAAAACGCCATGATGGTTTGTTGTTGTTGTTAGAAATATATAGCTGATTAACAAACGGTTGGTTAAGGGTTGAAAAAATAAAGCTTTGTTTTTCGATTATATCTTATAATTTTATTATTCTATCGCTCCACAGCTTATCAAAATGAAAAATACAGTACATTCCGGATTTTCCTGGATGGATGGTAAAAAAAAGTCCCGTATAATCAATTTCCCGGTTGAAAAACACGAAAAAAATGTTGACAAAAAGACATTGAAAACTGCGCTATATGCCCTTTTCAATTTACTTGGTAAGAAAACTCAAACCCTACTCAAACCTACTTGGTAAGAAAACCCACGTGTTGACAGCGTCACACTTTTTGACTGGCGGTTCAATAAATATTTAATGGTTGCATCATTTTCAAACTTTTGAATTATTTCGAGATTTCATTCAATTGAAAGTACGACTCGTTTATGTTTAACAATTATTATAAAAACTCTATCATAGTAAAATAAAATGAACGACAATGTTTTATGAGTATAAACTACGCTGCAGGTGCTTTATTGCAAACTTGAAACTTTATGATATGACTATAGAGCCACAAACGTATGTTGGTGTTGGCGCAAATGTGAACTAAACGCCCAATGTCATTGTGACAGATTTCAGTTTTTGTTTGCATTATTTGTACTATTTTGAAATATTTTTGTTTTTATAAAATATTTTTTCAATGACTTAAGTGTCCCGGATAATTCGCTTCCCGGTTAACCCTACCTCGGAAAATCGGGAGTGTACTGTAATTACGTAACGATTTCCCACCGATGTCACCAATTAATATAATAGATTTAAAACGTCCAATATGTAATCATTTGACCGTAGGTGTGACGGTTTTAACGGATTTCAAAATTCCAGGCAGTAGGTGCGCTAGTACGAGTTATAAAATGATTTAACAGTCGCCGCGCGGTGATAGATTTCCAGTATCAGTGAAGCGGGAGTTAATTCCTGTCGCGACGGTTATGCGCGCATGACGTGTGTCAAATTTTGCTTGTATAAATTTCTTCCACTTAATATATAAACTAAAACTAACTATCCATCGGACCGTCTCTCTGAAGGAACAGGCAGAAATAGTGGACTGCCACACTTTTCATTCTTGGAATACTTTTCTCACATTCATACATCGTATCATGCACGCACGTCGATTTCGTGCTCTTTACGAGACCATCATTCAATATTTGATTTAATTGATCGTGCTGCGTTTTTTTTCGTCTTTCTCTATTTTTAATAGTTAATATATAATATAGAAAATCTGAAATACCCGGCTTCGAACGGGATAGGTTCATATTTATTTTATTTTATCATTATGAGATTACAAATTTATTCCTAAAACATAATAATTTTAGTTAACTGTTGATAATCGGCAATGACGTATGCGATTACATTTTTTTTATTCTAGAGCACACAAAAACAATGGCCTTTATTTATATTATAGCTAGAAGAAAAATATTCGAAATTTAAAATTCATAGCACTAATGATAACCAACTCTTAAATTTTCAACGTTATCAGTCTAGTCAATTTTGAGTCTATTATATGAACAATGCAGTGCAATAATAAAATTAATGCTTTTCCTTTATATCAGTTTAAAAAAAACATTTTATGAAAATTTGATTCTTTGATTCTTCAACATCATTAAATGTTTTAATTGTATCTCAATAGAGACGAAGATGCAAATTGGAAACTGAATATGGTTGATTTTATGGTGTTTACAGGACTTATGACCTGTCATTGGTTGGGTTAAGTGCACGCTTTATGTAATTACAACATTCACCATTACACCTTTTTCTTTATGACCATGTAAGACAAATTTTTGGAAGTTGTATGTATGTTACAAATCTATGCCTAATTTCACATGTCAGTTTCAATGTGCCATCTATGAAGATTTTGATTACATATGTTAATCTTTTTAAGATTACTCTATATTATCCACATACTAACGCCATCTATGGAGATTAATTTTAGCATTTTAGAACATCTTTATTAACACAATGTGAAAGGCTATCGCCATTAGCGCATTGTCCAGCGTATCGTCAGCTTCATAGCGAAATCCAGTATTCGTATACAAGTATAAGTATACATTCACAAAAAAATATTGTCATCATTAAATGTGTATATTTCGAAAAAATATTTATTATATGTAGTTTTTGTAACACCTGATAATGCCAACGTAGGTTGGCGAAACTGCTGTCGTGACTATCCCATAATAATGTGATGCGTATAATAATACTGTTTCAAAATTTAAAAATTGAACAACATTTTTAATTTGATAGATGTGGGTAAAGGATGAATTTAGCACCGTTAAGCGAGTGTTAAAACAATTACGAGTGACTGGGGGTTGAGGTTTGGACCAAAAATAATTGGTCAACCGATCGAATTAACGCCTGTTACCTGACAGCGGATGGTTTATTAATACACCGATAATGCGGTGGCGATAAATTCAATGACAATTTATAAATTTCTACAATAAAAAAAACATTTGTATCACAAGTAATTAAAAGCAAACATTTCTGAAACAATCACGATTTAATTAACATACTTATAAAAAAACTAACTAACAAATCATCACGTCGTTTCCCCGAGGGTAGGCAAAAATAATGGACTGTCTCACTTTTCTCACTTGAAATACTTCTCGCGCTTCCTCAACATTCATACATCGTGTAATGCACGCACGTCGATTTCTCCGACTCCTCACGTGACCGATATTCAATATTTGATTTATCTGATCGTGCCACGTTTTACTCGATCTTAAACTATTTCTAGTTCCATTTACTTCGTAAATATAAACTTTTTTACCATTCTTTCCATGTGTCCAAACCATTTTCATGATCTTTCATTTGCACCGCATTTATTTCTAATATTTTCATTCGACACTCTATAAAAAACAGTTTATCCACACATTCGTCAAAGAGATCTCATTTCTACTGCATTTATTCTACTTTATCCTTCTTTTCCCAGTTCCACATTCGTTTCTAAAAAAAAACTAACTAACCATCACGCCGTCTCAGGTAGGCAGAAAGAATGGACTGCCACACTTTTCTTTCCTGACATTTTGGTTTGCATAAGTTTACTCGGAAAACTTCAACGTGTCGACAAGTGTAAAACTTTTCGGCTTTGTTGAACGTTGTCTCTGCTCGCCAATTTGTCAGTACGCATTTGGGATTCAAAGCGGATGCACTTTTGTGTTCTGAATTGTAAAACTAACTAACTAACTAACCATCACGCCGTCTCCCCGGACGGGTAGGCAGAAAGAATGGAACGCCACACTGTTCTGTCTTGACATACTTCTCTTGCTTCCTCTACATTCATCCATCTTGTCATGCACGCACGTCGATTTCTCCGACTCCTTACGTGTCCGACATTCAATATTTAATTGATTTGATCGTGCCACGTTATCCTCGGCCTTCCTCTATTTCTAGCTCCATTCACGCCGTTTACATATACCTTCTTTATCATTCTGTCTTCACTCATTGAATTGTAGTATTTAATATTAAAAATAGAGTATAACATTATTGTTAAAAAATAATAAAGAATAAACGAAATTTCTTGCATTACATTCCACATTTAATTATCCATATTTTATTCAAATAAAAATAAGGTATGTATAAGTTTTGGGGGCAAGAAAGGTGCCAACACCGGCGCCCTTGGAAACGAGACCAAATCGGCAATACATTCCACCACAATGGCCAGAGAAGAGTAGAGAAATGTTCCTATTAAAAACCATCACTATAACACTTTTGCCATTGACCCGAGGAGAGTATAATGTTTTATATGAGCTTAGAAGTTTTACTTAAACCTCGCGAGAAGCCCACATTAAAAATAATAAAACTTTATTTAAAAAAAAAAAAAGTACACTTTTCATAATTTTTGTGAATGTATACTTATACTTGTATACGAAATCCTGGATTTTCACCAAAGGGTGGTTAATTAAATTTTTTTTAATTGCATCTCAATAGAGACGAAGACGCAAACTGGAAACTGAATATGGATGATCAAGGTGTTTACAGGACTATGACCTGTCATTGGTTGGGTTAAGCGCACGCTTTATGTAATTACAACATTCCCCATTCCACCTTTGTAATTATGATCATGCATGACAAATTTTGGAAGATATATATATATACTTCAAATCCATATCTATCTTCACGTGTCAGTTTTAATTGGCCATCTATGTAGATTTGATTGCACTTGTGAATCTTTTCAAGATTAACCTATACAACCGACCCACTAACGCCATCTATGGAGAATGATTTTCGGCATTTAGCAAACTACCTTATTAACACAATGCGAAGGCTGTCGCCTATTAACGTATTGTTAGAAGCCGCCAGGAGTATTATTCGATTCTATATGCCAAAGAATTGACCAGAATAATTACAAATATTTGTGAATGTATACTTATACTTGTATACGAAATCCTGGATTTTCACCAAATGGTGGTTAATTAAATTTTTTTAAATTGTATCTCAATAGAGACGAAGACGCAAACTGGAAACTGAATATGGATGATCAAGGTGTTTACAGGACTTATGACCTGTCATTGGTTGGGTTAACCAATGACAGGTCATAAGTCCTGTAAACACCTTGATCATCCATATTCAGTTTCCAGTTTGCGTCTTCGTCTCTTTTCATAATTCATAATAATATAATAATCGATATACAAAAGTAAACTGAATTCTGATAATTAAAATTTCTTTGTGTATACAAGGTATGTACATGCGGAATGGGTGGAAACACCAATTAAAATAATTACATCAGCATGGAGGACCAGAGCGATTAAAAATAACATTTACGGAATAATATGCATAAATATGAGCCTTTGTTCCAATAAATTTTAATTTTGTTAAATTCACGAAGCGATAAGTTGATTACAACGAGCACGGTAATAAAGTTATATTTCGAAATATCAGAGTGTTTATTTATGATTTATTTGATAAGAAAATCATTCGATTGGCGCGCATTTTATTTGAGCTTGTTTTCATTTCGATCGCAATTACTTTAAAACACAGTTTTATAGTTTAATTATTATTGTTTTAAGATGTTTATATCAAAAGTAAAATACGATTATACAAAAGCGTTCGTTTCGAATGGATTTATCGCGGAATGTTGATTATATTTTAGTTGGCGCGAATATAATAAGAGCTCGCATTTTTCATTACAAGTGTAACAAATTAATTTCTATATGTTTGAGATTACAATAATTGAAAAGATGTCGGGGTAATGCAATTAAAATTCAGGCATGCGTGCTTACTGCGATTGCGCACTGCGTCGAGATGCAATTCACAATACTCTTGCATTAATTGAATCCAAATATACAATAATGTAAACTATAATATATTATATAATAATACTTTTTTATATAATGTAAATTATATAATAATACTTTTTTATATAATAATAGCCCATTTAGGCAGTATCAAATCAAATCAAATCAGTCTTTTAACTCAAAAGACATTACAAACAGCAACATGTTTAAGGCATCTATTGAGTACAGGTAAAATATTATAAAAATACAACATAATACCAGGAACGCATTAGAGATGGTTCGACATTAGGAATACAAGATACTTTCTAAAGTCGAGAGTATTTGTCTCCTGAACGCACCTTCACTAATATGAAAGACGTCGATTTCCGAGGAGACCGCGTTCAGCAGACTAATTGCTCTTCCCACCGGTGTCACTAGAGGCAGATAGGTTCTGGTGGCCGGTAGGTAAAACAAGCTGTGCTGTCGCTGACGGAGAAATCTATCATGGACAAAAAGACCAACACCCTCTAGCACGGCCGAGGTCTGATTAATTTAAAGAAATAGTAGTATGTACTCGTATATACGAGTATGTAGTAAGCGGGGAGCAAGCAAATTTAAAAGCACTCAGCATTCCCACAAAAACAAGTGGAAGAGCCCGCCCAATGGCAACATGGTGGGCCAACATGAATAATGAGTTGCAACACGAGAATCTGATAGTGGAGATGAGTCAGGATAGAAAAGTTTGGCGTCTTCGTACGAGGAGGGCCGATCCCGGATTTCGGGAAATGGCAAAGGGAAAGAAAGAAAATCTGTGTTTTATATTTGTATGACAATACGAGTAGTTCGAAAAATTTGATCTTTGAAATTTTATGATAGAAGTTCTAGAGAAATTTAACTACATATATGTACGAGTACATTTAAAAAATATATATTTTTTCATAATTTATAGTAGTTCAATTTAAAAAACAATGAAAATCAGACAAATTAATTAAGTGATTCCTCATATGGTGTAGATATGTACGTGGAGGACATAGCGAATTAAGTATTATAATAAATGGGAATATGGAAGAACGAAGAAAACGCAGCGTGACCAAATCAATCAGAAAGGTTGATAGGTTATAGAGATCAAACAACATTAGAAGATTCAACGCATTGTTAGGAAAGAATCGTGTGGACGGGTGGCAATTTTTTTTTATGTAATATTTTTTCTAACGTAACTTCCGCACGAATGAGGCACGGGTCTACGGATATGGCAGACCAAGAAAAATATTGAAGGACTACTTGGAAGAGAACTGGGAGTAATTAGAAATACCAAGGGAATATAGAGGGATGGCCAGGGATAGGAGCCAGTGGACGACTGTTGTAGAGGAGCCCAGATTCCACACTAGCGCTGTGAAGAAGAAATATGTATTCTTGCATAAGAAAACATGTTTTTTGAATTATCAAACAGATGTGACAAATTAACCGAAAGCCCAACTTCCTGCAAATGAAAATAACCCACCAATGTAAAATACGCTTTCTGTCACCACTTGATTAATACACGCCACATTATTTCATTACAACTATGGGTACTTGCATAACATGGTGATGTCGGTTAACAGTGGAATCAATAGCGCCGTGTGTATAGTGTTACAGCAGTGTAGGCGGAGTTATCCCGCTGCCAATACTTGCAATGTGAGGTTATAAGAACGAATGGTAAAACACGCATGATTGATTGCCATCCCATTGTCTGGTAATTAATCATACACAATTATTAAGTTTGTTATTAAATCTAAAGCATTTAAATATTCCACCAATATTTTCTTTTTTCAGCTTTAAGGTCCGTTTACACTGGACAGTCGTCAGCCGATACCGACACGTCACGATAAAAATGCACATGCTGAAGAGCAGAAACATGTGGGAGACAATCAACAAAATGATTGGGACCATAAAGGCAAAGTAAGGAAGGAATTAACGATGTTTAAAAGACATTGTTAATCCCTTCTACAATAACAAGGCTGCAACGAAGGAATGCCGAAAGGTGGTACAGTTGCAGATAGGAATCACAAGAGGTTATTTTTTTAGCAGGTAGGTCTGCCCAAGCTCAGGAGTCCTGCATTTGTCCATGAGGATTTTTTTTTATAATGGCCGAGCCATAGAGGGCTCCCTCCGTTTACCCGAAGCTGTTATAGGCTCATCGGCGCCTTTCGTCAGCTTCACTCGTGCACTCTCTAGGCCCGTCCCCCGTCCATGCGGACTTACGTTAAAAAAAAAAATATATATATATGTATATTTGCAACCAAGGGGGACCCAGACCACACTTAAGCTACGCTACTCTCCTTCGATGTCCCGCGTCCACGAGGATCCCCCCCCTCTCCTTAGCACAAAAAATAGTAAGGTTAATTGCAGTGTAATTCTAATTACATCAATCCAAAACGCGAATGAGAAGAACCATTGAGCACTATTAAAATGACGATAAAATGAATATATTTAGATTTTTTTAATTTAGTAATTCCAAATTCCATTTTCTTGGGAACCATGAAATGAAGGGTTAACGATCGACTCATTTTTTACTTTTTTTGATACTTGGCACCTTTGTAATGTCCAGCCCTCAATTCCTGCCCGTCCTCTAGGTTATGGAACTCCCATCCAACTATGGTTTATAATCCCTTCTGGGTCAATCAAGTTCGGTTGGTCGCGTTCCAATGCCGATTTGCAGGCCCGCGGCCGCCGGGCGACGCCGGGGCACGGGGTCCAAAATCACGCGGACCAAACCGCGAAAGTAATTAACGCGGGCCACGAAATTCGCGATAGTCCCCACAGCGATGCGGCTTAAAACTTAAGCCAAATAACGGCTTTTCTATTGTACATTTTTGTGACGTGAAGATTCCTCTCATTGGACGGAATAATGCGTCAAATTCGAATTAATTTAAAAATAATACACAAATTATTTTTTGTAAAAACTTTACACAGCATAACTTTCAATAAAGTAATAAACAAATCAATTTAAATTCTATTATATTGTAAACAGAATGCTCTTAAATAACTTTAATACCAATATTTAAATTCAGTAAATTTTACGTAATTATTTTAAGATTATTTATGTACAGAATCATGTTTATGTCATCCGCTCGCCTAGCATGGATTGGAAACGTGTGCCGAGCCGAAGAGACCAGAGCAATCAAGACCCTGTACGCGTCTAGATCGACTGGAGTAAGACCTCTAGGAAGGCCTAGACAGCGCCTAATTAACAATGTTCTGACTGAACTGGCTAGATTGGGCGAATCGGACTGCTGGGAGCAAAAGGCGCAGGATCGAGGAGCTTGGCTAAAATCATCAAGGAGGTTAAAACTCTTCAAGAGTTGTATGGCCATAGGAAAGAAGAAAGAAGAATAATCATGTTTACCACGTCTAATATGTTTGTATATAAAGGAGTCGGGTTATAAAAGTGTCACCAGTAATTATTATATTATTTCTGTATTTTTTTTAATTTTAATTTGATTGTATACGCGTGGATGGATTATGGACTCGAGGAGGATCGAGAAAACCTGGTATTACCAAATTAATCAAAATTTTAAAGTTCGCCCATGTTAGACGTAGGAAGAATCGGCGTGCGTGTATGACTCTCTGAATGCATATGTAAGAAGCTAGACAGGTGTGTCAGAATACAGTGGTGTGGCAGTAAATTCTTTCTGTCTACCTTTCGTGATGATAAATGGTGTGATGGTGTGTTTGTTTGTTTTTATAGGGTGTAAAATGCAATGATTGGTCATCTTCCTACGTAGGTAAAACTTTGCTTATCTAATAATCATCTTGTGCTTGAGTTGCTTATCTAATAATCATTTTTCGGAATATGCAAATCATCTCATTCGAAGAGATCGTTCGTTTAACGAAGATAACGGCATTGAAATTTTACACATAAATAATCTAAAAATAACTTTTAAATAATAGAAATTTAACTGTCAATTTTGGAAGTTAAAAATATCAAACACAATTAAGATATTGTAAACAACCAAGTAAGCTTAACATCTAGTCCCATAAATGATTTATTTCCCCTGTATCATAATTCCAATTAAACAACAATTTCCCCTGCCACTAAATATAAAATCCCCTCCTTCCACATTTCACTCGTCTTCTAGTTTATAAGTAATAAATCTATTTCATTTAAAGGCGGGCCACACTGTTTTAAACAAGCTCTCCACATCGGTCTCCACCGGCGGTTTAAAACTGTGTAGACACTTGTTTGAAACCAAAATTCGTTTGACCTTCAACAAACTTTGTGGACGGACGCGCGTTTAAACACGCATTCCACGTGTGGAAAGCTTGTTTACAACAGTGTGTGGACGCTACACCAACCGTGGGCTCCACAGCTCTCCACCAATGTCACCCCTGTGGGAGTTTGTTTCAAACAGTGTGGCACGGCCTTTTAACTATTAAAATTCATAAACTGAAGAAGTGAAGTTTGTGTCCCAAAATATGTTTGTGAAAAGTACGAAAAACTGTTGTGATAAATCAATGTTTCCAAAAAATTATTCAAATGTCAAATAAACGATTTAAATGTGAATATTAATTATCAAGATATAATAAATAAAAATTGCGTGTATCGTAAACACTGTGGAATTTTATACAAAATAACTTTTATTAATCAACACGCTGTTTTAAAAAAACATATCGAATAATTTCCCTTTACTATCGGGAAAACAATATAAAATCGTTTTTATCAATAATAAGGTTATTTATATATCTAAAGTTTATCTATAATAATTATAAAAATATGACATAAGTTAAACAAATGACGGTTTTGAAGTATTTTTTTAAATGTTTTTTTTAGATACATGATACGAGTACATACGGTATCTAAACGGGTCTGATGATTAAGTGAGATTTTCCCAAGCTTAATTAGTGGGTTCATTCAGCATTTCATCTCAGAAAATCTTACCATTGCGACATACCATATTTGACTATTGACGAAGTGCATTGAAATTAGTTCAACGTTGAGCGGGTAGAAGCATACGGAAGGATTTTACGCCTAGGATAGAAGAGATATTCACAAGTATAGCATTTTATTTCTTTTACTATCACTCTTATACTTATCAATACAAAATAACTAAATAACTAACCATCTCGCCGTCTTTCCGAAGGGGTAGACAGAACGAATGGACTGCCACACTTTTCTTTCCTGACATTTATTTATCCTATTTTTCAAACATTCATGCATCGTGTCATTTTCTCCGACTCCTCAAGTGGCCGACGTTCAATATTTGATTTATATGATCGTGCCACGTTTTACTCGGCCTTCCTCTATTTACACCGTTAACATAATCTTTTTTTTACCACTCCTTCTTTATTCATTCTTTCCATGAGTCCAAACCATCTTTATGTTCATTACATTATTTGGTTCATAACACTTTGATTCTCACCACATTCACTGTTTATATTTTCATTCGACACTCTAGCATACACAGATATTATGAACATTCGTCTAAGAAAACTTTTTTATTTTTACTGTATTTATTCTAGTTTCATCAGTTCCATGCTTCGCTTCAATACATAAGGGTCGGCACAAGAGCACCACTGTGCACTGCCTTAAAACATGTATTATATGTAATTATGGTTATACGAAGTTGTAATTTTGTAAATAAAATTAAGAATGTAATACGAATGCTTTAATGAATCTAGCCAAATACAGTGTACTTACGCACAATATTGTAGCGGCGCTCGGAATTTAATTATTTTTTTGATAATAAACATGTGGGAAATTAATTGTTCGGGTTAACGGACTTACATACCTTTTACAACACGCGATCTTTCAATCAAATGAAACGAAAAATATGTAATTTATTTTTTTAGTGTTTGTAATTAAATTATTTCTCGGGTATTTAATATAAAACTAGCATTAGCATATTAAAAAATATTTTAAAGATATAAATTTGATCTAAGTAAAACTGATTTTATGTGGAAGGGCGAAAATATGTTACATAATATTATTACGATGAAAATACATATTAGAAAAATAAAGTTTATATATATTACGTAAATCTACCAACGAATTCTTATATTATCAGAACTAATTTCGTCTTATTCACCGTTAACTGAATTTTTGTGTATTGATATCTAATTATATATAATATTATAATATGAATATTTATTATTATTATTTTTTAATCGCTCTTTACATCATGACAGCATGAGCTAAATCGATGTAAAGGGTATTATTATAGCTATCATAGTGATAGGTAACTAATCTATCGCTATTTTATTTTGTCACGTGAATTCTACACCAGACCAAAGACAGTGTGACAATCACATTGCCCTCGCCGGGAATCGAACCCGGAATCTTCGGGGTGGCCAGTCAATGCACTTACCACTCGGCCACGAAGGTCGTTTGGTAATTTCATTTGGTAACACCTTATTTTCTTCGGTACCTACATATAGTTTTTTTTATCATTCGCCCAGTATTCTCACTTCGAATACCCTCTTAATTGGTGCAGTGGAGTTTGTTTCTGATAAGTATTGTGGAATGGATTCCAAAAAAGTTGGTCTCAAGCAATAGATTGATTCGCGATGTTCCATAATCCAAATTCTTGAACACATCCAAAAATTGTTGTATATTTAGTGGGATTTCCGACAATCTCGCTTGTCCGAGGGAAACAAACCCCACCGAAGCTAACGTGAGAGAAATGCGGGCCGATACATGGCGGCGTGTTGGATAATATAGGCAGCCCATATTTGAATTTGATCGAAATTTAATTCTGAAAAGCGGCGGAATTCGGCGCCCGGCGCAAATTTGACCACGGACTCCCCGGGCGGCGATTTACCGATAAAGCTGTAATTGTTAATCGAATAGTTGGGAAAACAGGAAATGTGGCGACAAATAATCACTGAATATTCCAGGGGCATTTCGATGTCACCCGCCATACCAAACAAGCGAGTATGGTATCGTTCACCAATCGAAGAGCATTCTTCAACATGCTATATTATAATTTGCGTATAACCAAACATGTGATTATGAAACAGTATTCTTTTGTACCTTTAAATAATAATAATAATAATAATAATGATAATAATAATAATTATAATAATAATAATAATGATAACAACAATAATAATAATAATAATAAAAAATAATAAAAACTAACTAACCATCACGCCGTCTCCCCGAAGGGGTAGGCAGAAAGAATGGACTGCCACACTTTTCTTTCCTGACATATTTCTCTCGCATCCTCAACATTCATACATCGTGTCTTGCACGCGCGTTGATTTCTGTGACACCTCACATGGCCGACATTCAATATTTGATTTATTTGATATTGCCACGTTTCCCACAGTCTTCCTCTATTTCTGGTTCCATTTACATCGTTAACATATATATTTTTTTAACATTCTTTCCATATGTCCAAACCATCTTGATTATCCATTCATTATTTTGTTTATAACACCATCATTCGCACCGCATTCACTTTTTATATTTTCATTCGACACTCTATAATACACAGAGTATCGACACATTCGTCAAAGAGATCTCATTTCTACTGCTTTCATTAATTTCAATTTTGCTAGTTCCATTATTCGCTTCCATACATAAGGGTCGGTAAAAGAATAACATTGTGCACTGCCATTCTAGCTTTTTGGATAGGTTTTTGTTTGCGATGACATCTAATAAAGATTATGAACAATTTTGAATAAAGATCTCAACTCCAATATATATTAATAAAAATTCTGAAATAAAAAAAAATACGAGTACACATAGTTTTATAGTTTTGAGTGAAGTTTTGGTTTCATAAATTTTAATTTTAATAAATTTAATTAAATGTTTATAACTCTAAATCCTCGTCAGGTCAGTCATAGCTAGGCATAACACATTAACTACCAAAAGCAGACTAGTTGGCTTTATGCTAACAGCCGTAAACGACCAAACACCGATTACTCGGTTTTTCTACCTTACGTACTAATGATGGACGTGGGACGGGCCTAGGAAGTGAATGAGCAAGGCTGACGAAAGGGCGTCGCTGCGCTCTATAACAGCCTCGGATAAGCGGTGGGTACCCCTTCTATGTCAATTGCCTTCTTCTTCTTCTTCTTCTTCCTCAGCCCATTCCCGTCCACTCCTGTACAAAGGCCTCCTCCATTTGCTTTCATGTCATTCTGTCCTGTGCAGACTGCATTCAGGTTATTCCGACGTGTCTGCTTAAATCATCCTTCCATCGTAGTTGCGGTTGCCCTGCACTTCTCTTCGCTGTCCACGGTCTCCAAGTGAGCAGTCTTCTTGTCCACTTTTCATCTGAGCTTCTGGCTACGTGACCTGCCCATTGCCATTTTAGAGTACTTTAAATAAGTACCTACGTACTTACGTACTTACGAGTACTTAAATAATTCTCACAATTACGTAAATACTATATCAATTACAAATTTGAGCAATTAATTAAAAAATGATATTTACTACGAACTTTAAAATTTAAAAATTAATATACTTTAACTTAAAATTTCAAAATTCGTTGGTGAATAAAGTTTTAAGCGCATTCTGTGATGTTTCGGTCACAAAGCTAGCAACAGAGATAATCTGAAAGGCCGTAGTGAGTGAAGGGTCGCAGCGGTGGGATCAACGACTTTCGGGGCTGCGGGCTGCGAAGGGAAATGTGGAACACCTAGGACATTAATAAGCCAACATTTTCCACGAGGCAAGATCCTCAACAATGAGTCAGACGCGAGAAAATGTATCTAGGGTGAATGAACCAGATATTGACCGCTTGAATAAAAATTGATGCCAGAGGCATATTTTAAATCTCATCAGATTCGATGCACTTAATGTTGGAACATTTAAATTAACACTTCATATGTAAACATCAGACTGAAGTGGTAATGGGCGGGTCATGTGGCGAGACAGAGTGAGGATAGATGGACCCAGAAAATAATAAGGTGGAGACCATGGGAGAATAGGAGAAACGTCGGCAGGCCGCAAAAAAGGTGGGCCGACGACATTGCTGCCGTGGGGGGGAAATGTGGCTACGGCTGGCAGGAGATAGAGACGAGTGGAAGGAAAGGGAAGAGGCCTATGTCCGGCAGTGGACCGATAAAGGCTGACGAAGAAGAAGAAGAAGAAGATGTAAACATGGTCAATCAGTGGTGTTGGAGTTAATTATATTGATATTATTAGTGTTACAATTTGAAACACTGTTATAATATCACATTTTCTTTTTATTCACGAGTGTCGCGACAGCTTGCCCGATGATCATCATGTGTTACAATAAACAGTTTATTGTAACACCTGATGATGCCAACATCGGTTGGCGAAATAGCTGTCGCGACACTCTGAGTGAAAAAAAGAAATTGTGATATTATAACAGAGTTTTAAATTTTAATAGTAATAATGTTTAAGTATCATAGTGCTTCGGCCAAAACAACAGATTATATTGATATTAAATCACAAACCAAAAAGAAAAAAAAAACGAGGTTATTTAAAATAATAAAATTATTATAAAGTAGAAAAGTAAGATAATTGAAGAGAAATTTATTATAAGTAAAATAAATCTTCTACGATCTAACACAGACTTTGTGTATGTCAACGTGACAGATCAACAGTAATAGTGAGCATACGAGTGTTATTTATTTATTTAAATATTCTGCGATGTACTCAACGTAGTGGTGACATATGGTTCTGAGTCGTGGACAATGACTCTAAAAGAACAACAAAGAATCTACTGGTTTGAGAATAGAATACTTAGAACGATCCTGGAACCCAGACCCGGTGTTGCAGCGGGAACTTGGAGACATAGGACCAGAAGATCCGTACGATGACCCAGAAGCCCCCTATAACGAGCACCGTGAGAGCCGGTCTCCTAGCATGGATTGGGAACGTATGCCGAGCCGAAGAGACCAGAGCAATCAAGAACCTGTACGCGTCTTGACCGACTGGAGTAAGACCTCTAAGAAGGTCTAGACAGCGCTTAATGGACAATGTTCTGGCTGATCTGGCTAGGTTGGGCAAATCGGACTGCTGGGAGCAAAAGGCTCAGGATCGAAGGATCTTGTCGAAAAATCATCAAAGAGGGTAAAACTCTCCAAGAATTGTATGGCCATAGGAAGTAAGTAGTAAGTACTCAAATTTCAAAGGCATCCAGTTTTTTGTCAAAGGCATCGTAGCTTTTATCAAGGTCCATGTTTTCATACCGTAGAATTAAACGGGAAGCACGTAACATCGAACTATCCTCTTATCGCAATTCGATGGGTAGGTCTCTGTTCAGTTCAAATAACATTGTATACTAATAATGATAAATTTATAGTATACACCTAATATTTGTGATAAATTTTTCCTAACAGTTAAATGAACGGACTACAATTGGTGCATTCGCCACACTTAGAAATGATGCAGAATTTATATTTCGAACTTACACGTAGAGAATTTAATATAACAACGAGATGCAATAAGCTGTAAATTCTCGGTAATAATGGTTTCTAGATCAAATTCTCATGACCTGTGCTCTACCTATAACGCCAGTTTTATATGTCATACCGTTGCATTGTACATTGTAAACGCATCTTGCATAATCTCAAGTGTATGAAATCCGTGGGTCGAGGAATACCTACCGGAAATTAAGATGAAAACGACTTCTTATTGTCATGATGTTGTCCGAAGATGAAAGTGGGCAATCCAGTCGATTACCATAATTCGCAAAATGGGAATTCTTAAACGTCCTACTAAACCACACCGCAATAGTATTCCTAATGTCCAAAAAAGCAAAAAAGTGTATAATAACAAAATGAGCACAACCATGCTAGGCGTGAGTCATAGAGATAAAATAAGAAATTGAAAAAAATAGACACTGAACCAAAGTTGCTGACATCATGGATCGTACAGCTAAATTGAAGTGGCAATGGGCTGGACATATAGCCAGACATGATCATACCAGCTGGATACCCAGAATACTCTACGATGGAGACCTTGGACAAGGAAGACGAAGCAAAATTTACGTAGTAGAGTGGCAGCGTTTGGTATTACAGCTTAAAATGTTCATAAACAAAACATAGTAAGTCTCTCAAGGCACAAGAGGCCTGCAGAAAAATAGTTGGAAAATTTGTGTAAGAACAACCCTTTCTATCAGTAAGTTTGCTCAACGCGGCGAAAATGATGATCGTAATGTAGAATTCTTGTATATGGCGCAAAAAAAACCCATTACAGTATATAGGGAATGTATCCATACAATCATACCGTTTCGACACGCGATTTTAAATACGTGAATGTTTTGCTTATAGGTTTCTAAGAATCTTATTGATTTAAGTCGCATATCTGATTACTAAGTATTACGTAGTAAAGTTGTTTTGTGTCTCTTTGGTCCAGAGCATAAGTTATTCGTCTCTTGTTATCCCGCTGAGGATGTCGGCGTTGGTATAACCTAGACACCCTGTCCTCTCGTCTCGTACATAATCATTTCTAAAACTTATTCATATTTTATTCCAACCGTTCTACATGTTTTACCATAAATGTATAAATAAATAATATATGCTGCATAATGCCGTGTATTTTCGTGAAACAGATTTTTCACCGAAATATTCTATCTACTTTGTTATTGTATTTACATTAAGAGTTTATGCGCATTTTCGAAGAATCGTAAAACTACTTCAAAGCGAATTGGTTCATATTCAAAATGCCGGCCTGAGCGGTGTTAATGTTGTCACGAGCGCTCGAGTGGAGGATCGCTGGGCCATTGTTCACGCTCCTTCGCTTTATTAGCTCGGTAGCGGAGCAGTGTTTCTAGGATAAAATCTTCGAATAATGTGTAAGATTATTGCTTTTATTACGTGGCTACTTAGTTTCGTGGTTTCATTTCGGATTGCTTCATCACGAGGGAGCTTGCAACAATCTTCATATGGTTTCAAGCTACATCGACAACATCATCGTAGCTATTAAAGCGTAGGCGCTGTCGCCGATGTTCGCAGAAAATTGCATTGCAAAATTAGTTAACTGGTGCCTCTGAATATGAGAGAAATTTGGCCAAACCTTTCATCGCAAAGCCTAGAGAAATAGTAGCTTTTGTTGCACATAAGAAAAAATAACTTATATAAATCTGAGACGCTCTATATAATCTTTCTTCTTTACTATTACTATCACTTGAGAGTAGGTGTCTTTGTCCCTGCTAGCTCGAATCAGCTCCTAAACAGTTTTAAGCCTGTCCATTCCTTTATGCTGTGGAGCTAGGAGATTTGCCTATTATGAACACCCTCTACTTTACTCTCCATGATCACGTGTTCATATTTTTTTAACACATACCCTAAATTTGACACCTAACGGGTTTTTAAATATTTTCCAGCAAATCCCTTTTGATGCTTCTCACCTACTACGAAATACCACTTTCAAAAAAATCTTAGGCTTGAAAATACTTATTATATGTTTGTTTTTTAATTTTAATTTTATTTTTGTAATAAGGCGTTTGTTGTGTAAAGGGTAAAAAAAAACAAAGAAACATTAATATCTGTTTTATATTTATATTTGTTCCATTGAATATATTTGCAAAATACTTAGTGAAGTACATTGATCTTGCTGAGATAAAACCAATGTATAGATAAGTAAGAGCTGACTAAAGAAGCAATAATTGACTTATTGGGTAATTTATGAAAATATTGACAAGAAAACTGATATACGCTCTAAGTGTTTTCAATTTTAAAATCAAATTATTATGAGTTATTTGTTTTCGATTAGACGACTCCGTCAAATAATGTTATTAAATGTTGGCTTCCATAAGATAACGATTTAAGCCTAACAATCCAATAAAATAATATCAAACCAAAAATAATCAAAGGTTAAGAGAAACAATTACATATTTGCATAGTCGTTCGAAAATGTTTTCACGATAAACGGAATAATAAAAAATAATTGGATATCATACTAGATTTTTATGAGTATTTAAAATTATAAGTGAAAAGGTAATTCAAATTATTCATTTTGGGTTTAAAATACACGTAATATTAAATATTTGCTATACAATTTATTATAACAACAATCTCTGTTTTTTCACTATGAATACCGTTGTAATTTATGGAAATTAAGCTTGGGACTGGCAAAAAAATGATGAAAGTAGGATAAATGCCGTAGAAATGAGATCACTGAGAAGAATGTGCCGGAAAACGATATATGATAGAATACCGAACAACGAAATAAGGTCGAAATGTAAGGCAGATAATTGCATCATAAGTGAAATTAAAAAAGGATCCCTCAGTATGTTTGGACATATGGAACGAATGGACGAAAGAAGAATGGATAAAATGTTGTATACAAGCAGTTTTAGTGGAAAGAGAAGTCGTGGAAGACCAAGGAAAGCATTGCATGACCAAATTATTCAAATACTGAAAGGCGGCCACATTCGGAGTAGGAAAAATCGATGAATGAATGTGGAGGAAGCTAGAGATGTATGTCAGGTCAGAACGGTATGGCGGTCCATCCTCTCTGCCTACCCCTTTGAGGAAACGTTAGTTAATAACTTTCGTGATTGAAAGATTAACTCAATCAAAATTAAGGAGATACTTAAAAATTATTTCCTTGACCACAAAACACTGTTTTTTTCTTCATATATTATTTTAATACTTGACTCAGGTTACAAACTATCCTTAAAATAAATTTATAATATTTGATTTCAAGTAATGCATTAGTTATACTTTTATGGCGTGGTATAAACTATAAAATATTATATATTTTTACCTATTTGTCCACCGTTTTTTTTTAACTAGGGTAAGTACAGTCCTGATACATATTACATAGTATTGAATGATAGTATTTTTACTTCTTATCTTTATTGAATCTTGAAGATACTGATTGGCAATTGAAATAAAAAAGTGGTCTGTTTTATTAAAAAAATTAAAATACTGCATTGAACACATCGCACGCTTAATAGAACACTGGCTTAACTCAAAAAAGCAAATTTTGCTCAATCTGACATGAGTCGGTGTTTTAACAAAAACAGTCGAAAAACACGTACGAATGGATAGCGTTAACATTGTGAACGATTATCGTACGTACGAATGGATAGCGTTAACATTGTGAAAAATAGATGGATAGCGTTAACACAAGCCTCTGTCCAATGTTAATTCAATTGTGACCTAAACCATAATCGGTCAGTTTACTACTAAGCGTGCGACATGTATAATAGAAATATTTAAGTAAATAATTGTTTTTATTGTACACATATTGGAGAGCATATTGCATAAAATTCTATTTTGGTTTAACTAATATGAATGAAAACGTCGGTTTTCTAGAAGTTTTATTATATTATATTTAAATGACATTATCAAATGTAGCATTTTTAGTTTATTTATAATTGTGGTTGATTCATGCAAACAGCATCTGTTTTTTTTTATGCAAACAGCATTTCCAGCGAAATTTAAAATCGCAATTGCAGACAAATTTTGCTCCAAGATTATTTATTAAAATGCAGAACGTTTGGATTTTTATTCCTGCGAAAGGTGGTTTGAATCAAAACTTGATCAAAGAATTTCATTTCTTATAAAGTTTGAGTTTATTAAAACAAATTATAAAAGTACTGGATTTAAAATCTTGATATATTATATAGAAAAAAAGTTTTTAATGAAGAAACTTTCCACCGGGGGTGAAACATGGCGAAATAATTGATATTATCGGCGGTCAAAGCAGCGTTAGGGGTTGATTAGTGGCATCGGCGAGGGGGTTTGAAAGCCCACGTCGGCGAAGGGCTTGCCAATCATCAACTAGGCGCGGATTTATGTGGCTAGACAAAAATCCCTGACATCACCAGTATACGAGTGAAATTGAAATGTTTAAAAGCTGGATCAACAGAAGATTTGACCGCAAAAAATCCTTCATTAACGTTTTCGCTTACACTACGTTTTTAACTATATTTCTACATTATCATGTGCTATTGTCTTATTTTACTTGATTTGTGTATTTTTTCTACGTTTCATGCCATTGACTTTTTTTACTTGATTTGTGTATATCTTCTCTATCTTTTGCTATTGCTTTAAATTACTTGATGTGTGTACGTTCCTATATCTTATACTAATATCTGCTTTTACCAGACAGTTGCATGAACTGAAGGGGGTGCATAATAAATGCATGGCAGTATTACGGAAATGTCCATTTGGATATAATATGTGTTATTTTTATTATTTTTTGTATTACTATTGTACATATAAAATAAGAGAAACATATAAAAAAATAAAGGGAAATTATATATAATTCTACAATACTGAGGTCTAAAGAGTATGTGTAAAGGAAATAAAAGTTATGTTTTTTATGGTATCTTAGGTATATCTATGTAACTTGTCTTCCTTGACCGACGTTTCGGATATCGTTGTATCGTCTCCGTCTTCAGGGTAGTTATATACGTGTGGTGTGGTAATGTAAGCTATACTCCTACGCTGTGCCGTGTCGCCATCAGTATAATAGTGTGAAAAAATGTCCGCGCTTAGTTTCTATAAAAGTTTTTTTTCTGGCATGTAAAACCCAAAGAGACGTGGTTTATAATAATGTAAGCACCCCATTTTTCAAACTACATTTTTTTCTTTCAATTTTAATAACTGATTTGAAAAAGCTTAATCACTTACCTTGGGCTGCAGAAAAGAAAAATCACAGTGAAAGACGTTTGAAACATTAAAAAAAATACACAATTATCACCTCGTATCAAGCAGTAATGTAAGTAAAAATAATATTATATTAATAATACGCACATAATCAAATTTTACATCAACGATTATTTGAAGAATTTTTTTTATCATTAAAATATTTATAAATAATTTTGAGTTTAATGTAAAAAGAATTTAATGTAAATTTCACTATAAAGTAATTAATTTTCAATTTAAATACAAATAACTCTTGACAATAAATAAAAAAATTTAGAAATGTAACGGTTGAAATAAAAAAAAACTTAATAAAATACTAACACAAAAGATTTGAATTAATGGAATTAGAATTTGGTGCACAATCTCCAATGTGTGCTGAAAAATATCTTTATCATAAGGAAGGAATCGGGTATTGAATTTTAATTCAAGACAAGCATTAGGCCCTAGAGTTTTGAGTTTTTCTTTAAAATATAATATAATATACCGCGACTAATTCCCGAGTATTGTTTTTAAAAACAAATTTGTTATTATTCTAGATGTTTCTATTATAGACAGACGTATTTCCGAAATGAAAAATCAGCATTGAATAAAAATAACGATCAATATAAGAAACGAATCCAACAATATTAAACAAATGTATTAAACATCAAACAAATAATAAGTATGTGTTTCTGATAAGGATTCAATGAAAAACATTTACAATGTAGTTTACAATACGCAACACAAAAAGATTAAACAAGCCGTAAATGGCCGGCGGAATAGCTTACATATACGTCAGAAATTATTGTTATTATTTTGATAGTACGAATAGTTATTGAAAGTTTTGAAATAATAGTTTTGTCGAATGTGCACTTGAGTTCAGATACGGCGCTCGTGCGCGAGTGCCGATATAACAGCATTATCTCTGCCCTGCAATTGCTTGAATTAATTCAAAGTTGTTTAAACATATCAAATTGTTGCGGAGTTGTGATTCAGTACACAAACTATTCATGCGAGAACCCTCGATACAAATTATGTTTCACGAAACCCGGACATAGTCTCGCACATTGTTGCCGAAGAGATTGCTCGTTTAAATTTACTTCATAGCAAATCTGATCGTCCCAGACTAGATTTAGGGACTCATCTGTACTGTGGATGACGGCTTGCCGTGATTGTGTCTATTTTCCGCATTTATTTTTTCAGGAAATGCATCACACGTGAGCCTACCTAATGAACGTCAATCCCGGGAATGCCAGAATAATTTGCAATAAACTTCAAACGTGAATATAATATAATACCTATCACGCATTTATGAAGTACAATTGATTTCAGAGATGTGGGGCTAATCCCGAGAAAGATATGGTTTTCAACGATAATCTAAACTTGAAACTTCGACAAAGTATTGTTAGTTGCTATATAGTTGTTCTGTTTTAATATACGACTGTGAAACTTGGACTCTGTAAGTGAATGTTTTGAAGCGGTTAAAGGCGTTTTTCGATTGGGCCGAGATAACCAAACAGCAGAGCTGAAAATAAAAATTGGACTAAGCTGGGCAGCTTTCGGAAACATGGGTTACATCCTTAAAAAACGGAAAATACCGATCAACCTGAAACGAAAAGTCTATGAAGCCTGCGTTCTGCCAGTTGGTAGGTACTTATGGTCTTGAAACGGTAAAATTGTCCAAACAAAGTGCCGAGAAATTACGAGTGACCCAAAGAGCCATGGAAAGAGCCATGTTAGGAATAAGCCTAAGAGACAGAGTCAGAAACGTTACGGTGAGAGAAAAAACAAAGGTCACTGACATCATCAACTGGGTGGCGACTCTAAAATGGCAATGGGCAGGTCACGTAGCCAGAAGCTCAGATGAAAAATGGACAAGAAGACTGTTCACTTGGAGACCGTGGACGGTAAAGAGAAGTGCAGGGCGACCGCAACTGCGGTGGAAGGATGATCTGAACAGACACGTCGGAATAATATGGATGCAGTCTGCACAAGACAGAGTGAAATGGAAGGCGAAAGGAGGAGGCCTTTGTCCAGGAGAGGACGGAAATAGGCTGAGGAAGAAGGAAGAAAGGCGTTTGAGATATGGATATACCGTAGAATGCTCCTTATACCGTGGATCGATAAAGTCAGTATGCAAATGTACTATAGAGAGCCAGAACCAATAGAGACCTGTTGTCAAGTGTGAATATAAGAAAGGTATTTGGGTCATGTTCTAAGGGGATGAAAATAACACCTCCTTCAGCCTTGGGGAAGGCAGAAGAGATTGCACAGTAATGAGGAGAGGTAAGGATCTGTCCCTGTTATCTGTTAAGTGATCCAATGGTTGGTTTGACTAAACACGGCACCAAAAAAATAATAAGTTATAAAATACACTGTGTCAAGAACTTACTAGCCGGTTTCCATTATGATTATCCTTCTTAGATGCGTAACAATATAATTATGTTTTATACTCTGTTTTTATTATTATTTGATATGATGACAAAGCTGATTGAAATAGCTTGAATATCCTTATACAAAAGGGGAACCCATAATTGTACGATCATTGTTTATATGAAAGTCTCGTTTTGGTAGCCGTCTTGAATAATATAATATAACAATAAATATTTATTATACCATTCTCGAACCTGTTATTTTTGGCATAGCTGACATATTCTGACATCGAGGGACTCGACAAATTAAAAAATAATAAAGTTATTTATTTGAATTTTTTGATCGAAGTTCACCTTTTATAATGATGTAATTCATAATCAAGAGCCCTTTGAGTAAAATTCTATAGAAAATATTGCTAAATGTATTATTAATGTTAAGTATAGAAAATATTGCTATATGTATTATTAATGTTCATAATGAAAAATATGGTTTAAGGAACAAATGTTTAAAAATAGTAAAATATTAACTTAGTACTTATTTAAAACTCTGAATTTCCATAAGGTAGGTACATAAATTTTTCAATTGGTTCGTTAAAAATCACTAATATTAACAATAATGAAAATATGGGTAAAGGAAAAAATGTTTAAAAAGAGAAAAAAAAATTAACAAAGTCCATTTTTAAACCTTTAGATTTCCATCTTCTTCGGGGCCGTGTCAGGTCACCCCAACGTTGGCAATCACTGCAGCAAAGGCATATTTATCCTGCGCCACTTGGAACAGGTTCTGAACTTTTGTTATTCCTGTCCACTCCTTGATATCCCGCAGCCAGAACAGCTGCCTTCTACCAACTCCTCAACGTCCCTCCACTCTACCCATTGATATCAGTCGAAGGAGGTGGTATTTTTCTCCCCCTTTAGCAAATGACCCAAATATTGAGACCTTTCTAATTTTCAAACTCGACAACAGCTCTATATTGGCTCTGGCTCTCTGTAGTACGTCTGCATTACTGACGTTGCAAAAAATTAGTTCGTAAAAAAATACTGCTTAATATCAACAAATCAGAAGATTCTTGAATTTTAGGATCCAGGGTTATTCCTGAATTGAAGTCGTTCATAAATGATTTAGAGTGGAACTCGGTTCTGGGAATGGACTCTAGTTTCAAAACTTCCTAATTCAATGTGTACCTACTCATATCTATTTCAAACTACAAAAACATGATAAATATGTTGTGATCATTGGCGATCGTCCATGTTATATTTTAAAATAAAACTGAGCTTAAAACCAAGCACTATTAGTCGATGTTTAACAATGATTCCGGTGTTTTATACCGGCCTTTCATGTGGCTTTTTACTCGCCAAGAGACACATGCACTACGGCGGGTGAATTATTAACGCCGTTTTAGCATTTGCCAAAAATAAATATGTTTAGTATCCTTCGACCGCGGCCGACCACGGTCCCCGATGGTGGATAGTGAATTTATTTAAAACCCGAGCGCTAAATTCATGCATTGCCGTTTCAACAACCACTCGAATCGTCAAATAAAATCGCGACACATAGCGGTGATCCGATTATTGACAATATATTCAATATCTTCTGCCATGGGCAATCCAATATGGCGGCGCCAGCATAATTATTCTGAGCTATACGAACAACAAAATCCAAAGTCGAAAAATTTATGTTTATAAAAAAAATATATAAAAACCAACTGCTGAGGTGGGCTAGACATTAGGGTGGGCCGAAAAAACTCATTATTTTTTTTTTCAAAGTTGTAATCGCGCGGAAAAGTGGCGAATTAGGAAGACAAATAAGTGAATTTTTTTTTTATCAAAATCGGTTGACATCTTCCGGTCGCGCACAGTCCCTAAACTTTTACATCACTTTTGGACATCTGTTACGAATGGTGGTGGTTAAACACCCGCACAGTTGACATTTACAAGATCGGAGGGAAGATGCAGGGTGGGAAGACAGCGGCTTCGTTGGTTTGGTGTTTTGAAAGACCTGCAAAATTTGGGAGTTAGACCTGAGGAGTTGTGGAAGTTGAGAGCTCAGGATAAGGTCGGTGGAGAAACTTTTTTAGGCGGTCGAGGTCCACCCAGGACTGTAGAGCCAGAGAGAAGAATCTTCTGCGATGAGCAGATTGTGCCCGAACACTGTCCATTCCTGAGCCTTCACAGTAGCCGGTCTTTTCTAACTAACTAACTAACCATCACGCCGTCTCCCCGAAGCGGTAGGCAGAAAGAATGGACTGCCACACTTTTCTTTCCTGACATATTTCTCTCAGTTCCTCAACATTCATACATCGTGTCATGCACGCGCGTCTATTTCTCTGACTCCTCATGTGGCCGATATTTGATTTACTTGATCGTGCCACGTTTGCCTCGGTCTTCCTCTATTTCAAGTTCCATTTACATCGTTCACATATAATTTTTTTACCATTCTTTCTTCATTCATTATTTCCATAAGTCTAAACCATCATAATGATCCTATCATTATTTTGTTCATAACCCTTCATTCGCACCGCATTCATTTTTTATATTTTCATTCGACACTCTATCATACACAGAGTATCCAATCTATTGCATTTATTCTACTTTCATCCTTCTTTTGTCAGTTCCATGCTTCGCTTCCATACACAAGGGTCGGTAGAAGAACACCGTTGTGTACTGCCATTTTCGCTTTTTTGAATAGGTTTTTGTTTGTGATGACATTTCCGGGTCCTTCCTACTGACCTAAAATAAATTCAGAACCATTCCGAGTTTAGATCGAGACTCAAAGCATACATTTTTAATTTTCCTAATGTAAATGTTTATCAACTGCGTCAGGTATCAGAATTTTAAACTATTTTGTTACATGGAAAATTTGAGATAATAAATTCATAAAAAAAAAACTTTATAAATTTGAATAACTTTTTGGAAACCTAAATCATCATTATTCTCCTGAACCTCGGTCCATTCTCAAATTCTTTATTTTTAACCTCCAGGGTCGTTCCTCATTGTTCCTCAAGCGCTAGGATCATCTATCCTGGTTTGTCAAAATGGGAACATCTTGTGCATCCACCTTCTGGGGATCTGTCTCTTGCTGTAGACCTCATCTCTACGAATGACTATTCAATACCATATCTTTCTACTTTCTTTGCAAATACTTTATGAATCATACAAATTATTATGTTTATCATTATCACACGAAGTTTTTTTTAATCAATATTAAACTACACTAATTAAGATAATCTAATGATAATCAAATGATTTTACTGAAATCTCTTGATTGATAATCTCTTGAAATAATAATTAAATAAAACGATGTTTTTTAACTACTTCCACTTTTGTCATTATTTCGACAGGGACCGGATTCGCCAGGCTCGCTGTCAAAATAAATACAAAAGTGGAAGAAGTTAAAAAAACATCGTTTTATTTAATTATTATTTATTGAATTAGTGAAACCTCTTGATGGGAGTTCATTTCAAATAATAATTAAATAAACTAATGTGATGTTTTTTTTTAATAACTAATGTCACTTATAGCTTTATTTTGACAGCGGTCGGTTTCTCTAGGCTCGCTGATATCGACAGACTGATTTGTTTATGCCAGCGATTCTGGCGAAACCGATAGCTGTTAAGATAAAGACGAAAGTAGAAATAGCTATAAAAAAACGTCGTTTTATTTAATAATAATTATTTAAAATAATTAAGCACATAAAAAATGTATGCAAAAATGTATCCGAAAGGAAAAAGCCGTCATCTGAATCCAGCAGTAAAATAGAAATGGAATAATATTTTTTTCAGCCGCATTCAAACGCGAGTTAGTACTTCCCTATCAAAAATCATCGAGGAGAACGGCTGAGCGCGAAAAAAATATTTCCCGTTGGCGTTGGCGGAATATGCGCTGGCAGTGATAGGCACGGAGTTGCGGTGTAAAATGCCGTTGCATATCACACGGCCTGCCAAACGGGTGTGAAAAAGTGCGCCGGGAAAATAAACAAATGCGAAAACAATATTGAAAATGTCCGAAACAAGCCGCGAATGATAGTTGTAATTGATGGGCGCGCCGTGACCGCCCGCCTTGTGACTGCGACCTGTCAATTTCACTGCAACGCTCAAATTAAATTCACGCCGATTCACCTTACACGCGGAATTCACACAATAACAAATGAAGGCTCGGCATTACAAAGGTGTTAAGTGGTTTAAACATAAAACAAAGAAAAATAGAAAGCTTATTTTTGTTGCACGAGCTGCATTTAATAAAAATCAGAACATTCTTTTGCAACGATAATCTTAACTTGAAACTCCGATAAATAATTATTAAATGTTATATATGGTCTGTTCTACTATATGGTTGCGAAACCTGGACTGTGAAAGTGAATGTAATGAACAGGTTGGAAGCTTTCGAGATGTGGATATACCGCAGAATGCTCCGTATACCGTGGACCGATAGGGTCAGTAATGTAGACGTACAACATAGAGCTAGAGCCAATAGAGAGCTGTTGCCGAGTGAGACAATTAGAATGGTCTCATATTTGGGTCATATGCTAAGGGGAGAAAAATACCACCTCCTTCGACTGATATTAATGGGTAAAGTGGAGGGACGTCGGGGAGTTAGTAGAAGGCAGCTGTCCTGGCTGCGGAACATCAAAAAGTGGACAGGAATAACAAGAGTTCAGAACGTGTCCCAAGTGGCGCAGGATAGAGATGCCTTTGCTGCAGTGATCGCCAATGTTGGGAGGACCTGACATGGCACCGAAAGAAGAAGAAGAAGATTTTTGTTACATATGTCATGTATTACGGATGGCATCTTTAGGACAACGCTTGGATTTCACCATATTATTCAATCGCTTTGGTTCTAAGCACAGTTATTGGCCTTTATGCTTAACAACAATTGGGATCAAAAACTCATTTTTGACTTTGTAATGGCCAGACTTCAATTGGTCTCTGGCGTATTCTCATGCCATTTCACAGAAATGCCCAGGAAATTGTTTTATCATGGACAAATCAATTAGTCATTTAAGAGGTATGAAAACTATCTGGTGAATACCACAAAGTAAATAGAGCTTTTTTCTGTGAATCTTCCTCGTCAACCATCAAGATGAAGACCTAGCGTCTTGCGGAGAAAAGGCTTGAGTGAGGGCGATACTCAGAACCGTGCGAGGTACAGCCCGAGATCGAGAGCCGACCCCAAAAGTCAATCAATACAGACGATGAGTTGGGATAGCACCAGGAAGAAGAAGAAGAAAACTACCTGGTGAATAATGAATAAATTAACACATACACGATGACCTTCGTAGCCGAGTGGTGAGTGCTTTGACTACCACAACGAAGGTCCCGGGTTCGATTCCCGGCGATGGCAGTATGATTGTCACACGGTCTTTGGTCTGGTTAATAATAAACGAGACAACAAAATAGCGATAATTAAGCTACCTATCTCATGTTAAGATAATCAACATGATAATTATACCCTTTACATCGATTTGCCTCGCCCTGTAATTATGATAAGAACTATTTAATAAAATAATAATATTGTAATTAAAGTGATATATTAATATTAATTAAAACTTAACTTTAATTAAGCGCTACAAAAATGATTATGTTAAATATTGTGCAGCATGACACTGGCAAAAGAATGATGAAAGTAGAATAAATTCAGTAGATATGAAATCTCTCAGACGAATGTGTATTAAATCTGTATATTATGGAGTATTAAATGCAAATATAAAAATAAAAAAAAAGTGTTACGAACAAAATAATGAAAGGGGACATTAATATGGTTTAGACACATGGATTGAATGAACGAAGAACGAACGACAAAGAAAATATATGTAAACGATGTAAATGGAACTATTAATAAAGGAAGACTCAGGATAACGTGGTACGATCAAATCTATCAAATATTAAATGTCGGCCAGGTGAGGAGTCGGAGAAATCTACGTGCGTGCATGACACGATGTTTGAATGTAGAAGATCAAGAGAAGTATGTCAGAATAGAACAATGTGGCAGTCCATTATTTCTGCCTATCCTTTCGGGAAGACATCGGTTTTCTAGAAGTTTCACAATTTCTTATAGGTAACACACGTTTCGTTTTGCTAAAGCATAATAATCACCCTTTTGACTATGCTAAATAATCCTATACAAGACGACAAATGTGATTCCCAAAAATATAATGAAACTTCAAGGAAACAGACTTCAATTAAATTAAACATTTAATTTTAAGGTTATATAAATACGAATTTTTATGAATTAAAACACTTTTTTCCACTTTTGAGTACATGTTTCTCATTTATGTATATCGTTATTTTTAGGTATATACGAATAGTTTATTTTTCTAGTACATAGCGTTATTTTTTGGTTGAAGTTAATTTTTCTCGCTTATATCGTTCTTCCGATGATGAAGGTGTAAAGCCTTTGAAACATGCCGAGAAAAATTAACTCAAAAGTGGAACAAACCGTTTTTTAAATCAATTCGTCATTGTGAAATTTTACAGCATTAACGACATATATTTAATTTTACATAATTGTTTGAGCAACAATAAAAATAAAATAAAATTATATTGTTTAAATGTAGACCCAGAGTTCTGAAAATACAATGTTGTTAAGATATTTTATTATATTAAATTAACATGGTCACACACACGCCAAGACCTTCAAGTATCTACTTGGTGATAGGAGCTGATCTGCGGGAAGAAATACAAGCCCAAGTAAACAAGGCAGCTTCAATCTCTGACGCTCTTAAATCCACAATTTGGAAAAACAAAAACATGGCCATTAAGAGATTGAGATGAAAATCTATAAAGCATGCGTAAGACCAACATATGGCGTCGAAGCGAGGGCAGACACAGTAAAGACCAAGCATATTTTGAGGACCTCCGAGACGATGACACTGAGGACGATAGCAGGACACTGAGAGATCGCGTGAGGAACATCAAAATAAGAGAGATATGTAAGGTTGAGGATATTATAAGATGGTGCAGACAGCGAGAAAAAATACTGGTACCGTACTGGTCATTCACCACACGACTCCCCTATATTGCATTGCATAATCAGCCTAACGAGATTCGTACTGGTGGATGACCTTCTAAAAGATGGAAGGACAGCTGGAAGTCAACCTCACAGGAGGAGCAACACTCTGGAGAACAGACCACATAGGAAGAAGTAAAAACCATTTAGTAAATACCATTTAGTAAATACTTAAAGAAGTAAATACCATTTAGTAAATACTTAAAGAAGTAAATACCATTTTGATAATATAAAATGACCTCTCAGGATGGGATATACGAGTACTCGTACAAATTGTTATAAAAACTTCCAATGAATTGTTGGATCATTCGCTAAGCAGATGCGATGTCTGATTTTGATTAGTTGAACGCTCACTTTAACCATACGTGTTTAAGTATAAATTATGTTTGTTATCATTAAATAATGAAATAATTTTTTTAAATGGCTGATTTATTGCTACAATTAAATTAAAATCCAAACATGATTCGCTAACAACAACTTTGTTGCGAGTAATGAATTTCAATTTTCTTTTTCATATAAGAGTGCACAATTAAAATATTTTCTGGGATCGAGTGCGCTGTTCCACTGCGCACCCACACAATGCAGATTATAAAGACTCGGGTTGGCACGCAACAAAAAAAAAATGGTTTCGTTCTACTTGCAATGTTAATGTATTTTCCTATACAGTTTCATGTCTTTATGTAGTTAGAAACAGACATTTAATTAAGTCGTAAAGTACTGTGCATTGCCAATAATTAATGTAATTTAAAATCCATATTACACATTTTAAAAGGAATTGTGCAAATATAATCATGTAATTATGCAAAACCGTTATGGTTAATTTTGCACTAAAGTAACAAAAATAATAATTTATTGCAAAATTTACATAATTTATCCAAAATTGTAATAATAAAATAAATATATAATTTAAAACAAAGTTTTTTAGTGACGTTTTTTTATGAAAAAAAAAATACTTACAATTCATCATTTCGCTTATTTATGAAGTCAATGTGGTTTCTTCAAATCTTTTTTATATATTTCTCAATTTGAATATCGTTGTACATACCTGAAAACAAAAGAAAAATAACAATTAGTATACAATTAATTGCAACAACAAAAGATTTACAATAAGTTTGTTAATATTGGATGAAAATAAGTAAGCCCTTATTACTATTTTTAGGGAGTTAATTTCTTCTATATTCGCCTTTACCGTATGTTGTAAATTCAAATCTAAATAATTACTTTAACCACCCTACTTATTTGAATGTACGTGATACGTTCACTTTGACTGTACCATTCTGCGCAATCCCGTATCACGTACGCGGTTGAGAAAAAGTAATGTACCTAAAATGTACAAACTGTTAGAGATACGCGCGTGTGCCAACAACACTTGAGTACAAGTCTTAATAAATATGATAGTTTTACAAGGGGCAGGCGAAGTGTGCGGCCGAGTATTTGACGTTTCGTAATTAAAAAAAAACAAAATTAATATGTAATTAAATTTCATTAATAAAAACCTGCTTTTTTGCACGTTCTCGGAAAATTACCTAAAGGTAGGGCGGTTAATAAATTTATATTTTTATAACAAGTACGCTTGAGATGTATGAGAAACATGTCGTTGAAGGTGTAATAAACTGATATGAAAATATCACATTTAATAACAAGTTTATCAAAACTAAAATATAACTTAAATCACATTTTTTTAATATTAAATAATCCAAAAGAGTAATGCGAAATATTACGGATTGGATAGGGTATACTCCGCCTGGAAGCTTCTGTGAAACATTGTACTGTACGCTGTTGCAAGGCTATTGTCAATTCAAACTCTCTTGCGTCCACGAGTGGTCTCTTAAATCTTGCAAATCTCGGGCATTGTCTCATCACTTACATAACTATCAATATCATACGAGATAGAAAGTAGACGAATGGCGAATTTTCAGCGCCGCAAAACAAGATTCACCCGGATAAGTGAAAGCGACCCCAACAGAAAAATCTTTCAGATAAAATAAGGGGATAATACTCTGGATATCATATCACTATGAATCTCAACTAGGCGAAACATGTCATTCCAATAAAATAAAATAAAACTTCTAGAAAGCAGATGTTTTCATTCGTATTCATTATTTAATATGGAGTTTAATATTTACTAGATTGTTTATATTAAAAAAAAAAACTAACTAACCATCACGCCGTCTCTCCGAAGTAGGCAGAAAGAATGGACTGCCACACTTTTCTTTCGCGGCATATTTCCCTCGCTTCCTCAACATTCATACATCGTGTCATGCAAGCGCGCCGATGACTCCTCACATGGCCGACATTCAATATTTGATTTATTTGATCGTGCCACGTTTTCCTTGCTCTTACTCTTTTTATGGTTCCATTTGCATTATTTTGTTCCTAACATCATAATTCGCACCGCATTCACTTCTTATATTTTAATTCGACACTATCAGATAAATATTATAAAAAAAGAAAAATGTAATTAAGCCAATGAAATGACTATCCATATTTCGTTTAAACAGTGCACATGCATTTTCGAAATATTTATTTATTCATAGCAATGTAAAATTTTAATAATTTCAAGTTTTGTTAGATTACGATATAATTTTGTGAAAAACATAGTATTTTACCCGGTGGCTTATTATTTCTAAAAACTTTGAGTACGCTAGGACGTTAAAATTAATATAAAGTGTATTATATACAAATAATTGGTCTGATAACATCGGGTAATTACGGCGCCGAATCGCGGCGCATTTTGAAAATCAACCCTCGCGTAATATCCGGTTAATTTGGCTATGAATAAGCAAATTTCTGGCCATGTATGCGGCTCCGACGGCCGAGCCCGCTCGAACCAGGACATCGGTTACGTCGCGTTACTTTCAGCCGAACTGTTTGTGCAGATGACAAATGAATCACGAGATGCGACAACAATAAAAGGACGCATCACAATTCTAATTGTTAGCTAAACAACCTATTTTTAAGGATTAATTGTATCTCAATAGAGACGAAGATGTAAATTGTTTTTGGAAACAGAATATGGTGGTCGAGGCGTTTACATGACTTATGACCTGGCATTGGTTGGGTTAATCGATCGCTTTATGTAATACGACATTCCCCATTCCGCCCTTTTTACGATCGTCACATCTGACAATTTTTTTTAAAGATGTATATATGCTACTATGTTAAAAACACTTCACATTTTTTTGGTCAATCTATACTAGCGCCATCTATTAAGATTAGATTTAAGCATTAAGGCGAAAATCTTTATTAATGCAACGTGAAAGGCTACGCAATTATCATACATTGCTAGACAACGCCTGGAGATCCAATCTCCAATTTTTATGCTTTTAACTTGGACCAGTTTTTATACAATTTGTTTTTGAATGTATACAAATACTTGTACAAGAAGTGCGGAATGGCGAATTGTATTACATAAAGCGATCGCTTAACCCAACCAATGACAGGTAAAAAGTCCTGTAAAAGCCTCGACTACCATATTCTGTTTCCAAAAACAATTTACATCTTCGTCTTTTAATTTAATCTGGATTAATTTGTACGGTTAAAATCATACTTATAGTATATCACCATATTATAGTATACCACTATATTGCATTGCATAATCAGCCTCATGGAACTCGTCCTCGTGGAAGACCTCCAAAAAAAAGGGGAATCTACCTCACAGGAGGAGCAACACTCCGGAGAAAAGATCACATAGGTCTACAATAAAGACGAAGAAGAAGAAGAAGTATATCACCACCACCCAAAGGTAAGTATAATATGAGGCCACTAGGACAAGAGTGGTCTAACCAACATTTTTTGAAAAATTAAGTTACTGGTCTAACCCACACCTATTTGTGACCTACTATAAAAGAAAAATTATTCTAACCACCATTTCCAAGTGGAAACATAGATATCGCCATAAATACTTCTTTTGGTCTGACAAAAAATAAAAATATATTGAGTCAAATGTGGTCTATTATAAGTAACCATCAAAAAATATCCTTAAACTTTATATTTCCCAATATTTCAAAATACTATTCTAAAGACATTCACCAAACAAACAAGGTTTATTACTAAAGAAGACCCTAACCCAAATAGTTTTTTTTTTAAATGGGGAAAAAACGTCAAATTTTCAATCGCATTTATCTCCGTTGTCTAAATTTGGGATTAGACCACTCTTGCCCTGGCGGCCTCATATATTCGTACATCTAATATTTCTCTCACGTTAGCTCCGTGTCACTCGGAGCATGCAATTCAGCAAAAAATAAGAGCACAGGTTGTAAGACGTACACATTTTAGGCACGGCGTGGTTATCGCTTGCATGCTTGAAATTAGGTCACATCTATTTTCGGTCCTAGCGAAAGCGAAAAATATGCAAGAATTTTAACATTTTGTAGAGCCTTTAGTAATTTAATTACCAGCATTTTCACAGGTCGTAGTTTTGCTGGAAACTCTATGTGGGAGATGATTTCGTTTTTATCGTTCTATCTTTTTTACATTATCCAATAGGATATGATCGATTGGGATGAATGTCATTGATTTTTTTTTAATTAACCCTCATTGTGCGGCTGACTTCATTTGCAGTAAAAAAATAATTGGTTTTCGAATTGCGGTTGGCTATATTTACAGCCCAGACATAAAGTTTCAGTTTATCATAATATTACGTACAATTTAGTGGTAAAGAACGAAAGTAAAAAGTTTGTAAGTTATATTCAAATATGAACTGCCGAGAGTACCTAGAGGAACTGTTGGTGGACGTGCGTTGATCGTTATATGCAGATTTCAAAAGAGCCGCACAAGACAAGGAAGAATGGAAGAGAATAATAGAGGAAATTGCTGCAAACCAATCCCAGGATTGAAACCAAAGAGAGACAGTACTGCAAATGAAGTTTGCTGCAATCCGAAACCAATTTTTGGACTGCAAATACTTCCTTGGCCTTTCTCAACTTCTTAATCCATTGACACTACTTCGATTCACTCACCAATTCATTCCAGATGTCCAAGTCATCTTTGTGACCCTTTCCTTTCCTTCTTCTGCATCATATTCAACTCAATTGATTGCTTTGCGTTGTGTTATTATGAAAAATAAGTTAACATTATTGGAATAAAAGCAGATAAAAAAAAAAGAAGTATTAACTGATATGTATTATAAGCTGTTATTAAAATATAATATTTGTGTATTAAAATATAATATGTGTATGTATTAAAATATAATATTTGTGTCGAATGAAAAATACATTATACTAGTATTGGAATTGGTGTTATTATCCGCCTGTCGTTTATTTCCCGTTTGCCAATATTCCGGAAAAGCTAGTATGTAATGCAAATCATTTAAAATATTAATTATACCCTAGAATATTACGTAGACCGAACGGCGAAATTTAATGTTTCAATATTTTTATGAGACATATACAGGCTGGTTGGTACTTGATCTAAACGTAAGAAAAAAAAACATAGTGATGTACAAATTAATAAAATAATATTATTTCAATAAAAATGTTTTTATTTTACATGTACACAATGACTACGATCTATTTACCTCAATAAAAAAGTTTTCCTGGAACAATGAAATATTTTGATATCAAAAAATATTATGGTGATGTTTTAATATTGATGGATGAAGCGTTACACAGTAGTCTATAAATTATATGATAAATACTACATGTATCGTAATGTTTTTTTATCGAATTTATACTTTCCCTTCGAATAATGTGGGTCCCTCCACTTTTACCGAAGAACAATTTTTTTTGCTTCTATTACAATTACGTCGTTTCCTATTGCCAGTACGACAAAACGCCGATTTCATATGTAAGGACCTAATATTACAATTACGTCGTTTCCTGCTGAGGTGTCGCGATTTAAAGTGATGGAATTACCCTCCTTAATTAAGATAAACATTTTGAGTAATTACTTAATTTATAAATAATAATATTTTTCGCTTCTTCTACCTCAGCCTATTACCGTCCACTCCTGGACAAAGGCCTTCTCCATTCGCTTCCATGTCACACTGTCTTGCGCAGACTGCATCCAAGGTTATTCCGACGTGTCTGTTCAGATCATCCTTCCACCGTAGTTGCAGTCGCCCAGCACTTCTCTTTGCCGTCCACGGTCTCCAAGTCAGCAGTCATCTTGTCCACTTTTCATCTGAGCTTTTGGTTTCTGGCTACGTGACCAGCCCATTGCCATTTTAGAGTAGCCACCCAGTGGATGATGTCAGTGACCTTTGTTTTTTTCTCTCACCGTATCGTTTCTGACTCTGTCTCTTAGGCTTATTCCTAACATAGCTCTTTCCATGGCTCTTTGGGTCACTCGTAGTTTCTCGGCACTTTAATATAATAATATGATAACAATAATAATTTATTTGACGATTTATAAAGCGCCGTTTTTGTGAATCAATCATATCAAGTGTTCTGTAGAAAATACCACACGTTACAAACTAGTAATAAAATGTATTTATTTAGTATGAGGACTGCGTATAAAGTAGTCGGTCAATATTTATATTAAAATTCGATAATTTTAAGAGGTGAGTTTTGATTCTCGGTAAAAGCTTTGACCGGTTTTTAATGTATGCGCAAGCTTGTGCGAGGACACAAACAATTTGTCCAATGCAGAAGACATTGCTTATCACATGTAGACTGTTTTGCATTCAGGCTTTCATTAACACATAGTTCTGATACCTATACGAGTTGGTGCTATTAATTTGTATTGTGATTACGCGTTTGAATAAAAAAAAACATGATTGCCTTTTTTTTACTAACTTGTTTCGGCCCAACAATGCCAGGCGGGAATGGACTGCTACACCCTTCAATTATGGCATACATATACATATCGAGTTATCAATAATTATAAGATACCTAATAAAAATAAATATATAAAATTTAAATCAAATAATCATCTCAAGGGGTTTGTAGAAAATTCTACATGTAAGTTATGCACTATGCATATTTAGAACGAGGGCGTGTGTGGCTGAAATATGTGTGTGAAAAGTGCAATAATGTAACGTGAAAAAACATGTTTTTAATAAATTATTTAAACATAAGGGTTGCACTAAAATTCTTTGCTTATATCATACCAACGTGACGCAATCAAATTAAAATCGTACAAGTACTAGGGATCCTGTATATCGCTGTAACGAACTGAAATGACATATTTGCACCCAGTCTGGGCTATTACAGAACCAGTACACTTCGACTATAGTCGTACTAATTTATGATTTAGTCTCGATTAACATCCGGGGAAGGTATATCGAATTTCTAACTAGTCAGGCGGATAGACAGCGGCAGGTCTGGCAAGGATAGGGAAATCAACATGCCAATCTCAACGTTATTGGCACCTGTAAAATCAGTGTAATTAATTGTGGTCACCCCACGGGCGGCCGTTTAGGAAACCAGATTGCGCACTGGCGCTAGGTTCTCCTCCATTTTGTAATGCCACATTATGTCATTCCAATTTAAAAAAAGATTCATTTTTGAAATTTGTACTTTAGTTACGTTAAGGTATATTAATTGCAATCTGTTTGTCTCCATGCAATGTCACTGCGGTTGTTCAATCTGTATATGGACAAGTGTATGAAAGAACTGAAAGAAATAAATTCTGGTGCTAAGATGAATGATTTGTCTGTAAATTGTCTATTTTACGCGGACGATGCCGTTCTCGTTGCGGATAGTGCGGACGAATTACAATTCTTAGTGTCGAAAATGTATGAGGTTTGCAAGTCAAATGATTTAATGATGAATGTCAGAAAGTCAAAGGTGATGGTTTTTGAAAGGGAAGTGCAAATGACAGTTTGTAACATAAGTGTGAACGAAGAGAATTTGGAGCATTTGAGTGAATTTGTGTATTTAGGTAGCATGTTCACAGCGGATGATCGAACGGATAGTGACGTCGAAAGAAGGGTTGGTGCGGGAAACAAAGTGAATGGAGCTTTAAAAATAGTTATTGGGAACAAGAATTTATCAATGAAAGAGAAAACGGCCGTTCACAATGGAGTTCTGGTCCCAGTCGCATTTAAACATATATAAAATAAAAACATTAATCACATTATGTTAATTTTTAAATGATTGGTAAACACAATTGTTAATTTAAATTCAAAATATCATTTGATAACTTTGTGTCAATGACACAAATTTTATTGAAAAATATTCTGAATCAATTTGTCGGATGTTTTTCGTCAAAATTAATATTTATTGCCGAACAATTTGATGCCAATAATACACTCAAATTCCATTAGGCCAAACTTGATACTCCGCTCGACTGACATTATTATTGAATTGTCGTGAATTAATTGCTTATCAAATTGACAGATATCCGAAATAAAATAAAATACATGTGGAATTTAATCACCAATCCATAAAATTCACTCGTGCAAACATTGAACCAACTTCTGTTACAAATAAAAATATTCTGCTTATCTTATTTCTAAGATACACATCTCTTTGAGACAAGCTTCAATTTATATCTTCGAACATCTTCTCAATATTTTGCGGCGTTTAGCAGAACCGGAAATCGGGCAGTATTTTCAGCCTTGAACCGTCCACCTGCAAAACTTCTAGCAGACCGCTGGCATCCAACTTTTTGTCAAGAAAACAGTTCTCTCACTACCATATTTAACTAAAACGATTGTCACTTGTTAATGCAGCCATATTAGATTAAATTTCGAAGAGAATGCAGCGGTTTACAATATCATAATCACATACAATAAAAAAATCACTTTTGTCGCCTTCCCTATTAATGTAATTTACTTCCTGTTATAGTTTGACGTTTTAAATTTATTATGTTTCATCGTTTTTGACTTTATTTGTGTAATTGTTCCTTCTACTGTGTGTAATTATTCCTACTAATGACTGTTTTATTATTATAATTATTATTTTTTTATTATTATATTTTCCATCTTTAATATATTCTTCTAAATAGTAACTAACCGTTCTTTTTTTCAGCCAGAACTACAAAATTATATCAAAGAAATTATTCAAATTTTCATAGGAACAAATATACACGAATATTCGAAAAATCACGAAAATTTGACATTTGATATATTATTGTAACACCTGACAACAACATAGGTTGATGAAACAGCTGTCGCGTAAAATAAAATACATTTGTGATACACAAAACAAAGTTATTTAATACAATAGTTTAAAATGTTAATAAAAAAATTGGTTCGTCTACATTCACAAAGTAACTAAATCGGGCGTGATAATTAAATTCGTGAGAATTTTTGTAGAATTAGTATTAAGTTAGACTAATATTCTTCTTCTTCCTCTTCTCGGCACTATATCCTGGTGCGGTTCTTGGCCTCCTCTACAAGAGTCCTCTACTGGCTCTTGTCGCTTGTCATCTCTCTATCTTTCCATTCTCTAGATCTTTATAATTTCTCCCAGCCCTCTTACAAGCAGTGCGCCTATCTTTTTTGGTCTCTTTTCGCGCGGCATCCATCCGGACATAATTTTCTGTCTTCTGCACCGAATTTTAGTTAAAATAATATGCATATTAAAATTAATTTATTAATCTTGGTGTTCTGACGAATTGAACGCTTGACTCCTGATCTAAAGTTACATTTTCTTTAACTTATTTGAAATTGCAATGAATCGCTAATGCCATTTGTGTAATGTTTGAAATATTCGCGTAATAATTACGACTGCGTATGTTTGACGAACGATCGAGGTGCTAATGATAGTGAGGTGTACACGCGATGTGTTAGGAGTATTGACATCTTCACAGAAAAACAAAAAACATACTGACACACATATACCATAATAGTACTTATTAATAATTAATATGAATAGGCCTCGCGATACAATTGGTCAAGAGTGTCAAAAAAATAATAATCGTAAACTCTCTGTATACGAGTATGTAACAGGAATGAAATAAATAATCTAAAACATCCTTGGATTTTAAAATTATATGGATAGTTATTGTTATTTTCAATAATTTTATATTATGATAATTTCATTGATAGGAGCTATTATTAATAATAAACAAATAAAAGCTTGGTTTTGGATGCTAAGGCATTATCAAATGTCAAACGTAACGAAATATAAAACAGTAGATAAAGCATGGCGAACTACGTCATTCCCATAAAACATAATAATACTTCTAGAAAACATACGTTTTCATTCGCATTAATTATTTAATATAGAGTTTTACATAATAAGATTACAAATTTGTGTTTTTGTTTTTCTGTTTTTACACCATATAAAATAAATTTGAATTGTCTAGAAGTTTAATATAATTTTAATATGTAGAATTTTATTATTTCGTTACATTCAAGTATTTATAAACAATGTTAGTTACTCGTGAACAATACAGCTTAGTGATAGAGTAATTTATTTAAAATATATATTGTGTTTTATCTCAAAAATATTCATTTACACATAAATATTCAACCAAATATTATTGTTTCGTTTCTTATTGAATAATAATAATCAGAGTATATTTGAAATGTTAAGGATGTGTACGTAAAAAGCACACCTTACGAATGATTTATGAGTTAATTTATTGTGGCTCAAGAATTACTAAAGTGTTCACGTGTGATCAAGAGGACGAAATGTTCCAATTAAATTCACAAATAAAATGTATTATTAATTAAGTATTTTTGCACAAGTAATACGGGCAACTCTGTTGCGGGACATGTTGCCTTATAAGGTAGCAAACCATAAAGGGAATACCTGAATTTGTAACATTGTTACTCAAAGAATAGCGAGCAACTTTGTATTTGTTCGCATCGCAAGTTATTTACAAATTTATAAACGCTGAGACACGACTCCAGATAAACGCACGTATAATGTTGAACGATTATTCTTAAAATATATTATATCTTTAAACAAGCCGCTTTTGAGTGTTCTTTATTTAAAATGTGATGTGAATGTTTCAGAAACACAAGATTTTTTAAGTTATGACTCTAAATGGGGTTATTATTATATATAAAATCACTATACAAAGCTAAAAGAATATATGAGTAAAAAAATATTTAAATATTTCTTTATAATATTTTTTTTCTTTAGTTACATTCTACTTACGTCCGCCATCTTCCCAAATATGGCACGAGCCGCCGAAACTGCTCGAAGATTTAACATTCCACAACAATCCATTTACATCGTTAACAGTCCACTATTTCTGGTTCCATTAACATCGTTAACATATATATTTTTTTACCATTCTTTATTCATTCATTCTTTCCATATGTCCAAACCATCTTAATGATCCATTCATTATTTTGTTCATAACACCATCATTCGCACCGCATTCACTTATTATATTTTCATTGGAACACTATCATACACAAATTTTCCTGACGTTCATTTAAGAGATCTCATTTCTACTGCATTTATTCTACTTGCATCCTTCTTATGCCAGTTCAATTCTTCACTTCCATACATAAGGGTTGGTACAAGGACACCATTGTACACTGCTATTTTAGCATTTTAAATAGGCTTTTGTTTGCGAATTGTTTTGTATTATCATTCACAAATTTACTAAAAATATTTAAAAAAAACTATTATTTAAAAACACACTGTGTAAAACTATTTTCTCTGTGTATGATAGAGTGTCGAATGAAAATATAAGAAGTGAATGCGGTGCGAATGATGGTGTTATGAACAAAATAATGAAAGGATCATAAAGATGCTTTGGACACATGGAAAGAATGAATGAAGAAAGAATGGTAAAAATATATATGTTAACGATGTAAATGGAACCAGAAATAGAGAAAGACCGAGGAAAACGTGGCACTATCAAATAAATCAAATGTTGAATATCGGCCATGTGAGAAGTCAGAGAAATCGACGCGCGTGCATCACACGATGTATGAATGTTGAGAAAGCGAGAGAAATATGTCAGGAAAGAAAGGTGTGGCAGTCCATTCTTTCTGCCTGCCCCTTCGGAGAGACGGCGTGATGGTTAGTTAGTTAGTTAAAAACACACGTAGGGTAATTTATATTTTTTTTGTAAATATTGAGTTATGTTAAAAAAATAAAAAAATAACAGCTCATAAGGATAATTCGTGTATTTGATTGCCCTTGATATAATATATTTTATTATTTGATGATGTAAAATAAAACCATTAATCATTTTGATCGATGGACGACTGTATCGACCCGTAAAAAATGAACCTTTATTTGTTATATTATGCCAAATATATAAATAGTCACTTTCTATCATTTATATTGAAGACAAGTTATGTAAACGTAAACGTAAAAAAAAGCTGCTGACTGTAGGCCGAACGCAACATCAGATGAGAGTAGTGATGTCAGGAGTTCCACTAAAGAACACCAAGGAGTTTGTCTACCTCGGGAGCAAAATAACATGGGACGGTCGATCTAAGAGCGAGGTCGACAGCCGTATACAACAGGCTAGGATTGCATTTAATAAAAGGTCGAAAATAATAGAATCAAATAATATAGACCTAAAACTGAGAATACTCCTCATCAAGACCTATGTATGGAGTATCTTGATGTACGGCTGCGAGACATGGTGCCTATCCGAAAGAGATAAACGGAGACTAGAGGCTTTTGAGATGTGGTCCTATAGAAGACTATTAGGAATTTCCTGGAGAGACCACATCACGAATCAGGAAGTTCTTCAAGAAATCGAAGGAGGAAGGATTAAAATTATGGACATGTTTCGCCGTACCAGAGATTAATTAAATGGCATTGCCATTTGATAATGGTATCGCGAGGCGAGACATGTGACTTCTATAAAACATACGTTTTAATTAATTATAAATTTTTGATTGCGGGATTTTGTATTGAGTGACTCTAATAAATTATGAAAATGGATTATAGTTGAAATCAAACTATTCCATAAATCATTTTGAATGTATACAAATACATGTAGACAAAACCCATTGCGGGTTAATCATTTTTAAGGATTAATTGTATCTCAATAGAGACGAAGATGTAAACGGTTTTTTGGAAAAAGATTATGGTGGTCGAGGCGTTTACAGGAGTTATGACCTGTCATTTAAGTAATACAACATTCCCCATTCCGCCCTTCTTACGACCACCATGTCTGACAAATTTTTGAAAGATGTATATATGCTATTATACTATTTTGAGGAACACTTTACATATTTTTTTTCAATCTACACGAGAGCCATCTATTTGTTGCATAAATGAAAAGCACTGAAATTGTGAAAAAAAATATACGAGTTTACGTATTCACTGGTGTTTCGATGGTTAAGCGATTGTTGATCAAACTAATTGATTTTGATTGAAAAGTGGTTGCGGTGTACAAACAGTCTTCCACCACAACACAATTTTTCTAATTAAACCCTTTTCAGGTATATTTTCTATTTCCAAGCGTTGATTGATTAAAGTGATCTATGATTATAGTTGCCTTAATTGAAAATATTAATTGAAGTTTACTTTAGAATCATTTACATTTGTCTTGCAATCTTTTGATTCAGTTGATTAATGAAAACTCGTGATATTTCTGGCTTTTATTACAACCATTAATTATTTACAGATAATTGTAAAATGAACCGCCTTTATTTACATTAATCATAAGGAATTTAATGGAATCACATTATTTATTATTTTAATTAATTACATAAAATAAAATAAAATAACAATAAGCACAATTAAACAAATGGTGTTCTTGTGCCGACCCTTATGTATGGAAGTGAATCATGGAACTGGCAAAAGAAGGATGAAAGTAGAATAAATGCAGTAGAAATGAGATCTCTAAGACGAATGTGTGGCAAATCTGTATATGATAGTGTGACTATTGCAATGTACAAGAAGTGAATGTGGTGCGAATGAAAGTGTTATGAACAAAATAATGAAAGGGTCATTAAGATGGTTTGGGCGCATGGAAAGAATGAGTGAAAACAGAATGGTAAAGAAGGTATGTGTAAACGGCGTGAACGAAGCTAGAAATAGAGGAAGGCCGAGGAAAACGTGGCACGATCAAATCAATCAAATATGGAATGTCGGTCATGTGAGGAGTCGGAGAAATCGACGTGCGTTCATGACAAGACGTATGAATGTAGAGGAATCGAGAGAAGTTTGTCAGGACAAAACAGTGTGGCGTTCCATTCTTTCTGCCTACCCCTCCGGGGAGACGACGTGATGGTTAGTTAGTTAGTTTTATTGATAATACTTTCTTTTTATTTAAAATTCAGTACATATTAACTTTTTCCTGTCTCATTCGCTTGTTATTTATAAACATTATTAATTTATTAATACAGGGACGTGCAACCCATTCAAGGTATAACCATCCGAATGGTGGATCAACGTTGAAAACATCTTGTTGCATTTCTTAAGGACGTAACATAAAACAAGTTCTTTTTGATTTTGATCATGTTGGGCACAATAGCTTTTTTTAAATTAAACCAATTTGCCTTTAATGATGCCTGTGGGAGAGAATTTGATCTCTTCGGATACTGTTATTACACTCAATAAAGCGGTTTTCGTAGAAAATATTCTGGTATTACTAGAAATAAAATAAATTAACTGATATTTATTTTTATTTATATTTATATATTTTTATTTATATAGGTAGTATCTGTTACGTTCAATATAAACCCATATATTAAAACATATTTGAGGTAACATGCTGAGTATTTATCTAGAGTTGTTTTGAAGGTATAAAGCATTCTAGATGAAGAGAATAAATTCAAATACAATAATAATACAAACATAATTTTTATGTAGTTTTTTCTACGATGTTATTTTTTAAACTCCCTGGATTCGTATTAATGTTTTTAGAGAACTAACAAACTAACTAACCATCACACAGTCTCTCCGAAAGGAAAGACTGCCACACTTTAACCGATGCGGCGATCCATCCTGCTCTATTAGAGTTTGCTAAAAAAAATAGCTCATTATTTTGAATAAGGAATCGGGTCATGTTTGCTTTTGAACACAAGTCTTCAACACACTTCCTAATTAAATAAATATCTACCATTAAAATAATGATTAAATATATCGATGTTATTTTCTGACCGACAATTTGACAATACATGGCTTGACCAGTCTGTCAGAGAGCTTAGCGAAACCGGCCGTTATCGTAATTAAGACAAAAGTAGGAGTAGTTATTAAAAAAAAACTAGTTTTATTTAATTATTATTTAAAATGAACTTCTATTAAGAGATTTCAATACAATCATTACATTAACTTTAATAACATTTAAGGTTGTTTCAAACAATTTTAAAATGTTTGTCTACACAGTTAATTTAATACATTTACACAAAATGTGAAATGTTTTAACCCTATAATATCTTCAATGGAGATGTACAAAAAATATACTCCAAAAATTATCTGTCAACGTACTTCTTTTGAATTATAATACTCTTCATTCAATTGACAAATGTGTTCAATGAATTTAAATTACAGTTTGTGAGTAATTCTAACCTGTGATTATACGAACATGTATACAATCAAGTGGGAAGTGCTTTGCTTAGGTTCAATTAAGGGTAAAGGTTAAACATTTATAAACCGAAAGTTGTATTCTCTCTACTTTACTACTTTTTTGTGTAATCTATAATATATATGATAAGTGTTGTGTAAATTAAATTGTAGGAATGAAATCAGTTCAAGTTAACATTTTGTGATTTAAATGGTAGGAATTAAATCAGTAGAATTTAAAATTGTGTGAATTAAGTGGTAGGAATAAAATCAGTGCAATTTAATATTGTGTGAATTAAATGGTAGGAATAGAATCAGTGCAAGTTAATATTGTGTGAATTAAATGGTAGCAATGGAATCAGTGCAATTTAATATTGCGTGAAATAATAAATGGTATGAATGAAATCAGTGCAAGTTAATTTGAATCAAAATTTCTCAGGCAATTGCAATTCATACAATGAGGGACAGTGGGTTTTATTTGACGAGCGAGGTTTGGTTGCTGCCGGGGTGGGTCTGGGGGCGTAGGGCGGTGGGGCTTGGAGGGAAAGGGGGGGAACAGAGTTGCTGCATTATTCAGGCGGCTATATGGCAAGAGAGGTCATTTAACATTAAAGCGCATTGTAAGGCAAACCACATTACTTATTTAACAGCCCAGGGGTGGACGCGTGAGCTCCCAACTCTGCCCTCGGAATACAGAACTGTCATTTCAATGAGAAACTACATATTTCACAAATTATGGACGCGGTATTTCATATCTTGCAAATCACAAAATGAATCTGGTCAACTCATATTATCTTTAATGATACAGAAAATCTTTATACATAAACCTCTACTTCTTCTGACAAAGAATATTACGATTAAAAAAATATATATATTTCGTATTAAATTATTTTTACAATCAAATGTGTAGAGTAGCATTCTTTTATTTTCAATTTTTAAAGCAACTATGTTTTAAAATAAATAAATAAAAAATTCTTAAAATTTCAGTATTGTACGTATATATCCTTTAGTAAGTTATTAATTAATCCCTGTTAATTTCTATTTTTAAGAGAGCTCACCTGTCACACTAATTAATTTAATTGTAGAAAAATAAATTTAATCAACAAATTTATATTCAAAATATTTATTAATTACGAAATTCGCGTTTTTCTTAATGAGCAAAACAAATTATTTACGTATTTTATAAATTTAATAATAATTGTTTTATCTTAATGCAACTTTTTGTATGAAATTATTTACATAATTAAATTTTTATGCATGAGGCTTCACGGAAAAATGATAAATTTGAAATATATATCTAAAAAAAGGTACCCATATTTTGTATACCTTGTTTTTATCAGGTCTTTCAAACGATTGTCATCGTTGGTTCAATCAATGTATAAACCAGAATGTAAAACAAATCTAAATATTTTGTATGGAACAATTAGAGTTCTTTTCAAAGTATACTTTTACTTGAGACTATCTATGCAGGCAGCAAAGCTGATATTTTTCATCGTTAGGTCATCTCACGAAGAAGGGATTGGCAGACAATCGGACCACAACTTTCTCTTCTCAGTAGATACTAAACTAAAGTTTTATCGTTAGTCTTGTCGGAAATTTAATTGTATGTAAATATGTACACATTGTGTGAAATAGGTGTTAATTATGCCGACTTCTTTACATTGCAAATTAGCATAGAAAATTACTTAATTTTATTTTACGTATTAGAATATCGAGTAAATAATTTTTCCTCAGTACAAATAAAACTTTCTTCGTGAAATTACAGGTTTGGCTATTCTAGGAGTAATTTGGTTCGTAAACTATAATTTATGCTTTTAAAAGAAATGTATTTATATTGTGGTAAGAAAGCAGGGGGTGTGGTATACTGGGTGGCGTGAAGTAAACGGATATTTTTTAAATATTGTGAGTCTTATAAAAATATATTTTAAGAAAAAATATTGGATATGTTCTATAAAAAAAAAACCCAAATAAAATGACAATTAATTATTTCGATAAAGAAAATACATTTTAAAATTACCCCTTCAATAAAATGTTCTGATTTTCATATTTTGTCGATTAATATTCCTTCAAATTTTACCACTTAATGATATTTTTTTAAATAAATCACAATAACGTTTGTTCCAACTTTTATATAAGTGCAAAAACAATCTCGTTTTTAATAATATTTTAACATTACAAGATTCCAAGTATTATTATCTCAGTATTGACATATTGAAAAGTACATATTATTACGTTGAAAAAGATTCACAATATAAATTGATACAAATCAAAGGACTTTGAAGCACAGCGCAGAGAAAAGGAGAAGAAAAGAGTGACCATCGAGAGACGGCGGTGGCTTCACTGCCAACGTCTTCCCCTTCTCTAGATGGCCCGGAGAGTAGAGTCCAGAATTGGGCTCTTTAGCCACATGAGACACACCTACAACCGTGAGGAACAGTCTTCCTCGGATATGAGGGACAGCCGATGATGGTGATGACAACAATACAATCGGCTTGTCCAAACGATAGAAGAAGATGATAAAATAAGAAGATCAGCAGCAAAGTGAGAATTTATAAGACTTGTGTGCGACCTATCATGACATATGGAATCGAATGCAGGGCGGACACAACAATCACAAAAATCGCGTTCAGAGTGTCAAAAATGAAGAGAAATGTAAACATTTAGCAAGCACTACGACATAAAAGAAGGAACTCAAGGATAAGGGAGATATGCGAGGTCGAGGATGTCGTTAGGTGAGGAAGACAAAGGAGATGATACTGGTATGCACACGTGAGGAGAATGGATCCATCCAGACTCGCCCTCATTGTATTGCATGGCCAACTCCAAGGTAGACGACCCCCGGGCAGACTACCAAAGAGATTGATCGGAGATAGCTGGGTGTCGACCTCGCAGGAGACTACTTCCTCTTAAGACACAGGCCACAAGGCCCACACTAAGAAGTAGAAAAAGAAAATGACAGATTTTTTTTCTTCTAAAAATTATCATAAGTCATTTCTTCCAGGATATTGTTAATGATAGTTATTTTCGAGTGGCCGTGTAGGCAAACAAAGAAATGTGTGTATTTACAATATTACGTGTAACAAGTTTCACTTTGCGACTAAAATAAAGGAAGAGTACCCGGAAACTAAACACATTTTATATTCCCGCCCATTTAGGTCTTACGGTGTTCCCGGAGCAATGTTGCAAACATTTTATTTTCCCTCCATAAATATTTGATGCACATACATATGAACATGTAGGTACAAGAAGTTTGTCATTTAAATAATAAAACACCCCAGACATTCTGTATATATCACCTTTGTTAGGGCTTTAAAGAAACTTGAATCTGCTTAATAATTCAGGGCAATCCTCGATCTCGAAGTTATTTAGCCAGCCGAGTCGGAGCAAATAAATATCTAATATTTTATATCTGCCTAAAACTAATTTTCAAATACCGCTTCATCCGACTGTCTTCCTTTTCGGTAATGCGCGCTTTTATAGAAATAAAAACTTAACACATATAAATAAAACAAAAGCAACAAAAACAATTAGAAATCCAAGAAAGCCTACAGAAGAACTAATAAGATTTACAATAAAAAATGCCTGTCCGCTTACATAAATTCAGATACTACAAAAACTGATGTCAAGCCTTCAACCCTGTATACTAACAAAACTCTCACATTTTATAGAAAGTTTGACTTAGAAAACATGTTAACTGTTAAATCTACACCACTTCAGGCATTATTATAATAAATGTTATACAACTAATAAGAAATACGACACATGCCATTCTCATAAAATATAATTTAACTTCAAGCTAACAAAAGTTTTCATTCGTATTAATTAGTTAGTTTTATAATTAAAACGAATGAAAACGTTTGTTTTCTAGAAGTTTTATTATAAATATGTTATGTTAATTACATGGGCGCACATTTGTTAATGCCTAAGATATGCAAAGTATGTCATTCACATACTACTACATCGGTTTGCAGCAATTTCTTCTATTCTTCTCTTCCATTCTTCCCTGTCTTGTGCGGTTATTTTGAAATCTGCATATGATGAGCAGCGCACGTCCACCAACAGGTCCTCCAGGTACTCTCGGCGTGGGCGTCCCCTAGAGTTTGTCCCCTCGGTCATACCCTCCATTATGGCATGCAAGAGGCCTTCTTGTCGTATTACATGGCCGATCCATCTTACACGCCTTTCGGACAAGGTCCTCAGCAGGTGCCTTCCTCCTTCGATTCTTTGAAGAACCTCCTCATTCATGATGTGGTCTCTCCAGGAAATTCCTAATAGTCTTCTATAGGACCACATCTCAAAAGCCTCTAGTCTCCGTTTATCTCTTTCGGATAGGCACCATGTCTCGCAGCCGTACATCAAGATACTCCATACATAGGCCTTGATGAGGAGTATTCTCAATTTTAGGCCTATATTATTTGATTCTATGATTTTCGACCTTTTATTAAATGCAAGCCTAGCCTGATGTATACGGCTGTCGACCTTGCTCTTAGACCGACCGCCCCATGTTATTTTGCTCCCGAGGTAGACAAACTCCTTGGTGTTCTTTAGTGGAACTCCTGACATCACTACTCTTATCTGATGTTACGTTCGGCCTACAGTCAGCAGCTTTGTTTTGTCTTTATTTATCTTCATATTGTAGTTATTTAAAAGAATGCTTTGCATAGTTGTTAAGGCCTCTCACATAAATTATAATAAAACCTGTAGAAAACAAACGTTTTCAATCGTATTAATTAATTAATCTGGAGTTTTAAATCATTGTTCAAGTAACAATAAATAGTGTTCGTTTTAAATTAAATGAAAATATAAATCCAAAGATTCCGATTAAATGTGCAGATATCAATTTCGCTTATAGACATCGAGGGTAGGCATCTAATTCATCAAACTTTGCGAACAGTATTCACATCGCAATACTTGTTCGATCATCTGCTACAATACATGAAGGAATTACGGAGACTCGTAATTGAGTAAATTGAAATAAATGTATTGATCGCAGTTCTACGGGTTTATTAAATTGGGTACCCACTTGGGTACATGCGTCGCGGCTGTAAATAGTTACAGCGTTATTCCATATAGAAAATTAAATTATTAATAATGCAGGCACGCTGATTAGATTTCAAGTTTAGTTAAATTAATTTAAACAGGCGACTAGCTCTATTCTATTAATAGAAATGATCCTAATTTACTGATAAATGACAAACATTAGACATAAGACGATGGAAGTAGGAGTCTGAGAAATCGACGTGGGTGCTTGACACGACGTATTGTTGAAGAAACGAGAGAAGTATTTCAGGAAAGAACAGCGTGGCGGTTCATTCTTTCTGCCGGAGTGACAGCGTGATGTTTAGTTAGTATCATAGAAATTTTAATATTGATTTTTTTATGAATTAAAACGCATGTTTACCACCCCTGATCTGTATGTATATAAAGGACTAAGTTTACAATAGTGTTACCAGTCTGTCGATGCCAGCGAGTCTGGCGAAACCGGTCGCTGTCTAAATAAAGACAAAAGTGGAGGTAGTTAAAAAACATCGTTTTATTTAATTATTATTTAAAACGCAGTTTTTTACTAGCGAGTTTATTTTTCTCGACACGTTTCAAATGCTTTATACCCCTATTTAATTATGTTTATACAATTTATATCATTCTTCCGTAGATGAAGGTATAAAACCTTCGAAAGGTGTCGCAATAAATTAACGGAAAAGTTGAAAGTGCATAAGTTATGGTTTTATATGGATTAAAAAAACTGCATTACAATTTTTTTAGTAACGCAATTTACTTATTACGTCTATATTCGCCATAACTTTGTGTTGTGGATGTTTAATGTTTCTTTTCTATAAACTTGGTATGGTTTTATATTAAACACTTTATTAATAAAATAAAAATTAAATACCAAATTTACAGATTTAAAAAATAACACGTTTGTTAAAAAAAAACAGTAATTGTTTCAACGTGTATTTTAATTATACACGGTACAGAAGTGAAACAGATTTTTTATACAATATAATTATTTAACAGATTTTTCAATCACTCATATAAATTGTAACACTTTAAATTATTTGAACGAAAAGCTCAAGCTTCAAATATTCAGCCGTAGCGTTAAAAGCGTACTGCTGTAGGGATATGAGAATTGGAAATTTACCGCGGTGGTTATTGCAAAACTCCAGGTGTTAATGCTTAAAGGTGCCTAAGCTCAATATTCAAGATCTATTGGCCCCAAACAGAGTCAAATGCCGCTCTCTGGACCATGGCAAGCGAAAAGCCAATTAGAGAACAAGTCGCTAGACGCAAATGGCTGTGGATCGGTCACACTCTGAGATGGGACCCAGCCCGCATCGTTCAGGGCTAGACTGGCCACTAGACTTCACCTAGAGCAACCTGGAGAAGAGCCCTAGAGATGATGTTAGGCATCAGGCATGCGATAGCGTCGGGCGGAGAAGATTCCTTAAGGCCCAATGCACCACGGAGACAGGACAAGAAGAAGAAGAAGAAGAATTTTTATTACACCGATGAAAATGAGTACATCTTCATTTTCACAAAAAATAGTGATTTTCTCCTGATTATGAATTTTCAACATGCCAAGTAATTCATATTAGAGCCAAATAATAAATATAATATATTTATTTTTATTTAAACTTGTTTGAATTTTTCATTGTAGATTCTGTATTTAAATTTCGAAAGAGCGGAGTATGAATGGCAAATGTAATATTTTTATAATTATTACTCAAGTGTTCCAGTAAAATGATAATATCAGAACAATTAATAATATCCCTCGCCTCTGGAGTCGGCGTAGGTTTTTGACCTTTTAATTAAAATATAATTAAAGTGCCAGCTAGTTACAAACCGGGTGTAACTGATGTCTGCTACAACATATTAAGGGAATTAAATTTTAATAAGTAACAATAGTGAAACATCCGAGGCCGTAATGCATGAACACCGAGTGTATTTTAATACACTGCAATAAACAGAATAAATGTTTCACCTTTATGGCAATCATATAAATTGTAGTAATGCAGAAACAGTGTTAATCGGCATATTAAAGTTCGTATAAAAGCAATCAACTTAATTGATATAAATACAAGCTGTATTGGTACTAACATTCTATAAATATAAAGCTCCATACGATCCGTTGTATTTTAAAATTGGAGTGCACGAAAATCGATCTTGTAAAGTGAATCGGCCAAATTGGATGTGTGGTTTTTATATACAAACGCTTGACTGTAATATTATTAGACACATATTGTATACATTTTCATTGGTATATTATATCCATTGTAAACCTTTTTTATTATAATGATAATTTCATTTCCATTTCTTGGAAGGAATAGACATTTTTCTATTTACGAATATATTATTTTTTGATCTCTTAGACGAATGTGCGGGTACTCAGAGTGTCGAATGAAAATATAAGAAGTGAATGCGGTGCGAATGATGGTGTTATGAACAAAATATTGAAAGGATCATTAAGATGGTTTGGACATATAGAAAGAACGAATGAAGAAAGAATGGTAGAAAAGTACATGTTAACGATGTAAATGGAACCAGAAATAGAGGAAGACCGAGGAAAACGTGGCACAATCAAATAAATCAAATATTGAATGTCGGCCATGTGAGGAGTCAGAGAAATCGACGCGCGTGCATGACACGATGTATGAATGTTGAGGAAGCGAGAGAAATATGTCAGGAAAGAAAAGTGTGGCAGTCGGCTTTTTTCTGGCATTCGTGTGGTTACTTAGTTTAGTTAAAAACTAACTAACTAAACATCACGCCGCCTTGGCCAGTGGCCGACTTTAAATATTTGATTTATTTATTATTTTTTGATAAACTTTAGGCTTTAACACTGTGGAATTTCTTATTCATGATTTTTAATGAATTAAAAGAGTTTTGATTCCACTGCCACTGGTGATTTCAAGTCCCAACCCTTACGTATAGAAATGAAGTATGTAACTGGCAGAAGAAGGATGAGAGCAGAATAAATGCGGTAGAGATGAGATCTCTAAGACGTATGTGTGCTAGAATGATGTACGGCAGAATTTCAAATGCTGATATAAGAAATATGTGAGATCGGAAGAAGGTATTATGAAAAAAATATATGAAAGGAACGCTGGATTGGTTCGGACATATGGAGCGCATTTATGGAAAAATAATGGTGAAGAAAGTATACGTTAACGATGTAAATGGCTTACGGAGTCGAGGTAGACCGAGGAAAACAAGGCACGATCAAATTAATCAAATTTTAAGGTCATGTTTGAAGTCGGAGGAATCGACGTGCGTGTATGACTCGTATGAATGTGGAGGAATCTAAAAAGTTTTTGCAGGATAGAGTAGTGTGGCGGTCCATTCTCTCTGCCTACCCCTGCGGTAAAACGGCGTGATGGTTTGTTTTTGTTGTTGTTGTTATGTTTTTTTCCACTTCCGAGTTTATTTTTTTAAACTGTTTATATCAATTTTTAAAATGATGTAAAACCCTCGAAACGTGCCCACCGAAAAATATACTTAAAAGTGGTAAAACAGTATTTTATTGATTAAAAATAATCTATAAATAATAATGCCGTATTACCCCTTTTTGAATTATTTCATATAAAGAACTCAATTCGTTGTGTGACATTTTTATATTAATAAATACATTCATGTAATTTGTGTTAAAACTAATAACCAGTTACACGTTTAAAAACAATTCGATAACAAAGTTCAGTTAAACAGTAAAAAATGCAATGTATTACTACATGCATTTTTATTAATTTTCAATTAATTCAATTAAAATAAGTCGGTTATTATTTTTTAAGAGGACGATTAATTAAATAAGTTTAATAATTTGTATAGTAAGGTCTAAGGGTAAGCACACTCGGGACATCTCGGGAATGTTTGACAAAAACAAGGTGTGTAATTCCTGAGTGAACTTGTAATTATTTTAATTATTTAATGTTTGTAATGTTGTATTATTTCGTTTCAAGGGGTTGGAAAGTTAATCCTGCTCGCGTGCAACCGCTCATGGTGGTATGTCCTCTTTAGTTGTTTTATTATACAGTAATGCAAAAATACTATATTTTTATTAAATAACGTGTTTTTCTTTTAATTCGCGTCATCGAATCAGGCGTAAGAGAAGGAAAGTTAAACAATTGGATGAAGAACGTATACTGCGTTCGAAAAATGTCAAAAAATGTGAAAGTAACAAACAGCGTTTAATATAAAAAAATATATATTTAATACTTTTTTTTGGCGGAAACACTTAGATATTTTAATATTATTAACTGTTTAATTAAAACACTTATGGAATATCATAAATTGATTTTATTTCTTTTGAAAGTGTCGCGACAGCTGTTTCGCTAAACAATGTTAGCATCATCAGGTGTAACAATGATCTTAAAATAATAAACATATCGAAACACCTGTCGCGACAATTTCAAAGAAAGTAAATCAATTTGTGATATTCTATAACAGTGTTTTAATTGAACAATTTAAAATGATATTGTTAAATTTAAATCATTTTAATATCTTAGATACAAACATACAGCAAACATTAATTTGGAGAAACAGCAGGCAATGCACTGAGGGATCGCGTGAGGAACACCAAAATAAGATAGATATGTGAAGTTGAGGATATTATAAGATGGAGCAGACAGCGAAAAAGAGACTGGTGCGGTCATGTTCAAAGAATGGACACCAACAAACTCCCTTATATTGCATTGCATAATCAACCTCATGGGACTCGTCCTCGTGGAAGACCTCTTAAAAGATGGAAGGACAGCTGGGAATGTACCTCACAGGAGGAGCAACACGCTGGAGAACAGACCACATAGGTCTACAATAAGGAAGAAAAAGAAGAAGTACTTCTAGCGATGTTGCATGTATTCAGCTGCACAGCTATCATTTATCTCTCAACTCCTTTTAGTCGCGTTAATAAATTCCAAGAGAGTAATCAGGTACTGAATATATTGTATAATTATTAGATTAGTACTTAACTCTTTGCCTGCTACGACTGCCTTTAGTCAGATAAAAAAGTCGTGCGCATTACGATCTCAAGTGTGATTCTTTGATTCTTTGCTATTCGAGAAAGATACTGATATAATCAATTATTGTTACAATGATTTGGTTTGTAAGAAAAATATCGTTTAAAAGTTACATAAACGTTAATTGCATCGAAAGATAATGTGCCGCGAAACGATGAAAGTATAACGTTTGCTCAGTGGTCAAAGGGTAAAGGAAGAGTATACAATATAATACATTATAACTAACTAACTAACTAACTAACTAACTAACCATCACGCCGTGTCCCCGAAAGGGTAGGCAGAAAGAATGGACTGCCACACTTTAATCGATGCGGCACTCCATCCTTCTCTTTTCGCCATCGCGAGAGACGCGGTGTGATGGGTTGCGAACCTCATCGCCACCAAAAGGCATCTCCCGCGCACACTTCGATCAATAGACACTTCGATCGATAACAAAGAAAAATAATTTAACACGTATTGTTATTTTAGATGGTGCACTTGTCGTCAGCTGGACGATCCGGACATTTGTGTTTATTTATTTTTTATTCCACGTTATCCATTGTTTTTTTAATTAACTGTAATAAGGCACTTAAAACAGTCCAACACCAGCAAGAACTGAAAAATATTATTGAAGAATTTATTCAAATTGTCATTGGAACAAATGAAAAATTTATTTTTACACCTGTCAAAATTCTTTTTATAAACGAAAAAACTTATATAATTTTAATACCAAAACAGTAAAAACGTATTTTTTGTCACAAATAACTATCATAAAGAGCGGGAATAATCAAATTGACCAAAACAATTCACTTATACACGAAATATCTCCAAATTGACGGGAGCACCAATGAAAGACAATGAAAGTAAAAAAATCATCTCTGCGCAATATAAACTGTATAGGAACATTAATAAAAGTGTGGTATTCTATTTTGATAATCTGTATTTTTTCTAAATAAATAAGTTATTACACTTGGCTCATAAATACTCGTAGACCATTTTTCTATAGGTATTTTAAAATTGAAAGTATTTAATGTTAGAGGTGGATCGCTGGTATCTAGTTTCATCATCACTTCATTATAGACATACTCGTATAGAAGGGTTGCACTAGAATAGGTAGAGGATTAGAATGTACTAGGGGAACACCCCGCGTTTAAATTTGGAACGGTTCACAATTTAAATATTGATGACGGTACATTACATCATAGCACCCACCCTTTATGTCATTTTTAAGTCTTATGGTTTTGTCGTCATTCCAACTGACAGCTCAGAACATTTAACATTTTGAAAGTTCGCAATCAACTCGCATGTTCCTACCTAGCGCAATTCATTAAATAGTATTTGGTTATTATTAATTGATGAGAAATGCAAAAAAACGTTTTTGGGTATTACTATATTTGTTAATTAAATAACCAATCACACTGATTAATAAATTTCCCTTCTTCTTCTAATACATTTTATTATTATGAAAATAATTATTATTAAAATGAAGGAATCCGGCCGTGGTCCACGATAGAATCCAAGTCTCCTAGTAAGGATTCAAACTTTTTGCCCCTAAATTACCATCCGGTTTATTTCATGTACAACTGTTTCGACAACCAGTATTGTATTGAAAATTTATGAATTGAAACACAATTTTTTCCACTCATTAGTTTATTTTTTTCGACAAGTATCGAAGATTTAACACATTCATTATCGGGAGGTCGATATAAATAAATGGTTTGGACATATGGAAAGAATGAATGAAGAAAGAATGGTAAAAAAAATTATATGTTAATGATGTAAATGGAACCAGAAATAGAGGAAGACCGAGGAAAACGTGGCACGATCAAATAAATCAAATATTGAATGTCGGCCATGTGAGGAGTCAGAGAAATCGACGCGCGTGCATGACACGATGTTTGAATGTTGAGGAATCGAGAGAAATATGTCAGGAAAGAGAAGTGTGGCAGTCCATTCTTTCTGCCTACCCCTTCGGGGAGACGGCGTGATGGTTAGTTAGTTAGTTTAGATAAAATTAATAAAATAACCTAAATACATATGTAACATGCGTAGCTTAAAACTAGACAGAATACAGTGGTCGAGGCGTTTACAGGACTTATGACCTGTCATTGGTCGGGTTAAGCGATCGCTTTATGTTAACAACATTCCCCATTTCGCCCTTCTTATGAACACACCACGTCTGACAAATTTTTGGAAAAACAATTTACATCTTCGTCTCTATTGAGATACAATTAATCCTTAAAAAATGATTAACCCGCAATGGGTTAAATCCAGTATTTGTCTACAAATATTGGTAATATTCTAGACAGAATACAGTTAATCGTACAGGAATCCCACAGCGTTAACGCGTAAGTTTATCAAAAATTAATTGAAAATTGATGGTTAAAGCAGTGCAGAAACCAAAGTGCATTCATGAAACCATGAGCATACTTACTATTGCAAGATGTCATTTGACTCCGACTTTTTTCCTTTGCGGACCCAGTATGCTTTGATAACAAGCGCGCAACCTCCCGCGGCTCACACGCCTTTTAACAATTAAAGGGAAGCATTCACCTTACATAACATTGAAAGAACCTGGTTCGGTGCAGTTTGTGTGTGTCAAACGGCGGCCCTGCATACTTTTATTTGGCGCGAGGCGACTGGAGAATGTCGCCTTTAAATTTTTAATAATGTATGATGCTATGTAGCAAATGACGTTTTGAAGCGAACAAAGTCATCTGTGCGGGAAGACGGTAGCTAGCCGCGTGTGTGCGCCCGTTCGCTTTGTGCCGGGATCACGGCCTCATTTGCGAAACTATGAATGTGGAAGGGCTTCTTCTTGATAAAAAATATCAGAATTTTGAATATTCATGGGGTGGTGAATACCTCCATTATGTATGAAGAACGTGTACATATTTAACCAAGTAAACACGTGCAACTAAGACTTAACTAAGCAACAGTGACAGGAGAAGAGCCTGTATGCAAATAGTTTCCCACTGTAGAGACACCCTTTCAAACGAAAATAAATTAAATTTTATGACGGGGGTTCTACAACGAGGAATAATCGACTAGGAATGCATAATGCGCTAAGAATTATTACATTTATGCATATATGAAATCTGTACAAAACGAAAATTTATATATTTTTCTTCTTCTTCTTCTTTAATTACTGACTGGACTGGCTTAAAATTGTTGAGGAGCTGTTCCGAGCTGCCAGGGACAGAGGGGCCTACTCTGAAGTGATAGTCAACGTCGGGGGAACCTGACAGGACACCGGGAGAAAATGAAGATAAGGTGTTGTTAAGGTAAAAAATATGTATAAAGGTATATCGATATTGTTATTTTTTACATATTAAACAATTTTAAAAACACGTTTCATTTTGTCTATACAATAAATATAATTTAAACCAAAACATAAGATTTATTATTTTCGGGTGCATCGTATAATTTCTAAAATCGATTTTATTAGCAAAATTAATTAAACAGTTTTATTTATGTTTTTGGTATAAATAACTTTATTTTTGAGAATGGAAGCCTATGGGTTTCGCTCTATGCGGTCTTTCTCGTGGCTTTATACATACTCAGTATGTATAAAGCCACGAGGAAGCTCGCATAGAGCAAACCGGTGGGCCCTCATTCTCAAAAATAAAATGGTTGTATACCAAGTACATAAAAAAAACAAATAACTAATTTTGAATATGTCCAACCACCAAGTAATAGCTACTTATCAAAGATTTTATTCGAATTTATTATGTTCATACGAATAGATAACAAAAGAAATTAAAGAAAGAATAAAAGCTATCCAAAATATATTATTTTATGCTGGTTTGCTTACTCTTCTCAGAATGTAAGGGTTAAAAAAATAATGTATTATTTAAATTATAACTATTATACATAATAATTAAATAAAACAATGTTTTTTTAACTACTTCCACTTTTGTCTTTATTTAGACAGCGACCGGTTTCACCAGGCTGGCGAAACCGGTCGCTGTCTAAATAAAGACAAAAGTGGAAGTAGTTAAAAAATATCGTTTTATTTCATTATTATTTAAAATGAACTTCCATCAAGAGATTTCAGTAAAATCATTTGATTTCCTTAAAAACTATTATACAGGTTCTTCCTCAAAAGTAAAATTCAGTAAAATTGTTTACCATCAAATTATATACAAACTATGGTTTAAGTTTATAATTGTCTAGGGAAAATATAGTCAACTAGTTTGGTTTCAATGTACAAATTTCGAAGGGTTGTATTATCACCATATCTTATTTTGGCCAACTGAAGGGTGTTGAACACTTTTTGTGTTTTTTTGGAAAAGATTATCACCGCCGTCCTAGCTGATGGAAACGAATTGCCTTATTTGTAGCCGCGTTAGATAATTAAAACCGCTGGCGGACATGGAAATAATCGAAACGCCATCTCTGTTTAGAAAACGTTTATAAATTATGCAAAGATAGATAAAATATCGCGATGGCAGATAACCTAACCCCAAATTAGGTTAACTGTTGGCTATCCAAGTTAAATGAAATATTTCACCTCTTATAATGCGGTAATGAAAAAATACTGGTTCTGATTTTAAAAAAATGGTTTGATTCATGTGGTGCTCTGTCAATTTGGAAATATTTCTTGTATAAGTGAATTATTTTGGTCAATTTGATTGTTGCCGCACTTTGTGATAGTTATTTGTGACACGAAATACGTTTTCACTCTTCTGATGTTAAAATAATACAAGTTTTTTCGTTTATAAAAATAATTTTGACAGGTGTAAAAATAAATTTTTCATTTGTTCCAATGACAATTTGAATAAATTCTACAATCAAATTTTCAAGTTTTTGCTGGTGTTGGATTGTTTTAAGTGCCTAATTAAAATTAAAACAGTGGAATCAAAAATTAAATAAACACAAATGTCCGGATCATCCAGCTGACGACAAGTGCACCATCTAAAAGAACATTATGTGTTAAATTATTTTTATGTGTTATTTTATTTTATATCATTGTATTTTGTATAATTTGTTTTAGATTTATTATGTAGACGTTGAATGATTGAAGTGTGCGCGGGAGATGCCTATTGGTGGCGATGAGGTTCGCAACCCATCACACCGCGTCTCTCGCGTTGGCGAAAAGAGAAGAATGGAGTGCAGCATCGAACAAAGTGTTGCAGTCCATTCTTTCTGCCTACCCTTTCGGGGAAACGGCGTGATGGTTAGTTAGTTAGTTAGTTATAATTTTAAATAAATAAAAACGTTAACCCCACTTATATATTATATTATTTAAAAAGAAGGATGAAAGCTGGATAAACGCCGTAGAAATGAGATCACTAAGAAGAATGTGCGGGAAAACGTTGTATGATATAATACCGAACGATTAAGTAAGAAAGAAATGTACGAGTATGGCAGATGATTGCGTCATGGATAAAATTAAAAAAAGGATCACTGAGATGGTTTGTAAATATGGAACGAATGGATGAGAGTAGAATGGTTAAAAAGTTGTACACAAGCAGCGTGAGTAGAAAAATAAGCCGAGGACGACCGAGGAAAACATGGCATGACCGAATTAATCAAATTTTAAAGGTTGGTTACGTCAGAAGCCGATCGAGAACAGAGAATCGACGTGCGTGTATGGCTCGCTGTATGAATGTGGAGGAAGCTAGAGAGGTATGTCAGGATAGAGTAGTGTGGCGGTCCATTCTCTCTGCCTACCCCTGCGGAGAAACGGCGTGATGGTTTGTTTGTTTGTTTGTTTGTACAAAGATTAATTTAACAGTCTATAAAGATTTATTTAAGTGATTTTTAGTTTTGCCCGGCTTCGCCAGCCAGATCACAGAGAAGATGACTGCTATATGCCAAAATTAGTGGAAAATCCAATATACCTACATTACAAAATATTTTTTATATTATTTTAATTTCATTACTTCATTGTTCAAGAAACAATAATGAATAATTAACATTTGAGAATGTATAGTATTTTTCATTGTCTTTACGTAATTACAAGAGAATTATGATTAAATATTGTAATTCTTCGTATCTTATTCAGAACGGAAGTCCAATTGTTGGCTGTGTCACTTTATATCTAATTAATAAGAAAAATAATACTATGTAACTAACATTCCGCAATATAAAATTAGTTTCAAATGGAAGTATTTATTATCTAAGTATGAATAACGTGAATGTAGGCTAAGGTAATAAGTTTAGGTACATCATATCTCACACATGTGTATTGTGAGACCTATAATTTACATCCTGAAAACATTATTTTATTTTACATAATACAAAACTTGTTTCTTCTATGTTCGCCTTACATTGGGTTGTAGATGTTTTATTTGTCTTTTTATTTTTTATGTATACTTTGTATATACAACACTATTAAAATTACATATCAGACATGTTTCGGACAACCAGTCCTTCTTCAGTGATAGATACATATTGTAAAGATACATATTTAAAATATTATAAAATTGTTAACAAATATGATCAATTTTGACTGATGTTATATAGATTTATTTTGGAACGTTTATGTTTTTGTTTTTTTATAATATTTTCTATAAATTTAAAACCAAGTCCAATCATTGATTTATTTCCTTTGTTGTAAGTAATAACCTGAATCCCAATACGAACTTTAAATTATTATTTAAATTTTTTAATTGATTCATAATATTTGTTATAACAAAAGAATAAACGTTACAAAATAAATCTTTATAACATCTGTCAAAATTGATCATATTTGTAAACAATTTTATAATATTTTAAATATTTATCTTTATAATATGTATCACTGAAGAAGGACTGGTTGTCCGAAACTCTGATATGTAAATTTAATAGTATTGTATATACAAAGAATAAAAAAAAATTAAAAAGCCAAACAATGCTTGTTTGTCTACATATTTACAATAACATTAGTAATTTACATTATTATATAATGTAAGAGACTTGAATTACGAAATGATACACGTGAAGTTTAATGGTGGGACATACAGTGCTGGAAGGTATGTATCTATAAAATGCAGTGAAACTCCACCTTGCATGACGATACCAGGATCAACGAAGAATAAACATAGAAGATATAGTACACATACGAGTAGATACAAAGCGGTAGCCTTTTGATCCAGATATAAGTTCGATTTTATTCGATTTTATCAATCCAGATATAGTTCTACTAAGTTTTAAGAATTAAACGAGTTATTCAAAATAATGTAAGCTCGTTTTAAATTCTTCGTTTATATGCGCTTCATCATCAACACAATTGCACTGTCACTTCTTAGACGAGTGTTTTCATTTGCCGCCTTCTCGTATTTGGGCACTTTTATAAAGCTATGATAATATAAATTAATAAAAAGTTAACCAAACAAGTACTTGCGTATTTCAGATTAAATTTTTATATATAATTTTCAAATAAAGAATCTTCATGATTGAAAAAATAAAAAAATAAAATTTTAAAAGAGGAACATATTTCCATTTAAAAATGTAAATATTTTCCTTTCGTTTTTTTTTTTGTTTAATGAAATTGAGTGAATGTCGCGTATCCATTGATTTATAAAGCCAAAACGTGTGTGATTTGCATATAAATACCAACACCCTCGCTCCGGTACCAAAAGTTACACATTTTTATCGAATTACCATCGGCACTCTTCCGAAGGAATATTCAAATTACGCCCGGCCGGCGCGGCGGGAGCGAATGTCCGCTGAACAAAACTACCACGAAATTCGATAAACAAAAAAACAAAAACAAAAAAAGATTTGTTATGATTTTCTCATACTGCATATCGGGAAAAATTGAAATAAATTCAACCAGACTTTTCCCCGACTTAAATATTTGAATTTTTTTGTCGGTCAAAACAAACGGGAGGGTTGAATAATCGTATCTGGGAGCTGGACGAGATTGTGCTTTGAAAATTTTATGCGCTTCATGGCGTCATTGCGCCCGCCTCCGACGGCCACTAGGCCCGCGGGTGCGCCGGACGCCGCACGGAAGGGGCTCCGATGCAACTGATTTCACAAATATTCCGTTCGGCGGAGCTTCACAAAGGCTAATAAAACCCGCAATTAAAACATATACAAAAGCGATCCTTACTTCTTTTTTAATATCAAAATATTAAAAAATAGACAATGTCTTTGAAAATAAAAAATTAAATATTTTTGCATCCCATGAACGGGTTCTTCTAGTTCAGTCATTCCCAAAGTGGATGCAACTGATTTCACAAATATTCCGTTTGACGGAGCTTCACAAAGGCCTTTAAAACCCGCAATTTTAAATATACAAAAGCGTTTCTTACATTTCGTTTTAAATATCAATAACGGTATTTAAAAATAAAAAATAAAATATTTTTGCATCCCAAGAACGGCTTCTTCTAGTTCAGTCATGCCCAAAGTGGTCTTTATTGACCTCCAGTGGTCGATTCCGAACTGCAAGGGCTCCACGTCAATGAACATATTAATTGGGGGTCCATGAGATGTAAACGGGGGTCCACGAAAGAGGATCCCATTTGGGCAGACAATAACCAACCTGCTCTCTCCCGTAAAACATTGATTTTTAATGTATTCACTTTATGTAAACATGTTGGATTTGCATTTTGTTTCATTTTAATTATACATGTATAACTGTAAAACTTAACATATATCTGTATATATTTTTTAATATTTCTTTTCTACAATGAGTAGTTTTGTGTCAGTTTCAAAAACAAATTTATAATTGTAGATGAATTTGTAAAAAAAAACGATATTAGGAAAAGAGTCCACAAAAAACAGAAAAAAAACAGCAAGGGTTCACGGGACAAAAAAGGTTGTGAACCTATGTTCTAATTGCTTCGAATGAAAACCATGTAGGTACTTGGAAAAATGATGAATAAATAATTCAGTCAATCAAAAACGTTTGGAGATCAGTCTATAAACTGTAATAAAATAAACTAATTGTTTTCATATAATATGATTCGAAGATTTTATCAAAAATCTATTTCCATCAATTAATTGTATTTATATAAACATTATAATAGCTGATATAAATACGATATTCCGTTGTTTATTAATTTATCTTAAACATCCACAAACATATCAAATCGATCTCTACTTAATTGTATTTCAAACTGCTGTGATAATATAAAATACAACACCATTAACTAAATTGTCTCTCCAAAGCGTGCACTATTTGTTGCTCGCCTATTGTGAAATTAACAGGGTACCTACTGACGAGATTATACGGCTAAGCTCCTCCATCGAAAATTTGCATTCAATATTTGATATAGCATTAATTTGGCAAATACTATTATTAACCCAATTACCGCGTTGGACACTTAATATGGAAGTGAGAAATATATGCTTTCTAGAGGTGTTACCAAACAAAGACAATATGAACTGGTATTAACCATAACAAAAGTTTTCCGACCGCCCCTGGTTTTAAAAAAGCTCAAATTTTATTACTAAAGAGTACATAACACCCCAGTTTTATTTATTTATTTATAGAAACCGAAGTTTAATTTACTCACAGGGTTTTCAAATATTTTTGCCAACAGTTCCTTATTCAGATTTAAAAAAATATTTCTTCAATTCAGCCTGAATTATAACTCTTTTTTTGCGATTTTTCCATATATTGAAATGTGAATAAAATTAAAATACGGAACGTGAATAAAATTAAAATAAATAATCAGAAAGAACAGCGTGGCGATCCATTATTTTTGCCGACCCCTTCGCTAAAATAATAAAAATGTTTTTTAATAGGTAGAAAAACAATATTTTTTAATCGTTTTTGGAATAAATGATTATAAATCCATATTAATATCGATCCGCGTTGATCATACTCAAGCTGAAACAAATACAACGAAATATGGAATGACAAAAGCTTAGTATAGGTTTGAGGGACAAAATATCTAATACCGAAATAGACTGCTTAAAGAGGCCTACATCTAACAGTAGACCAAATAATAATAAGTATTTTTAAAGTTGTGGCATCTAAAACTCGTCCCATATTGTGGGGTCTTAAGAAAACGATATACAGTAGAACTTGTTCTGGCTTTTAAATATTAACCCTTTGTAAATGATTAATTATGTTAGGCCTTACTGACCACCGACAGTTCGCAATAATCGAGAGCATCTGTCCGATATTTCTATAATTAATGCCCCGTGAAAGTTTTTTCGTACATGTTTTTAAAATGGAACATTGTTACCCCAACATAGCATTCAGGGGGAACTAGCGGCGGTGCATGAAAATTAATTCGAACTGATTACGTTTACGAATATTACGCGATTCCGTGTTACGGTCTTCGCAAAACGAGGTACCTGCTTTATGAAACGCAACAACCTTAACTGATATAAAAAAAAAACACTCGGGTACTGTGGTGAGTAAATAAAAACGTAATTCAATAATGCATCCATTATAACAACTCTGAAAACATTTTCCGCTATCTTCGCATTGCAGCTGCAAATGACAATCGACTAATGAGAGGAAAATACGCAAACGAACGAACAATCTATAGAATCTTATATATTTATCCAATTATTCATATGTATTGGATTATATTCGTCTATCATTTTCTTTATCGCAAGATATTACTCAACAACTAACTAACTAACCATCACCCCGTTTCCCAGAAGAGATAGGCAGATAGGATGGACCGCTACACTCCTCTAACATACACATAACATGTTACAATGAATGCATATAAGACAAAATATAGAATTTTGTTTGTGTTTTGTATTGTTTATTTATATCTAAATATAGTGTATATATTTAAAAAAAAATAAAGTTTTTGGATTTATTTTTAACCTAACTAACTAACTAACTAACTAGAGGTAGGCAGAGAGGATGGATCACCACAAAGCTTTGTCCTGGCATACCTCTCGGGCTTCCTCGTCGATTATTCCGACTTCGAATGTGACCGCCTTTTAGTAAATGATTAATTTGGTCATGCCATATTTTCCTCGGTCGTCCTCGGCTTCTTTTTCCACTCACGCTGCTTGTGTACAACTTTTTAACCATTCTACTCTTATCCATTCGTTCCATATGTCCGAACCATCTCAGGGATCCTTTTTTAATTTTATCCATGATGCAGTCATCTGCCTTACATTTCTTTCTTACTTCATCGTTCGATATTCTATCATACAACGTTTTCCCGCACATTCTTCGTAGTGATCTCATTTCTACGGCGTTTATCCTGCTTTCATCCTTCTTTTGCCAGCTCCAAGATTCACTTCCATACATGAGGTTTGGCACCAGAACTCCATTGTGTACTGCCATATTTGCTTCTGTGGATATATTTCTATTTGCAGTAATGACCTTTAAACCTATTTTATATATATAAGACTTTCGGCTTCAATGGATACCCCCTCCCCCCGATTAGTCCGTTATATCGAGGTTTTACTGTACATACATTTGAATCAAATTAAGATCACTAAAATTTATAAGATAGAGTTTTATAAATACAGGAATACGTTTGATGCGTAGGTACCAATTATTGCGGCCATGAAAGGGTCTGTGCATTGCAGATGAAAGAATATATTAAAATTTGCATTGTGTGCATAAAATGTATTCGTTATTATTTTTAATTAATTAATGCTTTTCAATTTGGTTAATTAAGGACATTATACTTGCAAATATTCTGAGCGAGCCTCGCGGAATCCAACGATACGCCGAGACACTGGGGGAAGATTTTTTTCAACACTTTAGTTCTACAGAATTAGTGGCGTTAGTAAAAATATTCACCTATCAATCAGCTTGACCACAATCTCAACACGAAGGCCTAAAATTTCTTCTTCTTCTAGAGCCATCCCTTTGAATAAATAGAAACGCATTTTGTATGATCACAACACTTTATATATTTTTTTAATGCAGACATGTTCCGATTCGTATTTGGTCCTTCTTCTATGCATAAAAGTTAACAAAACCGAATCGCCACTTATATACTATAAATGGGTTATGCCTTAGGGTGTCGGTAAATTTTGAGTTTCAGGATTCATAAGGATTCAATTAGGATTCAGAAGGGGATAATGGGAACATTTCGAATATGGAAATTAAATTTAAATTTAGTTGGTTGTTTATAATATTATCGTTATTTCTGTGTATGATAGTGTGTCCAATGAAAATATAAGAAGTGAATGCGGTGCGAATGATGGTGTTATGAACAAAATAATGAAAGGATCATTAAGATGGTTTGGACATATGGAAAGAATGAATGAAGAAAGAATAGTAAAAAAATATAAGTTAACGATGTAAATGGAACCAGAAATAGAGGAAGACCGAGGAAAGCGTGGCACGATAAAATAAATCAAATATTGAATGTCTGCCATGTGAGAAGTCAGAGAAATCGACGCGCGTGCATTACACGATGTATAAATGTTGAGGAAGCGAGAGAGATATGCCAGGAAAGAAAAGTGTGGCACTTCATTCTTTCTGCCTACCCCTTCGGGGAGACGGCGTGATGGTTAGTTAGTTAGTTAGTTAGTTATTAGTAATGTTTTTTTTCTTCTTAAATATTTAGTTTATTGAATGTCAAATTTTTATTATGAACATTTAAATTTTCTACACCGTTATCTCTATAAGAAATGGGGGAGACATCCTCTTAAAAAGTGGAACACTAGCTATCTTTCTATCTTTTTTAAGGTATTCGTGGTAGGGGATGTCCAACAAATATTGTGGGTAATAACATATTTCAATTCTTGCACAGATAATTTTATTAACGTGGTCTCTCCAGTACCCCCGTCTTTTCCTGCCCAATCTCACGATGTCTCCTGTCTAACAGGTCTCTCTTATTTCAAAGATTCTAACCCTGTCTCTGAAAACCCTCCTTGATGTAAGTCCCAGTACTCTCATCTCAGACGTCCGAAGAAAGCTTTACGTCCTAACTGTGTAAGCACTAGTATTTACGCCATATAATATAATGGACTTGATACGGGTTTTGTAAATTTGGGACCTTGTTATAAGAGTATAGATAGTTAACTAAATATTTGCTTGTTTTGACCTTGCAATCTATGAGCATGGCCTTATTTATCAGCAGGCTTAAAGCTAACCCCTATAGTGCGGACGGCTGCATTTGCAGTAGAGACAATGGTTTTGAACTGCGGCACACTACATTTGCAGTTCATATTTGAATGTATCTCTTATACACCATATTTTAGTTATTTACTAGTAAATAAATAAGTATTGTGTGTCTGAGCTGTAAATGTAGCCAACTGCGATTAAGGACATTGTTTACTGTATATGAAGACATCCGCACATTGGGGGTTAACTAGAAAGGTTAAAGAAAATGTTACTGATTAACCCTAAACATGACGTAAATAAGTAAAAAAATATGTAATAGTTTTCATGATTTCAAAACAAATGAGTTGAATATAACAGGCGAACTTTATGGGTCGTGCTAGTCCCCCAAATAGGGAAGGCGAGAAAAGGGTGTGCAATGTCAAAAATCTCAGTCCGGAACGTGTGAGCAGCGGGCGGAGGTCGTCTTGGGGTAGGTCGCGGAGCCAAGCATAGGCGGCAGGCGGCCGCTGGCGACAGGTCGTGCCGGGCCTATTCTACGATAGACCCTTTTGTGCCACATCACATTTTTTTAGAAGGGAAAATAAAAAATGGAACATGTAAAATATTCCATTTTTAAAATTCATTCTTTGAAGGAGCTAAGTTTCGTTTGAACATAAAAATAATTCATAAACACAAGTAATAATATATAAATCATTACTCAGTTATGTATTTTATTTATGTTCAAATAATTAATATATTAAATTATTTTACGTTATTTTACGCAATCATCAATAACATCATCAATAAATCACGCATTTTTATGGAGGGATAGGCATAGAAAATAGACCGCCATAGTTTTCTAACCTCACATAAAACTCTTTTGGTTCCTATACATTTGAACACCGAGATCGCACACTCGTCAATTTGTTTGACATCGAAAACGACCTCCTGTTAGTAATTGATTAATAAATTGTCTATTTAGTATTTTTCTATTAACTCTATTGGATGTATCTTTTTAAACATTCATCCCTCATCCATTTGTTCCATATATCCAAACTCTCTTAATTAACCTTTCGCATTCGTCTACCTTACATTTCTATCTGATTTCTTGGTTCGGTAAAATGTGTATATTTAAAATGAGATTAACATGTTATTAAAAAATAAAAAAATCTTCTTCTTCTTCTACTTTTTGTCCTGTCACTGGTGCATAGGGCCTCAAGGAACCTTCTCCACCCGACCGACGGACTATATATCTATGGGGACCAATCGTGTTGAAGTTCTTTTAGTTAATATAACGATATAATTATTTTTTACAAATTTTGAAGTAGAATACCCCTTATTGATTTGTAAGATGGAATAATAAACACAGACAGATAAGATTGTATTAAGAAAACAATTTTAGGATCGACATATTGATCCCTACGTAATACTATGACATAATTGATATAGATTCGTACTATGTCAATTATGTCATTGTTATAGGAATATAATTTATAACATATAATGTATATAGTTTAACTAACTAACTAACTAACCATCACGCCGTTTCCCTGGAGGGGTAGGCAGAGAGGATGGACCGCCATACCGTTCTGTCCTGACATACCTCTCTAGGATCCTCCACATTCATACATCGTAACTCGTCGATTTTTCCGACTTCGAATGTGGCTGCTTTTCAGTATTTGATTAATTTGGATAGGCCATGCTTTCCCTCCACCCAAACATATGTATAAACGATCGCAGGGATCCTTTTTTTAATTTTACTTATGATACAATCACCTGCCTTACATTTCTTCCTTTATATAGTTTAACTAACTAACTAACTAACCATCACGCCGTCTCCCCGAAGGGGTAGGCAGAAAGAATGGACTGCCATTTATTTGATCGTGCAACGTTTTCCTCGGTCTTCCTTTATTTCTGGTTCCATTTACATATAATAGTTAACATAAATTTCCGGTTTCGACAATCTGGTGGTAGTCTAGGGGATAGAACGCTTGGCTCCTGATCCAGGGACATGGGTTCAAGCCTGGACACGACCAGATTCCTTTTTCATAATAATGAGCTATTTTCCGCTCACATTGAATATTGTAAAACAAATTCTCATATCATTGATTTAAATCCTTGTCTTTTTAAAAAAAATTAAAAATAAACTTTTTTTACCATTCTTTCTTCATTCATTCTTTCCATATGTCCAAACCATCTTAATGATCCTTTTATTATTTTGTTCATAACACCATCATTCGCACCGCATTCACTTCTTATATTCACTTCTTATATAAAATAATTTTATTGAATATACGACATTTTGAGATTAAATTACTTGAGTAATACAATTGAATTTCTTATTTTTTGTCTAGAGTTATTGTATAAGGATATACCCCGGTATGTAAGTTCAATATCACCTGCAATAATTTTTTTTTAATTCATAATGTAATTTGTGTGACAACGCATCAATTATGATAGTACCATACTGTATTAAAATGCACGAGACGTTTTTGAATGACGCGATGATATCTCGTGTGTAACTCGTATCGTATAAAATGTAGTTCAGGACACATGCTTTTGTCATACCAAGTGAATGTAATTCAGATCAAGTTTTGAAATTAAATGGATACTTAATTATCAAAGAACAATTCCAAACGTGAAAAGTATTACTTATGTTTGTATTTGATAATGGCCTTGTTTCAACTCTTAAAAGAAGAAACCATGATAGTCTGCAACATAAGCGTGGACGGTGAAAATTTGGAGCAAGTAGGTGAGTTAGTGTATTTGGGTAGTATATTTACAAAATATGGGTGAGTGGAGAGGGATATTGAAAGAAGGGTTGGGGTTGGGTTGTCATCGCAAATAAAAAAGTATCCAAAAAAGCTAAAATGGCGTTGAACAATGGTGTTTTTGTACCGACGACCGTTATACGTTATGTATGGAAGCGAAGCATGGAACTGGCAAAAAAATGATGAAAGTAGATTAAATGCAGTAGAAATGAGATCTCTTAGACGAATGTGTGGATACCCTGCGAATGATAGTGTCGAATGAAAATATAAGAAGTGAATGCGGTTCGAATGATGGTGTTATGAACAAAATAATGAAAGGATCATTAAGATGGTTTGGAGAAATGGAAGTAATGAATGATTAATGAATGAATTGTAAAATTTTGATTAAAATTTTCTTACGCAAGCCGGGATTTTGGGCTTCTATGGTAGTAGCGCCACTGGTCAGAATAGAATAGTGTGGCAGTCCATTAATTCTGCCTATCCCTTCGAGACATCGGTTTTCTAGAAGTTTCATCATATCTTATGGGTAAACCATGTATCGCTTTGTTATAGTATTGTCATCTTTGTGATTATGCTTATTATTAATGAAAAAAAAATTTAAAGAAAAAACAATTACTTATACCAATTAAATTGGTACAATCATATCTTTCTTCTATAATTAATCGTACTTTCTTCTAACTTAGAGTATTGATACGCGTGATAAAAAAACGCGAGTTATTTTTGTTTTGTATTAAGTTAAGTATAACGTACCCTAACTAACTAACTAACTAACCATCACGCCGTCTCCCCAAAAGGGTAGGCAGAAAGAATGGACTATTTTTACTGATGCGGCACTCCATCCTTCTCTTTTCGCTCCGCGGGAAACGCAGTGTGATGGGTTGCGAACCTCATCGCCACGTATAACGTACCCAAACGTTTTATTATTAGACAAAACATACCAACAACCCTAATCGTCTTAAAAAGCTTCAATGTGAAAGTTCATACAAATAGTAAATCTTTGAAATGGCGAAGGTTATTATATCATAATTCATAATCACAAAAGCTACTGCTTGTCTAAGGTGATGCCGTTGGAGGTTGCTATTCAATTATTAAATTCTATGGCCACGCATAAGGACATCTTCAATGTCGGAGGGGTGGCGAGTGAGTGAAAAATTGTAAGAAATAAAACCACCCCATTCGTGTTGCTATTTGCGAAATTCTCTATTTCAATAGGTGTCCAGTTTTTGAGTGCTTTTACGTGTCTTTGTTCCCATAAACTATTATACTTAATGGTCAAATATATATTATATATACATGTATTTACATATATAAATGTTTACGGTCAAATTTTTTATTTAATTTCAAGTTAATAGATAAAGAAGAAATGTTACGGTAAAAAATAAATCATACTAACGTATATGTATCTAGGAAAATCTAAACATTTTTATTAATTCAACATTAATAATATTATAAAAAACTCATTTATCACTGAAATAATATCACTTTATGACATTTTGTCCAGATTATTTATTTTTTCTACATTCGATTTCACTTTGTGTGGTACATTCACTATTTCAAAACTTTTTAATAATAATGTGTTATCGTAGTGAATGGTGCACTTAATGTTGTCATCGCAAACAAAAACCTATCCAAAACAGCTAGAATGTCAGTGTACAATGGTGTTCTTCTACCGACCCTTATGTGTGGAAGCGAATCATGGAACTGGCAAAAGAAGGATGAAAGGAGAATAACTGCAGTAGAAATGAGATCTCTTAGACGAATGTGTGAATACTGTGTATGAAAGAGTGTCAAATAAAATTATCAGAAGTAAATACGGTGCGAATGATGGTGTTATGGACAAAATAATGAAAGGATCATTAAAATGGTTTGGAAATATAGAAAGAATGAATGAATAAAGAATGGTAAAAAAGTATATCGTAACGATGTAAATGGAACCAGAAATAGAGGAAGATCGAGGAAAACATGGCACGATCAAATAAATCAAATATTGAATGTCGGCCATGTGAGGAGTCAGAGAAATCGACGCGCGTGCATAACACGATGTATGAATGTTGAGGAAGCGAGAGAAATACGTCAGAACGAAAAGGTGGCAGTCCATTCTTTCTGCCTACCCCTTCGGAGAGACGGCGTAATGGTTAGTTAGTTAGTTAGTTAGTATTATCTTTTTTAAACTTTTTTATACTCCAACATATGTCTCATCTTTCATTGGTATACAAATTAACTTAAAATATATTGCCTATTAAAAGGTATTAAAATATCAATAATAATTATTTGAGATTTCCACAAGATCATAACTTGTCTCGGGAGGGGGATAGAATAGACTACCACGCTACTAAATCCTGACACATTACTATAGTTCCTACCTATTCATACAGCGAGTCTTAGGTACATCCACGTCGATTCTTCCGACTTCGTGTATTAAAAAAAATTATATGCGATTTTGCTTTCTCGATAATCTTCAAAAATCTTAAACTTTATCGGTTGTGTGCTTTCAAATAAAAATTCATTCATTCGTACAAAAATGCGAAGCTAAATTTGTTTCCTTTCGCTTGCTGTTTACCATAGAGCAAATATCTGTAAAAGTATTGCGCTGTGGACACTTCTATTCGTGTCGTAAAAAAACGTCCAGCACTTGGAATTATGTTCCATTATAATACCTACTCTCTGTGATTCTTTTTTTTACATTTGCTCTGCTAATTATAGGGTCAACGAACGCATTGTCTACGAATCTTAGACAGAATAACACAGACAAGAGAACACGCCCCGCAGACTAATTTCTATAAAGGAAACCGAGCAGATGTTTGATTAAGAATTTTAGGGAGTTTTGCATGAAATATTTTTTCTTACAAATAAATCCTCTTCTTCTTCTTCTTCTTCCTTATTGTAGACCTATGTGGTCTGTTCTCCAGAGTGTAGACTCCCAGCTATCCTTCCATCTTTTAGGAGGTCTTCCACGAGGACGAGTCCCATGATAACATATGGCGCCGAAGCATGGGCAGACACAGTAAGGACCAAACAAGTTTTGACGACTTCCGAAATGAAGACACTGAGGATGATAGCAGGCAAGACACTGAGAAATCGCGTGAGGAACACCTGAATAAGAGAGATACGAGTATGTGAGGTTGAGGATATTACAAGATGGAGCAGACAGCGAAAAAGGGACTGGTACGGCCATTTTCAAAGAATGGACACAGATAAATCCGATAATTGTTAAAACTTGTAATGAAATATTTGATTGTTTCGATTTTCATGACAACTTTTTAAAGCTTCAACATTATTTTCACTATTCGTATTCTTCAGTAGTTCCATTAAGCAAAACAATATTTAAATAGTCCATTGTTTCGTTAGAAACACTATGATACTTTAACATGATAAACTTTTTTAAAGGCAAAGAAATGTAAATTGAATGTTATAAATAACTAAATTTCAGCTTATTTCCCATTAGTATATAGTACATTAAAAGCTTTTCCCCAATACAATCTAGCAAAAAAAAAAAAAATATTACCTTCAAATTTTGTAGCCTTTCTTATTAATGTTATCTATTTCATTTTAATGTTTATCGTCATTAATTTATTATGTTTCATCGTTTTTGACTCTAAATCATGTGTAATTGTTCCTTCTAATTACTGTTTTTTAGTATTATTATTATATTTTCCATCTTTATTATTTTTTCCTAGAAATAGTTACTAACCGTTCATTTAATTAAAATAATTAGGTATCTATCTCAACTCCGGCAAAGAACTTCAAAATTATATAAAATAAATTATTCAAATTTACATGGGAACAAATACACAAAAAGGTTCGAAAAATCGCGAAAATTTGACATTTTATATACTTGTATTATTGTAACACCTGATGATGTCAACATAGGTTGACGAAACAGCTGTCTTGTAAAATAAAATACAATTGTGATGCATAAAACAAAGTTTTTAAATTAAAAATTGTATAAAGCAATATTTCATTATCTTCTTAAAAACACCCATAAATGTGTTAAGACGTTAAAAATTATTCACTCATTTTCAATGCATTTAATCTGACATACGAGTATGATGTGTTTTTAAAACCATATTATTTAAACTGAGTTATGTCTAAAAATATTTATTTATTATACATAATTATATCACAGCGACGATTCAAACATATGAACTAATGCAGTGGTTCTCATCATGTGCTCCGCGAAGCACATTTTATAATGAGATCATAATGAGGTAATGAGCATAATTCATAATGTATCTATTTTTGTTTGATTTTCATCAAATTGTTATAATTAAATAATGAATATAAAACCAGGTTTTGCTTATTTTAGATGGCGCTCGGTAATCCGAATCTTCGAAGTCCCAACGTGACGGATTAGCGGGAGTGTACTGCACATTCAAATATGAACTGCGAATATAGTCTGCATTTGAATAAAAATTTTTGGACCGCAAATGTAGTCTACCGCAATGTAGGGGTTGAGAACTAAAGTAATATGATTTTTTGTAAGCAGCCCTCAAGCGGTGGTTATTATGGCTTTTCATACGGGTTTTAATGGGTTAAGTCATCAACATATTAGTATTATAACTAAATAATCACATAATGTGTGGGTAGGGGCTGAGACAATGTATTATTAACAATAGTGCCACATACTCGAACGTTCAATTAGTTCTCAAGCACCAGCGAACTAGATATAATAAACCCTTTAACGGCCCAATCGAATATAACGGAGAGTGAACATAAAACGATGTTATATATTTATACGTATATAATACAGGGTGATTCCAAATCGCCGAATATCCCTGTCTAGAGTGTAGCAACGATACAACATTAAATGAGTGTAACAGATTTTATAGCTATAATAACGATGTAAATTTTATTATTGTATTAAATTTTAAGCGTTAGCAAAACAACTATTTCATTACCATAAAATGTCAAGCAGAATAGGGTCTTTATTTTAGTCTAGTTGAAGTTAAGCTATTTCGATGTATTGTACAGACAGGCGATTGTTCAGTACATTTTTAATATTTTATATTCCTGCTCTAATGGAGAAGGGAATGAATAACAAAATTATAATAATTTAATTATAATTATAATTAATACAATGTTTTTCACTTTTCACGCTTGTAGTGGAAGCATTGCGTTAAAAACATTGTTTTTTTTTTCTTCAAATATTGCATAAATTGTATTGTTTGTTGGTGGTGGAAAACCCTAACTTGCAAGTGCAATGATTTTACTTAGTTTTTTCACCTTGAAATAATATCAATCATTTAATAAACATACATATAACATCTGTGGAGTAACATTTATACAACAAAACTCGTGTAACATTTTTATGTCATATAATTCATGTGAAGTAACATTTTTATGACACAATTCACGCGAGAGTAAAATTGTCATGTTATATAAATTATGTGAAATTAACATTTTTATGTCATATATTTTACGTGAGAGTAACATTTATATGTCGCACAATTCATATGAGAGTAAGATTTTCATGTCATATAATTTTTGTTATAGTAATATTTATATGTCATATATTTTATGTGGGAGTAATATTTTTATGTCGCACCCTTCATGTGAGAGTAACATTTTTATGTCAAATATTTCATGTGGGAGTAACATTTTTATGGCGTATATTTCAAAGGCATAACAAATAAATAATTTAATAAAATAAGATTTTAAAATGTGAAAATTTTCATTTATAAAAAAACGTGGAAAAGCTAATTTTTTATTGAGTTTAACGTGAGAGTAACAATTATATGTCGCACAATTCATATGAGAGTAAAATTTTCATGTCATATAATTTTTGTTAAAGTAACATTTATATGTCATATATTTAATGTGGGAATAATATTTTTATGTCGCACAATTCATGTGAGAGTAACATTTTTATGTCAAATATTAAAGTGAGAGTAACATTTTTATGGAATTACAAATTAATAATTTAAAAAATAAAATATTTGAGAATGTGAAAATTTTCATTTATAATTAAAAAAGTGGAAAAGCTAATTTTTATGTGCGGTTAATTTATTCCAGATGCCGCTACAGCTCGACAACCGATCTAGACATCGCCCCTTGAGGGCTCGAATTGGAAAATTGCTTTATTAGCAAAAGGGATATTCTTTAAAACTGCACTCTTTTCAGATGAAAGTGTGTTGAGTGAAATCTTCTTTGATGTCTGTGTGGGTCTATGTCGGTGTTGGGATTGGTACTGCAGCTGAATGAGGAGGGCCCTTGTGCGGAGATACCTGCAGCTAGAACCGCGGAATTGAGATCTTTTCAATTACAAAATTTACGCTAAGTATTCGACTTATAAGTGCTGAATTCTTTTTACAATCCCAAACCACGGTGCAAGCACACTTGTGTTACACCAATTAATTCTATCACAAAGTTTGTTAATTAAAAAAAATAGTTGTTTCGATAAAATATAATAATAAAGCACACTGCTGAAAAAATATACATTAATCCCTTGTTTTGGCCGAAACACTATGATATTTCAACATTTAACTTTAAAACACTGTTATAATATCACAATTTCTTTTTATTCACTGAGAGTTTCGCCAACCGATGTTGCCATCATCAGGTGTTACAATAAACTTAGTTCATTGTAACACCTGATTATGCCAACATGCAACAGCTGTTTCGCCAACCGATGTCAGCATCATCAGGTGTTGAACTAAGTTTATTGTAACACCTGATGATGCCAACATCGGTTGGTGAAACAGCTGTCGCGACACTCTTAGTGTGTAAAAAGAAATTGTGAAATCATAACAGTGTTTTAAATTTTAACAGTAAAAATATATATTTACTTTTAAAATTTAAAACATTATTATCATATCACAATTTTCGTAATTTACTTTTTGAGTGTCCTGACTGTCGTGGCATCATCAGATGTTACAAACAACTGTTGTTTGTAACACCCGATGATTGCGACATCGGTTTGGCAAAACAGCTGTCACGACAATCAAAAATTAAATGATAAAAGTTTTGATATCATAATAGTGTTATACATTTTAACAGTTAATAATTTTAACAGTTTCGGCCAAATCAATGGACTATTTGCTAATAATATTAATGAAAAAATCTATTCTCTGATAGTACTCGTATAATTATATTTTATGGAATAGTATATTTCAAATGTCACATATGATTGACATATTTATATAATATAAGGCGACACATGTTATTTCCATTCGTTTTAATTATTTATTAGTATGTTTACAAAAGATGGGCGAGTGGAGAGGGATATTGAAAGAGGCGTTGGGGCAGACAACAATGTGAATGGTGCACTTAAAGTTTTAATCGCAAACAAAAACCTATCCAAAAAAGCTAAAATGTGAGTGCACAATGGTGTTCTTCTACCGACCCTTATATATGGAAGCGAAGCATGGAACTGGCAAATAAAAGATGAAAGTAGAAAAAATGCAGTAGAAATGAGATCTCCTAGACGAATATGTCGATGGAGTGTCGAATGAAAATATAAGAAGTGAATACGGTGCAAATGATGGTGTTATAAACAAAATAATGAAAGGATCATTAAGATGGTTTGGAGACATAATGAATGAAGAAAGAATGGTAAAAAAATGACATGTTTACGATGTAAATGATACCAGAAATAGAGGAAGATCGAGGAAAATATGGCACGATCAAATAAATCAAATATTGAATGTCGGCCACGTGAGGAGTCAAAGAAATCGACGTGCGTGCATGACACGATGTATGAATGTTGAGGAAGTGAAAAAATATGCCAGAAAAGTGTGGCAGTCCATTATTTCTGCCTACCCTCTCGGGGAGACGACGCGATGGTCAGTTAGTTAGTTTAATTATTTTATTTGGATTTGTACATCATTGCTCTAACTGGAAAAATGTATTGTCACAGGAATTGTTCCAGGCAAAAAAGAAGAGGCATATCTCCTGTGCGGTGGTGAGACCAGATTAAGGAGATGACTAGGGGAGACCTCTACTCAGCGGTGCGGGCTACGGAGAACAGAGGGGATTGGAAGCGTTTTGTTTTAGCCACGGATAGCTCCAACGACCATAACCCTCAGTACGGAAACGAATCGCGAAGAATAATAATTTATTGGTCTAGAAACAATAAATAAATATATTTAGAATGATTGAAATTTTATCCATTGAAACAAGTTCATATAAAAACGTAAACAATTTGATAATGTCGTATTACCACATTATTTTTGTTGTTTCATTCATAAATTACTTTTACACTGGGAAAGGACGTCTACGCTACTAAATAATTTTCGATACTCCTCGGCAATAGGAAGATTAGTTGAGCCGAAGCGTTGCCCCAGTACAAATTTCGGGGATCGAGCGTTCGCGGTAGCCTGTCCATCAGCTTGGAACAATCTCCCTTCACACCTCAGATGCATAAATGATCCGACAGATATCTAAATTGAAAACTCATCTTTTTCATATTTCATACCCAATTTAAACATTTATACTTTGTTCTACTATACTTTTTAACCGATCGCTTTTTAAGCGTTCACATTTATATTTTTTATATTTAAAACACGTCTTAATGCGCCTTTAAGGTGATTACATCACAAAAACGGCGCTTTAGAAGTTAGCATATTATTATTATTATTATTATTATTATTAAGGGCGTTAAAGTTTTATGTAAATAAATGTCATTTTATCTATTTAACTAAAATTTGATTATCATGTTGTCTATTTGATAAATAAAAAGCACGTTATTACAGTTTTTTTTTAAGTTGGAAAAAATCATAAAATAATAAATGTTTTACCACGAGTACTTTTACTATCTTGAAATTAAATAATAAACACAGTTATTAATTTAATATATTATTCAATAAGCCAAATTATTGATATTTTAATGACTTCACATGGGAAACAAAAAATATACCAGTATATTAATTTTTATGGCCAGAACCTTTATTACTGTTTAATTATACCACCATAAAATAAAAACGTAATTGGCAAATTAACTATTAATGACGGACTCCATACTTGAGCCGGTAAGTTATCAAAGACTGTATATACTGAACATTTATTATTGAAGTTCAATATGTGAGACTCCTTCCAATGAACGTAACTACGAACTTCGATAAATAATAAGAAAGAAAGTGTCTACGTATATACGCACGTAATGCCATAACATATATTTACAATGAAAAGCGAAGAAAAGTTTTTTTGAAGAAAGTAAATGAAAGGAAGTGTAATATCATAAAATATATTAACTGCTTTATTTTTGTTTAATTCAACCAAAAAATTATTTTAAAAAATCCATCGAGATTCCAGAATTTAAAAATGAAGTAATATTCGTTTATCAAAAAAAGAACACCATAATTACTTGCATTAAACAGCAATTACATGGTTTATAATCGTTGGTTGAAATAAGCTATAAACTATAATAGAAAGCGTTAAAACAATAGTATTACGTATAAAAATACGATCAACCCAATTAATAAAATATGAGGTAATTAAAACCAATTAAAATAACTCATAAGATAAAAAAAAATAAGAACATTGATCTAATGTTGGAAGGCATTTTATATATTTATTAAAATAATAATTAACTACGTTTTCTAAGAAAACTACATGAACTTATGTCTTTATTTCAATGGACTGTTCGTTGTCAAAATAAAGACAAATATAGAAGTAGCTTTAAAAACATCGTTAATTATTATTTGAAATGAACTTCCGCCAAGAGATTTCAGTTAAATTAAAAAAAAAACTACATCCATTTTTGTCTTTATTTCGACAGACTGCTCGTTGTCGAAATAAAGAGAAATGTAGAAGTAGCTCTAAAAACATCGTTTTGTTTAATTATTGTTAGAGATTGACTTCCGCCAAGAGATTTCAGTAAAATCATTATAATAACTTTAAAATAAAAGTGTGTGTTGTTGTGTTTCTCGGTGATTAATAAGTAACAAATGATAAATATTTTTGAAAGATTTAAAAGGATCGTAAAAATAATAACAACGTTGAAACATTTAATTGGCCTTGTGAATCAATTCTTAGCGAGGCCGGGGTGCGCTATAATATTAATAACTGCTCCGAGTACCGGCAATTATCGGTGAGCATAATCTTCGGCGATCCACGCCAGAGACGAAGAGATCTCTTTGTGAGAACATCCCAAGCACTCGTGTTCATCGAACTCTATTCTCAAAATTATTGTCTTTTCTTCTTCTTATTTTGTCTCAGGGCCTTAAGGAACCTTCTCCACCCGACTCTATCGCATGCCTGATGCCTAACATCATTCCAAGTGAGGCCTGCTGCCTTAACCTCGTCCTGCAGGATTCTTCTCCAGGTGGCTCTAGGTCTGCCTCGCTTCCTATTTCCTTCCATAGGGGACCAGTCTAGTGCACCCTGAGTGATGCAGACTGGGTTCCGTCTCAGAGTGTGACCGATCCACTGCCATTTGCGTCTAGCGACTTGTTCTCTAATTGGTTTTTCGTCTGCCATGGTCCAGAGAACGGTATTTGACACTGTTTGGGGACAATAGATTTTGAATATTGAGCAAAGGCACCTATTATTATACACCTGGAGTTTACCAATAACTAAATAATAGAAATTATTGTAGAAACCGTAAAATACTACTCAAGGTGCAAGGTAATTAAAATGATCAAAATGCAATTCTAAATAACTAACTATTACGCCGTTTCCCCGGAGGGGTAGGCAAGATTGTGAATCCCCACACTGCTTTTTCTAGATATATCTCTCTAGATTCCTCTATGTTCATATATCATAATATACACGCTCGTCGATTTTCCCGACTTCGAATGTGCCCGCCTTTTAAAATTTGATTAATGTGGTCATTTCATGGTTTCTTTGGTCTTCCACGGTTCCTCTTTCTACTCACGCTGCCTGTATACAACATTTTAACCATTCATCTCTCGTCCATTCGTAGCATATGTACAAACCATCTCAGGGATTATTTTTTTAATTTTACTTATGATGCATCATCTACCTAACACTTCTTCCTTATTTCGCCGTTCGATATTCTATCATATATCGTTTTCGTTTCTTCTCAGTGATCTCTTTTCTACGGCATTTATCCTTCTATATTAATTCTTTTGCCAGTTTTAAGCTTCACTCACATTTATAGGGCTTGGTACTATAACTCATTTAATTATTTATCCACAAAAAATCGATAAACCCTCTAATCATCAAACAGAAATATATTGTAATGAGTATCAGGCTCTGGAAGTGATGGATAGCAAATATATGTATTTTTGCCCAAAACGATTTAAGAAAAAAATAAATTTATTAAATTTTGAACAATGTTTATTACTCTGTAAACAACACTAACTTTATTGAAAATTAAAATTAAAATACAAACATGTTTTGGACATGTTAATTATATAAGATGAAAATTCACATCAATGTTCAGAAAACAAATAATAGGAATAAATTATTTCAGACAATAATTATATTTTAATATTTGAATAAGCACTCAATTATTCTATTAATTACCACTAAAATGAATTGATTATTTAATGTTTCCTTAGTGCATAATGGTGTTCTCGTGCCGACCCTTATGTATGGAAGTGAATCATGGAACTGGCAAAATAAGGATGAAAGTAGAATAAATGCAGTAGAAATGAGACCTCAAAGACGAATGTGTGACAAATCTGTATATGATAGAGTGACAAATGCAATTATAAGAAGTGAATGTGGTGCGAATGAAAGTGTTATGAACAAAATAATGAAAGGGTCATTAAGATGGTATGGACACGTGGAAAGAATGAGTGAAGACAGAATGGTAAAGAAGCTACCTATATGTAAACGGCGTGAACGGATCAAGAAATAGAGGAAGGCCGAGGAAAACCAATATTGAATGTCGGTCACGTGAGGAGTCGGAGAAATCGACGTGTGTGCATGATAAGATGTATGAATGTAGAGGAAGCGAGAGAAGTATGTCAGGACAGAACAGTGTGGCGTTCCATTATTTCAGCCTACCCCTCCGGGGAGACAGTGTGATGGTTAGTTAGTTAGTTAGTTATGTTTCTTTAGTTATTTGATATAATTCAATGGACGAAAATAAGGTAACGTATTTATAAAAAATACAAAGCTCATAGATACCACAAAAATTATATAATTATTCCACGCGGAATCGGTTGGGGGCTTTGCCGATAGAGCGAAATGCGCAGAAACTAATTTGAGTGGAAAAGCTTCCCTTGTTTTGAATAAATAAGCTGATCGGAATCAGATCGTTGTATATTTTAGAACTCAAAATGTAATATGAAATTGCTGTAGAAATGTATCATTAAATGACACGTATTTCAAAGTGTAAATCTGAGAATCGACTCAAGGTGTAGTAACACGTGCGAGAGTACCAGACACTAGTGCGGTAAAGTGGGGCACCGGAGTGGTACAAGAGTACGAGTGCGAGTATTAAGTAAATCGCGTTGATCAAATTCCGCGGCAGCCTCCCCCGCGCTTACACAATCGAACAAAAGTCGCTAAATCGGAGTACGTGAAACGATTTTAAAATAATTGTTTAAAACGTGGAGGTGGAATGGATAAAATAAAATAGCAGTCACAAACACAAACACACCTTAATGCGAACCGAAATTGAGGGTACATTTTTATATCAAATTTCATTTCGATTCCGCATTCATATTTTAAAAATCGCACACATTCATCCGCTGTGTAAGTATTCTTTTACTTGTCTCTGGGGTGCGCGCGAGGGAGAGGGCGCGCGGCCGCGGGAGCGAGGGAGACGGCCGCGCGGGGTGGGGTGGGGGCGGCGGCCCGGCTTATATACATAAAACACAAATTATAAATAATAGACGGACATTAATTTTTTTCGAATACATTTTTCATTTTTATATTATACCGGGGGGTTGGAGAGTCGGAGGGCTCGCCGGGCGGGGGCGGCGGGCGGGGCGGAGGGAGGCGAGGAATAAAGAGAAGCGCAATTTGATTTTTAATATTTCACGAAGAGGGTGATAGGGGGGGGCAGTTTTAACGGGTTACACGGGGTGGCCATTTTTTCCGAAGTGCCGCGAGGAGGGCGGGCGAACAAATAACTTGCAGCCATACACATCGACAGCCCCGGCCGCGCCGACTTATAAATCATCCGCAAGTAAATTTGTGATGTTTGCATTAGGCATCGCGGCATCTAGATATAACGAAAAATAATTGCGCCTTACGCCTAATTTATGGGCCGTCATACGTTCCCCGTACATCGGATCGTTAATAATCATTTCTGTTTACTCTTCGGATACGAATCGTTCGGGGGAAATCTATTGGAGGAATATTCAATTTATATAAACATTTTACATTTCTCCGCTGTGTACACGGACGGTAATGACAACCGCCAGGATGGACGGGCAGACACGCGTTGTCCTTCTGATGCGTGATCGGACACGCCAGGCGCTTCATCCACCGGCTCTACCGCTGTTTGCTGTACACCAACATTTCCACTGGATGTGTACATTTGTCGGGGAAACGACCTCTGTTTGAGTGATGATACATAATTGATATTTTAAACGTGATTTACCCAGTTTAATAGTGACCTTCTAGTATATGCTCTGGACGCGGAATTACAATACCCTTTTTTTAAATATAAAATACAGCATCTATATGAAAGACGCGCCCACCTCTAATCAGAGAAGATTACTCGAAAAGTGTTTTTATTTCACTCATTTGAAAAACATTAAAACCGAGGGGTCCCTATGTAGACATCAATTTAAGCCGATTGCAAAAATAATAATTTTAAAAATTGTTCGAAACTTCCTTCGTTATAATAATCCTATCTGATATAAATTTTCCAACAAAAAATATATATGTTTTCGTAATCATTTCTATGACATTTTGGTAAAGAGATATATAAATATCGTTAATGACTTATTTTCCAGGAGAGTATACTAAAGTGTTACATCCATGCTCTTTTATACATTTATTTTTATTTTTAGACAATATTTTAATAAAAAAATACCCAAAAACAAATGAGGACATTTTAAATCAATACTGCATGCTAAACTCATTTTTAAATTTTATGACACACACCTCTTTTCAGAAATGCCACAGAATTGAAATAATTACATCGAGTTAAATTTGTTAGCAATATATACATATTTTATAAAATAAGGACACTAAAAATAGGCATTCTCTCATATAGTTCTCATAACGTTGATTATCAAGAGAAAAACAAAAAAAAAGCTTTTCCACCACCCACTTACACAAATGATGATAGTATTTTCTATTTTTACGTCTCGTCACAATATCATCACATTCATCCCCTAAAAAGTTCCCTTCTTGTCAACATTTTTCAATTATTATTGTCCTCTACGTATTCCAGTGAAAAATCAAAAGAAATGTCTGCTCTAACTACTTCTCAACATTTTATTCGTTGGAACCAGATGTTCTTTGTGAGAAATAACAATTATTTCGCTCTACAATAGTTCAAACGTCGTCTTCCTCGAGACCTAAAGTCTTCGGGTCTATTAAGACATTCTTCAACCATGTGATTTGGTAAATTCTTCAATCTCTCTTCCTAGTAGTCACAAAAATACACCTTTAATGAAACGGGATCTTCTCATTACGTGATCATACCATCAGAGCATATATTCGCGGCAGATTAAAAATAAATCAACCATTGAATATCAGCCACGTGAGGAGTCGGAGAAATCAACTTGCGTGCATGACGCTATGTATGAATGTTGAAAAGGCGAGAGAAGTACCGGGTGGTGGTCTAGGGGATAGAACGCTTGGCTCCTGATCCAGGGGACATGGGTTCAAGCCTGGACACGACCAGATTCCTTCTTCATAATAATGAGCTATTTTCTGCTCATATTGAAGATTGTAAAATAAATTCTAATATCATTGATGTAAATCCTTGATATTAGTCATTTAAAAAAAAAAAAAAAAGTATGTCACAAAAGAAAAGTGTGGCAGTTCATTCTTTCTGCATACTCCTTCGGAGCGACGGCGTGATGGTTAGTTAGTTAAAAAAAATCATTTTAAATTAACGTTTACGACGATCTTAAAAAAACTAGGGAAAATATTAAACGGAATATTTCAATTACTCTAAATAATCTGCCATCAAATAAATAATTTGAGAAATGATCGAATGTCTGCATTATTGATAATGTCCATATTTTTAAATAAATGGATATACTGCGTAAAATATTCGTCCCCTTATTATCATTTCTGTATTCAAATCGTAAACTAATCAGGGTGGCAGATGAGAGGGTGCGCGAGCCACGGTTTGGAATCGCCCATTGTCTACTAAGGCCGCTAGGGGAGTGCGGTTCCCATGGCAACACCACCAAAGGGTTATTTTTCGCACCCCCAGAGTACAATGCACACACAGACACCCCTCCCCTAGCGGTATTATCTCAGATAGGTGCAGGTGAACTCCTAAACGGCTAGACAGGTTACGGAAATTAGGGACTCGTGACATGTGACCTATTTTTAGCCATCCATTCATCCGCACTATTGAGGCTAAATCTCTTGAAAAGGGCGAGTCATTCACACTATCGTGTTTAAATCCCTCGAGGGCAAGTGAAACGTCTATTTGAATTTGACCCTACGATAGTATGTTCTTCATTGAACTCAGTGTTTCTCAATATTTATTCCCGTTGCTTTCATCTTAACAACAATCACTTTTTTTCTGCAGTCATACTTTGAGGTGGGACGACAAAGTACATGCAAATAATTTAAATTTATACTAAATTATATACTTTTATTTTTCCAGTTGATAATTTATTTTTTATTTTAAAAATAATCGGAAACTTTAGAATTTATATTTGTTTGAGGCTGGTATAAAAAGCGTGTTTTAATTAATCATATTGTAAGGAGAATCGACAGCAATATTGCAGATAATTAAAGTAACGTAATAATTACACTTCTCGGAAAAAAAATCGTATCAATTTAAATAATGAAGAAAATTGCGTTTTAATAACACACAAACAAAGCTCAAAGCAAATAATCGGATGAAATGTTACTTCTACGAAACACTTCTAATTTGAAAGCATGACGTCAATGCGAAAGATATATTAATCATCGAGAATTACGTATGCATCAATGGACTTAAAATTTATTAAACCGGTTAGATGCCTTTAACGAGTATACTCGCCCTCTGTTGTCGTGCCTTTGGGGATGGCCATTCAAATTGAACGAGTTAACTCGCTCAAGTTTATGTTTGTTTCTAAATTATTTTTTATATGAATATTAATAATATAAAATATGGAACAAATAAAAATATCAATTGGAATGATGAATAAATACTACGATATAACAGTTTATTGATATTATTAATTTTGCAAAGATGTTTCTAAAAGCTTATTAACAGGCCGTGGCATCCCAAGAACCAATTAAATAAATATTACACTTTGCTGCAAACTAATCCATTGGATTAAAACTAGCGTTGAATGATATACGAGCGTGTTAATAATTAAATTTTAAATATTAACTGGCGTACTAATTGAACAAAATATTCAAAATCAACTTTGTTAGAAGTCAGAACATACTTGCATGCGAATCAAGCAGAGAATTCTCTCACTATCTATCCGTCAGGCGTGTTAACGTCGCATGTAGGTTATATATAAACATGTATATATTTTTAAATTAACGTATTTTAATTACTTTGAAAACGGTTGATGGATCATCTTCACAAATGCTTAATTTCACGTAAATAAAACGAATATTTAATCGTAGATAGGTACGTAGATAGTCCTGTATTGTATAGAGAATTAATTGTATGTACAACAAGTAACAACAGTGTTGCTATTAACTCAATAATTCATTATTTTCAATGCTTCGTTGAGTACGTTGGAAAGAAAATTAAAATTATTTTCTTCTAATTAGCAAGCTAACACGAACAACTGGCATAAATATCTGCTACATACTACAAACGTCTTATATTATAGATTTCTAATAATTTTATGTATTCTACACGTGAATGTTATTCTTTTAAATCACGTATCATACATTTCACGATGCAATCACTTCCTTATAGAACGAGTACATTTTATTTATTTATTTTATAATTAATAATAATAATTATTATTATTTTGTTGAATCACTCAATATATTATTACAGCGCGAGCCAAATCGATGTAAATGGTAAACCCATCAAATTAATTATTGTCACATGTGATAGGTAGCTAATATTTCGCCATTTTATTGTCACGTGAATTCTTCACCAGACCAAAGACAGTGTAACAATCACACTGCTATCGCTTGGAATCGAACCCGGACATTCGGTGTGGCAGTCAAAGCACTTACCCTGTCGGCATTATAATGCATAATTCAACGGTCTTTGTGGCAGTGGGGCATCAGCTATAACTACCACAGCGTTCTCGGGTTCGATTCCCGGCGATGACAGTTTGACAAAAAAACTCACGCTGTCTTTAATCTGGTAGAGTAAACGTCACAATAAAATTTGCGATAGACTAACTACCACATGGCATGTGAATCGATAGCTAAAATTTGTATACAGTAAATATGGAAATATGACAATTTGCCTTTGGTGTACAGATTTGATTTCCAATCTGAAATTTTTTATTTATTTAAAAATGGACAAAAGACTTTTGTTTACATTAATTAATATTTTTCAACAGACTGGAAGCATTTGTAATGTGGCTCTATCGCAGTATGCTCAGAATTCCCTGAACATACATAGTTACCAATACCGAAGTCCTGAGGCGAGCTAGAGTTGACAGGGAACTGTTATCAACTATCAAGGTTCGGAAGATTTCACATCTGGGTTATATACTGCGTGGGGAAAAGTACCACCTTCACCAACTGATATTGGAGGGGAGAGTTGACAGAGTGAGGGAGTGGACCGGCATCCGAAGTGTGGAGGAGCTGTTCCGAGCGGCGCAGGACAGGGACAGGTTCGCCGAGGTGATCGCAAACGTTGGGAGACCCGACAGAGCACTTGAAGAAGAAGAATATTATTTTATAAATACAATAAAAAAATCATAATTTTACCGTCATTAAGGAATATTAGACCTATCTCTATATTTTATGTATAATTAGGGAAAATCAATGGTTTGGAACACTATCATCTATGTAAGCTTAGGTCCTTCATTGATTTCCCACATCCTGCACATCAGATGGGTGCGGATTCTCATCTAACTGTAATGATGGGGACACTTAGTTACAGGTTCCACTTTGTATGTGCGCCTATTGAGAAAACGGGTATAAGTAAAAATTATTTGCATTTTTAAAATAAATTATTATTTTTTTAACTAGTTAAGGAGTACCAGAATTTAAAATTATGAATGTTTTCTAAATTATTAGTTACTTTGTGAATTTTACACAATTGTTCAAGAAACAATAAATATACCATAAGTAATAATAATAAACGACCCTAATGTATGGAAACGAATCATGGAAATGGCAAAATAAAGATTAAAGTAGAATAAATGGAGTAGAAATGAGATCTCTTAAACGAGTGTGTGGATACTCTGTGTATAATAGAGTGTCGAATGAAAATATAATAAGTGAACGGTGCGAATGACGATGTTATGAACAAAATAATGAATGTCGGCCATGTGAGGAGTCAGAGAAATCGACGCGCGTGCATGACACGATGTATGAATGTTGAGGAAGCGAGAGAAATATGTCAGGAAAGAAAAGTGTGGCAGTCCATTATTTTTGCCTACCCCTTCGGGGAGACGGCGTGATGGTTAGTTAGTTAGTTAGTTAGGGAAAAGTAGTGTAAAGGTCCATTTCCTCTGTCTGCCTTTTCGGAGAAAACGTGTGATGGTTAGTTAGTTAATTAGTGGATAACGAATACATTTGAAGATAATCCCGGGGTTGAAAAAAAAACATGAAGACAAAAATTCGTATTGTGTATAACGAACCATTATTGACTTGGCCCCTCTGGTTCATCAGCGCGAATATGAGTCGCGAGCCCGGCCATACAATGTTCATAGCAGACAAAACAAAAAAGTTGAGACATGTTATGCAAGCGCTGGTGAGCCCCAAGAGTCATTATTACGCATAATTTCATTTAAACGCCCTGTCTGACCGCACGAGCGGCCCACGGGAGGTTCCGACTGAAAAAACAGTAGCTTATTGCGGGGGAATTGAAATAAAAACATACTCTTATTTGCTCGTGCTGAAGAGGAGCCCTTGAATTAACGGGCACGTTTAACACTTTCTTGAAGACTCAGGAGTAATAAGCCAACGACACGTGAAGTTTCATCATTTCAGTGGCGCTTGAGCGAAAATTACAGATGAGCTGGAAATATCAGGTACATGTTGTTTTAATATTGAACTTCTTCAAAGGTAAGGTTTTTTTAAATGAATACGAATGAAAACATCTGTTTTATAATAAATATTTTATGGGAATGACATATTTTGCATTGTTAAGATATTATCAACAATTAATTAAAATGATTAATTGTATCTCAATAGAGACGAAGATGCAAATTGGAAATAGAATATGGTGGTCGAGGTGTTAACAGGACTTGTGACCTGTCATTAGTTGGGTAAAGCGAACGCTTTATGTAATACAACATTCCCCATTCGACCCTTCTTACGACCACCATGTCTGACAATTTTTTGGAAGTTGTATATATGCTACTATACAACACCACAATTCACATTTTCTATTTCAATCTACACACTAGCGCCATCTATGAAGTTTGGATTGGATTGGATTTATATACATTCAAAATGTTGTAAAAAAATTAATTAGTTTTTGTAAAACACTGTGGAAAAATAATGAGGACAGTAGGATAAATCCAAATAAAATTAGAATATGCGTATAAAATACAGAACGACGAAATAAGGGAACAAATATTAAGCAGATGATTATATCCTAATTAAAATAAAATAAATGATCACTGAAATGGTTTGGGTATATGGAACGAATAGATGAGACGAGAATGGTTAAAATTTTGCATGAAAGCAGTGTGAATAGAAAACAAAGCAGAAGAAAACATGACAACGTGCGTGTTACGATATAAGAACAGAGTAGTGGGGCGGTCCATCCTCTCTGCCTACCCCTTTGCGGAAATGGCAAGATGTTTAGTTAGTGAACACAAATATAGCGGTTTACCCTTTCTTATGATCAAGGAAATCAGCGCGATATGTATAGTTGATGTACAATATGCGATTTTTATGAATAACTTTAAATATAATTAATACGAAAGGGAACGTCTGTATTATAGAAGTTATTATTTAATTCAAGCTATTCAAGAAACAACAAAAAACTTTTTTATCTATTTCAAATGTTTGAATAACTTATACAACCGTAGCATAGTATTCATGATCAGTTTCTTCGCGATAAGAAGCCATGCAATTTGGTTCTTGGACCAACACCCCCGGGTGTGTGATTTCCACGAGCTAGCACTGAATTTCACCGTAAGATTTCCTTCGATATGAATACCATCCGTGTATACAAATGTGGCCGTGTTAATTGCTTCTAAGCGGTGGGAAGTGAGAAAATCTGCAACTAACAGAACTAATAACAAACCATATTTATTGTTTCTTGAACAATGAAGTAAAACTTCTAACTTAATATCGATGAAAACAAGTTTTCTAAAAGTTTTATTTACTTATGATAATTATCTTGTTTTATTTAATGTGACATATGATACATTTGGTAATGCTCTAGCAAAGCGAATCATATCTTCTTCTTCTTCAAGTGCCCTTTCGGGTCCCCCCAACGTTGGCGATCACCTCGGCGAACCTGTCCCTGTCCTGCGCTACTCGGAACAGCTCCTTCACACTTCGGATGCCGGTCCACTCCCTCACGTTTCGCAGCCAGGACATCTGTCTCCTATCGGGCCCTCGGCGTCCCTCAATTTTCCCCTCCAATATCATTTGGAGAAGGTGGTACTTTTCCCCACGCAGTATATGACCCAGATGGTAAATCTTCCGAACCTTGATAGTTGATAACAGTTCCTTGTCAACTCTAGCTCGCCTCGGGACTTCGGTATTGATAACCATGCCTGTTCAGGGAATTCTGAGCATTCGGCGATAGAGTCACATTTCAAATGCTTCCAGTCTGTTCATTGAGTTGACTTTTAAGATCCAAGTTTCATATCCATAAAATAAAACAGACAGAAATTTAAAACACTGTTATAGTATCACAATTTATTTTTATTCACTGAGAGTGATAGAAGGGAGTGGAAAATACGAGAGGAGGCCTACGTCCAGGAGGGGACAGCCACAACAGCCTGAAGAAGAAGTTAATTTATCATAATTTTATATAATATAACAAAAAATTGAAAGCATTAACATTTATTTCAAATATTTAAATTTATTTACATCATATGTACGCGTGTCGTTTGTAATTATTGTAAAAACACATTTTTTCTAAGAAACATTTTACTTTCGATGTACCTTCAACACCTTTCTGGTACAATTAACCTAATGATGCATATACTCGTATAATGTCAAATAAAATTATTACTTGGTATTCACTACAACGTGAACATTGTATATGGTAAACCATACGAGTATAAGTGGTCATCGAATACTTTAATTATTTCCAAGTAATACTTTCACTTTCTGAGATATTTTATCTTGCCCTTAACTGTTTTATAAACTAACTAACTAACCATCACGCCGTCTCCCCGAGGGGGTAGGCAGAAAGAATAGACTGCCACACTTTTCTTTCCTGACATATTTCTCTCGCTTCCTCAACATTCATACATCGTGTCATGCACGCGCGTCGATTCGTCTGACTCCTCACATGGCCGACATTCAATATTTGATTTATTTGATCGTGCCACGTTTTCCTCGGTCTTCCTATATTTCTGGTTCCATTTACATCATTAACATATAATTTTTTTACCATTCTTTCTTCATTCATTCTTTCCATATGTCCAAACCATCTTTAATTATTTTGTTCATGACACCATCATTCGCACCGCATTCACTTCGTATATTTTCATTCCTAATAACACTTATCTGTCATGCACACACGTCGATTTATCCGACTCTTAACGTGTCTGACATTAAATATTTCATTAATTTGGTCTTACCGCGTTTTACTCGGTCTTACTTTTTTTTCTAATGTTACTTGAAATACACAATATTTCAAAATTTACTATTTTTAGTAAATTCCTTGTTACAGTCATACACAGAGTATCACACATTCGTCTAAGAGATCTAATTTCTACTGCATTTATTCTACTTTCATCCTTCTTTTGCCAGTTCCATGTTCGCTTCCATACATAAGGGTCGGTAGAAGAACACCATTGTTGATGTTACTATACATTTAAAAAATTAGATTATTTTAAACAGTTACACTTGGCTAGATATTAAGTATTAAAGTAATACGTCCATAGACGTAGATTTTGTATGGCCGGCCTCCCTTGTACGGAATTAAAGATCTTTTCTATTGCCATTGTGGCGAAAGGTTTGGTCGATTTTTTGGCATATCAAGGGGCACCAGGTGTTATAGTTATAATTGATACGTATGGAACATCTGTTTTCTAGCAGTTTCATCATATTTTATGGGAATGACATGTATCTGATCAATATTTGATAATGCCTTAAAAATGTGAAACAGAAACATCCATAAAATATAATAAAACTTCTAAAAAACAGATGTTTCTACTCGAATTAATGATTAAATATGAAGTTTTACATCATTAAAGAAATAATAAATGTTTTATTGAATGTTAAGGCGTTACTAATGTGGAATTTCATAGTAATTAACGATATGTTTCGGAGGTTACTTCCACAATCATCTGTTGTATAATAAAGATATATATTTTCATCTGGGGGTGGAGGAGATCACCTCCGAAACAAGTTGTGAATAATGTATTTATTCTATAAAAATATTTAAGAAATAAAAATGGATTAAACAGCGTTATAGTACTAATGTGTGGTAAAAGTAATGTGTATATACATGAAGGCATCTTTCTTGTCTTTCCTCGGAGAAAAAAATATTTTTTTTTTGTTGTGTCACACTACAATTCAAGTGCTTCATATCATGAATATATTTGCATCAAGTAATACCGTAATGTTATTGCATACCCAAGTACGTAAATTATAACAAATGCCCCGCTGTCCCCGATTATGTAACTAGCGCAAGGGGTACACGTGTAAGGAGGGGTATGCGAAATGCACGTTTAAAAATACTCGACATACCGCCGTGGCATGTGGTGACTCAAAATGACCGAATGCCGTTTTGTAAACATGCGAAAGCGATGACATTTAGTTCCGATACATACTTAACTGACAATACAGCCCCCTGCAACAGAAAAACAATTTATGTGCAAGTCCACTTCTGGAACCAGCTGCAATACATTATTGCATTTTCTCATGCTTTATCATCGATTCGCATCATGGAAATGATTGATACTACATTACGTAGGTACCATTGCATTCCGCGAGTAAAGTCGGCAAAGGACATTAGAGGAAATAAGCTGTTTGCAAACGAGCGAAAATTATGGCGTGTTGCAGAAATTCATTGCGACCACGCATTAATTTATGATCAATTCTTTTCCAGGACGATCGAGCCTCCCTATCGTTTGATGCCTAATGATATAATTGTATGAAAACACTTCAATGTGATGCACTAATGCAAGTGCAATTGGAGGACATTACTGGTTTCCGCCGATCACGGCTCTTGGGGGAGGTAATATCATTTTTTCTCCCTGATCACGATTCCTGGAAGTTCCGGCTGTAAGCATTCTGTCTGATGTATTTTTATGGTCATTGCGAATCCGTTATCAAATGACATTATAATCGAACAACTGCCGTGTCCTTAATATGGTTCGTCCGTTTGTTTTCTGCATTAACCCAGTTGTTTCTTTGTACCATGCTATTGTTTCATTTTACTTAATTTGTATATTTCTTCTTAGTATTTTGCTATTGCCTTATTTAATTTAATTTTTATGTTTACACTGAGGAGTGGTAAATTACAGTTGTACTGCCAGTGTTAAAAACTTGTTGTGCATCCTTGTTTAGTCCATTGTTTTGGCCGAATCACTATGATACTTTAACAATATAAACTGTTTAATTAAAAAATCTTGGTTTTATGTATTACAATTGTTTTTTTATTTTTATTTCATGTGATAGCTGTTTTGTCAACCTATGTTGACATCATCAGGTGTTACAATAATTTATCAAATGTCAATTTTTCGTAATTTTTCGAACCCCAAATTTGTTCCTATGTCAATATTAATAATTTCTTTGATATAATTTTGAAGTTCTTGCTGGAGTTGAGTAAGGTACCTAATTATTTTAATTAAAAGAACGGTTAGTTACTATTTATAAGAGAACATATTAAAGGTAGAAAGTATAACAAAACAAAAAAAAATAATAAAAAATTATTATAAAAAATCATAATAATAATAATAAAAACAGCAGTCAGAAAGAACAATTTCACATAATATAGAGTCAAAACGATGAAACATACTAAATTAAAGACGATAAACAATATAAGGAATATACAAATAAAAATACAATTGTGAAACATAAAACATTTTTTTTTAATTTAATGGTTTATATATTTTAACTTATTACCACTGCACATTAGGTACCGTCTGTTAACCAAAAATAAATAAATAAATTTAAAACAATGGTATACATTCAATAAAACATACAAGCACTTGCCTATTAATGACGGCATGATACAAAATAATTTAATATTAATTTAAATTTAATTATCCAGCCTGATAAAAACAGTAATATTTTATGGGGTTAATTGTATCTCAATAGAGACGAATATGTAAATTGTTTTCTGGGAACAGAAGGTGGTGGCCGAGGCGCTTACAGGACTTATGACCTGTCATTCCCCATTCCGTCTTTGTTTTCCTTATGACCACCACGTCTGACAAATTTTTGGAACTTGTTTATATGGTAGGATTCCACGCCTATCTTTACATTTTTATGTTCACTCTACACTAGCGTCATCTATTAAGGTTGGAAAGCATTAAGCAGAAAACCTTTATTAGTCAGTAATATTTTATTATTTTAATATATGTATGTATATGATTTACCCACATTAATTACTATACATTTTTAAACAAATTATTTCCAATATAAAATACGTAAACAATCTATTATTTTATTATCCATTCATTAGAAAAGCAAGTTGTTAATTATTCAGATTCACCGGAAGACGAACGAAAACGAAGTGAAAACAATTAAATTCTTGGCCTGCGTGATTTCCATGTCTGCTTCTTCATGAGAATGAAGCGAAAACCGCCCTGATTGGTGAGGACTTCCGATAGTTCAGAAACGCTAATTAAAATACAAACTTGTATTGAGATCGCTATCTATAAGACTTTGTGCTCGGCGGATCGAAATTACGTTTTTATTTCGAGCGCAAATAATACGTACATATTTTTTTAATAATCGTGAAAGAGGAATTTATAATTATGTCTACGTTATTAATGATTTAGAAACTGGATTGTTAATTCAACATGCTTATTCAAAATAAAATTGTTTAAAAAGGTTAAGATTGTAGTGTTCTTTTACCGACCCTTATATGGAAGTCAAGCATCGAGCAAAAGAAGAATGGAAGTAAAATACATGTAATAGAAATGAGAGCTCTTACACAAATATGTCGTAAATCTGGTGTCAAATCTAAAAGTAAGTGCAGTACGAAAGAAAGAGTTTTGAACAAAATAATGAAAAGTTCGTTAAAATGGAATGGAAAATAGAAAGAATCAATGATATTATTGTAAAAAATATATATAAATATTAAGAGACATCGTGAAACCGGCAGTAGACAAATGAAATTGGAAATGTGGAGGCATACAAGAAGAAAAATTAAATGAAAACGTTTAGAAATTTTATGTTTTTAGCTGTGTATAGAATAAAAAATTTAAAAAATTAAATTTACCGTTAAAAAATAAAACGCTGTTCATGGTATCTCAATTTTCTATTATTTTTATTTTTCGCGACAGCTGTTTCGTTAACCGATGTTGACATCATCAGGTGTTGATTGTAATACCTGATAATGTCAACATCTGTTGACGAAATAGCTGTCGCAAAATAATAATAATAATAAAATTGTGATACTATAAACAGTGTTTTATATTTTAACTGTTAATAATGTTGAAGTATCATAGGGTTTCAGGCAAAACGAAGGACTATTCAAAAAAATCTTGAAAATGTGTATACTTTATAAACAGTTTATAAATACATACGTTTGTTGCAAAAATAAATCATATATATTGTTGTAAATAAAATGTATCAAAATCGAAAAATACATAAAATCATTATTTCACAATACAGAAATAATTTATTATCCGTTCGCATTACCGGGCCCTATTGCCAATATCAGCAATTGTACAGATCGCTGAGGAAACATTGAATGGACATCAAATTGATATTTTACTTTTCCCTCGTCCAGGGAGTCCAGACACGTTATCGCAGACGGCTATTGATGGGTTCAAGAATAGCATTCTGTGTGGATTCTGCCCACAAGGAGGGCACAATGGAGGGCCCTCCGGTCTCTAATGTGACAGACACGAAAACGATGTAAATAACCGACACAATAGGCCCAACAAAATGGGAGAACTGTTATGACAAATTATGGTCCGCCAAAGAACGAACAAAATCTTTAAATTTACTTATTTCATTCTAAAAAACAAACCATAATATCACACGTTAACATTTTTTGATTTACTTATTATTATGATGACCTTCGTGGCCGAGAGGTAAATGCTCTGACTGCCACCCTTAAAGTCCCGGGTTCGATTCCCGGTGATGGCAGTGTGATTGTCACGCTTTCTTTGGTCTGTTGAATATAGCTATACCCTTTACATCGATTTGGCTCACGCTGTAATGATGTAAAGAGCGATTCAGCGTAACAACAAATAATAATTATATCCATGGTTTGTTTTATGCAGATTTCTGTGAAAGAGTTTAATTTGCCTTAGATTTCGGGTGGGTATATTGAATTGAATATTTTTGAGAATACATGTTCAGAGTGATTATTTAATTTAAAAAAATTAGATATAATTACTTCTACGATTAACTTGTGGTAAAATATTATGTAAAATATTAAATATCAAGTATAAAAAAACAAATATAAGTATTCTTAAAAACTTTTTTTTACTTATGTATAGTTTAAAATACACCTCTCTCAAGAGATTTCAGTAAAATCATTTGACGATCAGAATATTTGTATATATATGCCATAATGGCTTTTGTATAAAAAAGATGTGTACAATAATTGTATACAAAACAAACAAATTAAGATAAACGAATTTTGTTTTTTTTAATCTGTACAAATACTTGTAGACAAATACTGGATTATACCCTTTACGGGTTAATCATTGGTAAGACCGTAGACCGTAACAATGACAGGTCATAAGTCCTGTAAACGTAGTCCTGTAAACCACGATATTCTGTTTTCAAATAATTTACATCTTCGTCTCTATTGAGATACAATTAATTCTTAAAGATAAACGAATCATTATAAACAAAGCGAAGGGAACAAATAATGATACAAAGCGAAAAAAATAATAATTTGAAACAACTATTAAATAAAAAAACATAATAAAAGGAACAAAATATTAGAAAAACTGTATTTAAAAAATGCAAATAATGTTATTATCTGTACAGTTAAAATATAGGAATATATATTATGTAATCAATCTAATATTTTATTATGCCCGATCCTAGATTAATAATAAATTTTATGCTTCTTGGATTAACACAGTAGCTGTAGTAGGGTGTATATCAATTTCATTGGAGTTAAAATGCATACTCTTAGATAAATAAAATAAAAATAAAAAATAAACAACATTTATGATTCAAAGTCTATCAGAGCAGTGATAAAAGGAATGCACATAGCATACCATAATGCGAGGGATGCCTCTCACCAAGATCTGGGCAGGCTGTGCCGTCGACAGAGCCGGCGACGATGATGAATTTTTTAGTTTACAATTTTTCCTCTTTGTTTTTCATTTGTCCCCTAGGCTATCTACTATTTATACACGTCTTGTGTCGGCAGAGAGAGGTGGAGTCGCCATTGGTTCAGGAACCGCGCCCCTTAGATGATGCCGCGTTTGTAAAGATTTTTCCTCCGAGTATCCAAATATACGTGTACGTATGTTTCATGTCACGGATTTCAATTAATGTGAACTTTTATGCCCCATGCTTTATAAACAACTCATCATTTCCAGACTTGTAAAAAGATTGTTACAATATTTTTAATAGCTTTTTTTTAATTACAAATTGTTTGATCAATTTCTTTTTGAAACTTTGTAAACAACACATATTTTATTAAAAATATATATATAAAATAATTTTTTTTTTTCGAATACTGAAACCCTTCATCAGTATTTTTACAAACTTTATAAATATTTTAACATTTTAATGTGATCAGGTAATCATTAATGTAAATGGGCAAATATTTAACTGACCACATTAATGAAAAAAATGTTAAAATATTTATATTATATATACAAAACACTGATGTAGGGCTACTGTGTCCGAAACATGATTGTTTTTTTTTATTTATTTAAATATACTTCGTGATTTTTACATAGATAAAAACAATATTGTTCAATAAATCATCAACACAATGTTATGACGAATATGGAAGAAAAAAATTGTTTATTTAGGCATGATAGAACGCTTATCATTTTTAAATAACAATTTGGTAAATAATATAATATGTGTACCTGTAATTTCAAGTATCAACTTAATTTTCATATGAAGCATTCGCTTTTTGATAAGACATTTTTAACTTATAAATATTATAATAAAAACGTTTTTTATTTAATAGTTGTATGGTTATTTTAATTGATGTCGACTAGTTAGAAAATAATTAGTTATTAAATTGTATAACTATGTAAATTTGCAACTATTCACCTATGTGACTTCTTGTGAGAAAGTAATATACATGAGTCTTGTGTCAAAATTGCTCAAAAACACAATCGTGAAAGCAAAAACGCATTTTAGAAATATGATAAAACCTAAAGAAACAGTTTTCCGGGTTTAGTATAAGAAGGTTTTTATGTAAGTGGTGTTCAATATATGTTATAAAGATTTACAAACAAGACCCGTAACGAAGATCTTTTTTTATAACACGTAAGATTATGAAACAAAACGTGCATTACTATGAATACTTAATAATTTATGCATTTCTAAAGCAATCATTATGATACATACATAAATTAATTACTTTTACTTTTTATGAAGCAATTTTTTTTTACTAACGCTGGAAAAATGAAATCCTCAGGGCGATTTTTTTTATAATACAATTATGCAAACTAATTGAAGTGTGCAGAAAATCACGTGCTGGCTATCAAACGATATGATTGTAACGACTTGGTTTAATTACGGGGCTCTTTCGTGATTAATAAATTGCATTTGTAGCGAAGAAATTCAAGCGCTAGAGTTAAATGTGTTTTCATTTTAAATCACCGGCGAAATCGTTAATTAAAGAAAACAATGTGTCCACCGCAGACGGAGTGACGAGCGATCGGGTTCCACCCTTTCTACACCCTTTCTAAACATTCCTGGCGCGAAACCAACATTCTCGCTATAATAAAAATTGCACATGAAAGTCTTCAGAGAAGGCTCTCAGTCTACAGATTCATAGCTATAACTTAAGAACTCCCATGTGATGAAACCGGAAAGTAGTTTAGAAAACTTCTGTTCCAGATGACGTAAAATACAGTTTGTGTGATAGCTACGTGTCTCCAGCGGCGATCTAATTAGCACGGAGAAGGAGTATATGGCAAATACAAAAAAATATATATAATAAAATTTCAAGTGCTTAAAAAATGAGTACCTACTAAAACAGTAAATTTTTCACACAATTATTATCACATTTGATAGTGGTGATAGTGTCTCATCTAGGCAAAACATATCATTCCCATAGAATAAAATAAGGCTTCTTGAAAACAGACGATATTATTCATTAATTTAATACTGTTACTTTTATGTAAATACGATAACCGTGTAATTCGATATTCGAACCTGGTTTCTCTTGAATCTTTGTTACACTTTAATTATTTATAGCTGCATGAGAAAAAAAGTATAATACAATTATGTTTAAATAATATGAATACATTCTTCTGTTTTACAGAAGTTTTATTATATTATGAAGAAATTAACGTTTCGCCCTGCTAAGACAGTATCAAAAGCGTATACTTAAACAATTGAAGTTGCTCATAAGAAGGAATTTTCATTAAAATTTTATGTTTGGAAACTAAGCGTCATCTATCGACTACATTTGAAACCCTTTGCACATTATTTATGTTAAGTCACATTAAACCGAATGTAGGGAGAAAATTAAATTCAGTTTGCGTTTAAAATGTAAAATAATGTTTCAGCTATTGGATGTAGTAACAAATTTTAAGCATAGTAAATTTTACTATATTATGATAACCTGTTAAAGCTCATCATCATGGGTAAAGTGTAGGGAAGGCGACCACAAGGACGACCGCTAATCCCCTGGTTCAATCAAATCAGGGAGCTGACTGGTCTCTCAGCTGCAGCTTGGAGACTGACGGGTGACAGAAGCGCATGGCGTACCATGGTCAACGGTTTACAGGATGGACACGACCCTCAATCGTGAGGAATACGACTGAGAAAAAGAAGATAATACCATGTAATAAGCATTTGTATTAATTTTTTTAAACATTTATGTTTTATTGAGATCTGCTAATACTTCAAACACACCACCTTATTGACCAAAAGAGCAATGTATTACGCGTATGAATTATTGATAAGTGTGGGTCCAATATAGAAGCGATAGGTAAGGGAAAATGAACCAATATCGAGGAAGGGTTTCACCCGGAAAACGCCACCCGTCGCGGCCCGCGAACGTCGGAGCACGAACTAATTAAATAATAAAACCTCAAACAAGACGCTTAACAGTATCCATTTTATTTTTGCAGTATTTGTTTTGTGAATATACTGTTGTGGATAAGTGTTACCGTTTTTGAAAGCTAGAAAAGCTAAAAAGGTCAACAACGTGGATTTAAACCGATGGTATGAGAATTTATTTTGCAATCACCAATATGAGTAGAAAATAGCGCTTTATTGAGAAGTAATTGGGTTGTGTCAATCAAGTCACCTGGATCAGGAATCAAGCGTTCCGCTCCCTAGACCCACACCCGATTTAAATTGGTAAATTAAATTTAAAAATTGGAAAAGCTGTATTTCTCATAAAACTCTGCACTATTATCATGAATATTTTTTTCTCCATTTGAATGTATGCCGTTTCTCCGAACACTTAGAGAGAGAATGTACCGCCAAACGACTGTACCCTGACACAAATCTCTAGATTCCTCCACGTTTATACAGCGAGTCATACACGTACGTCATTTTTTCCGATTTCTATCGTGGCCGGATTTTTTTCGAAAATTTTTTTTCAACGTTAACGAATTTTTATTTTTTATTTTTTTATTTAATTAATTTTTTTTAAAACCCAATTGGGTTATATAGATACATTTTTAGATCTTACTTGTAATTAAATAATGTTTCCGGTATATTTTATATTGAGTTGTAGTGAGACTCCTTGTGTCTTTTGGTAGTTCATTGTAAAGTTTCAGTCCATTGTTCAATATCCTTGATTGTCCTGTCTTAGTTCGTGCATTCGGTAAGTGATATCTATCACAGTTTCTGGTCCAGTGTCTGCGTACGTCTAAATTTTTAGTTAATTTGTAGCTGCTGTTTGTTGTCTCTTCCGTGGTTTCAAAGTCTCAAAATTTCAATTTCAAAGTCTAAAATTTGGTCAGGTCTGATATGTCCATTTGTTTTGTTTGTCTGTATACTTGTATGGTTGGGGTAAGATAGTTAATGTTATAAGCTAATTTTATAATTTTATTTTGCTGTCTTTGGAGTCTGGAGATGTCATTTTGATTTCCTGTCACCCAGAAGGAAATCATATATGACAGTCGGCTATTAACATACGCTTCGTACATCATAACTTTTCCTTTTCTTGGTATGTAATTTTGTATTTTGTAGAAGAGGGAGTATAGTGATGCTAACTTGTTTGTTAGGTTGTCTACGAGTATATGTTTTGTCCATTTTAGTTGTTTGTCCATTGTTAGTTCTAGGTACTTAACATAGTCGAGTTCGGTTATTGCGTCATTTTTTTTATGCACATGTTATGTCATTATACATTCTTAACCATTCATGCATGATTAAATAGTCGATGCATCTAAAATTTAGTATTATATAACTTTCCCGAGGGGCAGGAGACGTGCCATCAGCGTGCAGCAAGCTGGGTTTTATTTAGAAATGCATGTATGCAGATCGTTTGAGTTTCAGGACCCCTGAGCCCGTACGTATGTCGGCGCAGTGGGAACAATCGACCCACAGAGATGCATGCATTCCTAATAATGTTCCATGTTCAAATCTCTAAGTGCATCCGTAATGACTACGTTGTATACTCCTCCCACTGCCCTCGTACCTGGACACCTCTGTGCAACTCTATTGCTTCTCTCTTCGAACCTCTACAGAAGGCATTTAAAAAAAACCATTATATTTTATAATGAACGCTTTTCAGATAAACGAATGATTTTATTGAAATCTCTTGATGGAAGTTCATTTTAAACAATTATAATTAAATAAAACGATGTTTTTTTTAACAACTTCCACTTTTGTCTTTATTTCGACAGAGACCGGTTTCGCCAGGCTCGCTGGCATCGACAGATCAGGCTATCGATCCCAGTGAGCTTGGTGACATTTCGTTATTATTTAAGATAGAAAATCTAATGTTCCAAGTGACGCAGGATAGATATGCCTATGTTGCAATGATCGCCAACGTTGGGAGAACCTGACACGGCACCGAAAGAAGAAGATCTAATTATGAAGTAAGAAAGGAATGTAAGGCGAATGAATGCGTGATAAATAAAATGAAGAATGGGTTACTAAGATGGTTAGGACATATGGAACTATTGGATGAGGGTTGAATGGTAAAATTGTAAATACAAGTAGTGTGAATGAAAAAAGAAGTCGAGGAAGGCCAAGAAAGACATGGCGTGACCAAATTATTCAATTACTGAAAGACGGCTATGTTCGAAGTAGGAACAATCAACGAGTGTGTATGTCACGATGTGTGAATGTAGAAGATGCGCGAGAGTTATACCAGGAGAGAACAATGTGGACATCCATCCTCTCTGCCTACCCCCTTGCAGAAACGGCGTGATGGTTAGTTAATTAAATATGTAATAACATCTGTCTAAATCATTGTCCATTTAAAACAAAACATGTAGACTACGCGACAGAATAAGAAACAGCGAAATGTGTGTTATCCAGGATGTCGTCAGATGGGGGCGAAAAATAAGAGGGTATTGGAGAGATCACGTGGAGAGAATGTACGCCCAAAGACTTCAACACATTACCTTGCATGAGAATATAGAGGGAAGAAGGGTGCCTGGAAGACCCACAAAAATATAGAAAGACAGCTGAAAGTCTATATCGCAAGAGGCGGTAAGCTCTGCACAAACTAGACCTAGGTATTCTGACAACATTAAAACTCATTTTATAACCTAATTGAATAAAACATAAACTCTCATAAAATATTAAACTCATTATATAAACAAATGAATATTATTAATTATAAACTAAATGGTGTCACATTCTACTGACGTGAACACAAGGGGTTATTACTTGTCAACTTTTTTTTTTCAATATCCATTGTATTCGCCAAGTAAAATGGTGAGAACATTTTCAAGCGTTTTGTATTCCGATACGAAATAAAAATTGCTTGGAACAATCGTATTCAAATATAAGCGTCAGTATTAAGTATAATACAACAAACACATTGAAAATTAATTGCAAAATCTCAATAAATGGCACAAAAATCAATTTCATCCAATAGTGGACTAGGACTGAATGCTTAGCTTCCTATCCTTGGGATTTTGATCAATCCTAGACACGAACCGGTTCCATATTCGTTATATTAATGTATTGTTTATACACACATTGTCTTTAATTTCTTCTTCTTCGAGTGCCATGTCAGGTTTCCCCGACCTCGGCTATCACCCTGGCGTAGGCCTCTCTGTCCTGTGCCAGACGGAACAACTCCCCACCCCCCGAACTCCGGTCCATTCCTTGATATTCTTGAGCCAAAACATCTAGGGTCTTCCCACACCGCGCCTACCCTCGACTTCCCCTTTATGATGAGGTGCAACAGATCGTATTTCTCGTTGCGGAGAATGTGTTCTAAATATACCATCTTTCTAGACTTCACATCAGACAACAATGCTCTTCCTACTCTGGCTCTACGTAGCATCTCATTGTTGTTGACCATATCAGTCCATGAGATCCGCAACATTCTGCCATGGAGCCACATTTCAAGTGCTTCTATACGATTTCACTTTGAGTTCACTTTGAGGGTCCAGGTCTCCACTCCGTATAGTAATGTGGATCAATATATCACTTGACCATCCTCTGTCTTAATTTTAAAATGATGTTGTCATTGCAGAATAATGATCTCAAATTATTGAATGCGGCCGTCGCAATCTTTGTTATGCACCTAATTTTTTTTGGCATTAAATAACTAACTAAAATCACGCCGTCTAGGTAGAAGGGGTAGGCAGAAAAAGTGGACTACCACACTGTTCTTTCCGGATATACTTCTCTCGCTTCCTCGACATCCCGTCATGCACGTCATGCGAAGGGTGATTATACTTCGTGTTATGCACGCATGCCGATTTCTCCGACTCCTTACGTGGCCGACATCAACGTTTGATTTATTTGATCGTGCCGCGTTTTACTCGGTCTTCCTCTAGTTCTATTTCCTTTTACATCGTTAACATATTCTTTCTTTACCATTATTTCTACAATCATTCTTTTCACGCAGCAAAATGGATTTTGTATTATAAAATCTGTTGGCATTGATTTAAATCCTTGCACATATTTTAAAACAATCTGATTTAAGCTTTTTACACATATTTTAAAACAATCTGATTTTGTCGAAAGTTTTGTTTATTTTTTTTAAACAATATGGGTAACAATGAGAGCGTTCCAAAATAAAAAAATTATATATAAAAAAATATATAATGAAATAATGAAGTCGTTTAAAAGTAACACTTCTCTTTTTCTAAAGCTGTGGCATCTCGCAATGATGCCAATCGTACTTTGGCCTTTCTAACAAAAGAGCCAAATAATGTGTATTGTCCGTTTGTCACAAATGATGACTTAAGTAAACCGGGAGAGATGCTTCGGTAATCAACATCAAAATATATTTACAAATTGTTTTATCTGGCAGAATACAGAGACAATACATCTCTGTGATAACCCAGCATTTTACAATATTAACTGCGGGATTTGTAAATGAAAATTATTGTACTTGCTCAGGTGTGCGAGTTACTACGGTTTTATCTATTTAAAAAAATGCAACATGACGTTTTTTTATCTATTAAAAATTTGAAGTTATTTATCCCTGTTTGCGAAAACAAAATGAAATAAATAAACGAATGCGATTGTCTTTTGTTTTTACTTTTTTGAAATTTAGCGTTAAATTAGCTTTTGTTTTATTTTTTTAAATGAAGCTTTTGTTACATTAATCTGTTACATTTGTTAATTGTCTTTTGTTTTGATTTTTTTTTTAAGAACATAAAAACCAAAGGCAAACTCATTCTTTTATTTATTACATTTTATTTTCGTAAAGATCTGATGAATGGAAAGGGGTGCCCAGGGACAAGAGCCAGTGAAGGACTGTTGTGGAGGAGGCCAAATCTTACACCGAGATGTAGCGCCGAGAAAAAGAAGAAGATGTAGCGTTTAACCCTTAAATGCATTCTGTTGTATATCTGCAACAATTTATTTAAACGCTTATAACTTAGTATACATGCAATAAATGAACTCCAATGCATAGTGTTGCATAAGTGTAACATTACGCCGAGCCATTGTGTTTTTAAATAATTTTTAATAAATAAATAAAAACGTTGGGTGCAGATGTGTCAAATTTCTGAGAGTTTCAACATTTATTTTCATTGGTGTTACTGGATATAAAACGAAATAAAATAAATTTATATACTCCATAAAGGTGAGTCTACCATTGTTTATTAGTTTTTGATTTACATTTTTTTTAATAATTGCAAAAAGTAAACAAAACATGCACTGAATCCACAAATAAACTTACATATTTAAAAATTATTTTTCCCGTTATTTTCAACCTAATTTTAGTATAAAAATATTTTTAATTTTGAATTTGGAAAAATCATGCATTTAAGGGTTAATTAGAAGAATTGATTGATACACACGTTGGGGCCGGCCCCTGGCAAATAATTAATCATCTGTTTATCTAATGCGCCACGCGAAACCGGACGCTCCGGACCAGAATTGCAGCGGCGGGCGCAGTCCAAACATTAGATGATGTTACTGCCGTCTCACAATGGGGGCGGGGGCGCCATTAGATTAGCAGGTACGATTGAATACTTGACAAATGAATGCAATTGCAAATTGGACACTAAATACTAACATCGGTTAGCTGGTCCGCCCGCGCGGGGAGCATGGACGGACGCAGAGGGCGCTTGTCCGTGTGTGGGTTCGTACAGTCCATGCACATACAATGCGGAGGACTCATTTTAAAATTTGATTATCTTTGTGATTTTGTCAATAGTGTGTTTATGAAACGTATCAGTTTCATTCATTCGACAACATTTTTTTTTAAATAGTCCATTGTTTTGGCCGAAACACTATGATACTTCTACATTAATTAAAACACTGTTAATAATGAGCTATTTTCTGCACATATCGAAAATTTTTAAATAAATTCTTATATCATTTATTATATATTTTGTGTTAGTCTTTTTTAAAGAACATAAAAATATCGTTTTATTTTAATAATCTCTAAAAAAATGTTACCGTTAAAATTTAAAACACTGTTGTAATATTACATTTTATTTTTATTTACTGAGTGTCGCGACAGCTGTTTCGCCAACCGATGTTGGCATCATCAGGTGTTACAATAAACTTACGAGTTATCGGTTGGCGAAACAGCTGTCGTGACACTTTGTAAATAAAAATAAATTGTGATATTATAACAGTTTTTTAAATTTTAACGGTAACATTTTTTTGGAGATTAATAAAATAAAACGATGTTTTTTCACAGTGGTGGTAAACCCGATTTTATGTATGTAACTACTTCAGATCTATGTTGTCAGCCGCCGGTTTCGACAGATTTGCTGGCATCAACAGACGACCAACCTGTTGACGTAATTAATTATTAAAAAAGGTTATTTTAAAATTATAATTTTAAATAAATTAACATTCAAATGTTTCAGTAGAATCATTAGATTATCGACACAATTAATGTTATTTTTTAACTTTAATCATATAATTTAATGTATCAAAATATTTTTTTATTGATTCGTTTTGCATTGCTAGGAATACAAACATGAAAATTGCATCTCATGTTAAAAAAAACGTAAATCACAATACGTAATACACAAAACGATGTAATTTTATTTTTTTATTCAAATATTAAACGCTGACAATCGCAAAATTATATTTATATGATTCTATTATAAATCTGCTTAAATTTTTATTATTATAAAAAATATTTATTTAATCACGATTTAAAAATTATATATACATAATAATTCGTTATACTACGATATAAACTATGTGCATCTTAAGATAGGTTTAATAAATAAATAAATAAAAATGTATGTAGATCTTGTATATTCATATGCGAGTATCTATTATATTGTATAATATATAATACTTATTTATTTTTACCGTAAATTTCAAATATGGGCTGAATTGTATTCAAGAAATATGGCGATCTACGTTTTAAAATGGTTATAATATTATGGTATACCTGCCCGTGAAACTTTTCGAAATGAGAATTATTAATTGCATGTTAATTGGCTGTTGGTGGTTGGGGCCGATCTACTGCATCGAAGAATTCATAATTCGATGCATTTTATGGAATCATTTAATTGCGCGACTTTGTATAGCGGCGGATTTTATCGTCACTTTCTGCAATATCCGGTCTGATCAGCTGCATTGTTGCTGCAAAAAGTGAACGGCGGCCGGTTTCAGAGGCGGGGGGACGATTGCAATGTTTCCTTGTTAATTTAATTAATGGCACGAAAAAAAACTGGACTCGCATAATAAATTTGACTAAAACACGACAAATTTCACGTAAAATAATCAACCCTTTTCACACCCTAATTATTTTTGTATCTACCACCAACAGCTTAATTATTACACACACAAATAAGTTAAAGGGAGTCTTAATAAAAAGTCGTATTGGAATAATGTATCGCGTGTTATTATTACAACTCTTGTCAATTTTAAATAATTGGGTTACGTAATGTCGAGTCTAGCTCAAAAAAGAGTTAATGTGAGAAATATAATGTCGAGCCTCACTCGTCATTGAAGTGATTAGCGTTAATTAGTATTTTATAAAGTGAATGCGGTGCGAATGATGGTGTTATGAACAAAATAATGAAAGGATCATTAAGATGGTTTGGACATATGGAAAGAATGAATGAAGAAAGAGTGGTAAAAAAAATTATATGTTAACGATGTAAATGGGACCAGAAATAGAGGAAGACCGAGGAAAACGTGGCACGATCAAATAAATCAAATATTGAATGTCGGCCATGTGAGGAGTCAGAGAAATCGACGCGCGTGCATTACATGATTTATGAATTTTGAGGAAGCGAGAGAAATATGTCAGGAAAGAAAAGTGTGGCAGTCCATTCATTCTGCCTACCCCTTCGGGGAGACGGCGTGATGGTTATTTAGTTAGTATTTTATATGAATAACTTTTGAAAAACATTTTATTTTCATAAATATGTTTGTATATGACAAATTTTTATTAATTAAAACACAATTTTCCACTTTTGAGTTTATTTTTCACGACATGTATCGAAGGCTTACACCTTCATCATGGGGAGAACGATTTAAAATCGTTCTCCCGATGATGAAAGTGTAAGCCTTCGAAGCTTGTCGAAACTCAAAAGTGTAAAAAACAGTGTTTTAATTCATAAAAATTTGTCATTATGGAAGTCCAAAGTGTTAACGCCTTAAGTTTATCAAAAAAAAATGTTTGTATAGGTATGTTAAAATTTCATAAAAAAAATGTGTTCAGGCTAAATTTACTTTATTTATTAATACAATAAACACGTTTTTTATGTAATTAAAATAAATAGGTTAAAAAAAATAAACTGCAAAACTTCGAGTACAGAATGAGACATATTTGTAAAACTGCAAAAAAAGTATTGATTTAATGTGAAATTTGAATGTTGTAGTTTTTAATTATTAATTATTAAGTAAATGGTATTGAATACATAATTCAGAATTCTTTGTCACCACACAAACAAGAAAACGAGTAAATACGAGTACGATGAAATAATGAGATTATGGGATATGTGATATTATAAATATTATAAAGATTTCAAAAAAAAATAATCTACTTTTTGCTTAAAGTTTCACTGCTGGTATCAACATGTTCTTTGGATATATTCGCGCTACTTGTCCTTCTCGATAGACGTTTCATAGATCATTGCAGTCTCCAAAATCCCATAAAATACATAATATCATATTTTTTATGTTTAAAAAAATTTAACATATGTAATATTATGTAATACGGAATTAAATAAACATTCAAAATAAGAGTTTGTTTCGGGTAAAAGAAGTAAGATTTCCTGCGTGGAAGAAGAAGTGGGAAAACCTCTAATCGCCGGTGCGGACTGGAGAACAGAGAGGATTAGAGGCGGTTTTTTTTTGCTACGGGCAGTTCCATTGATCACGACCCCTGAGTAACGAGTAAATTAAGAAAGAAGAAGAATTTATTAAATTGTTCTTCTAGAAAAATATTTTTCTAAAATTACATTATCTGTTGCTGAAAATTTTTCAAATATTTTTTTAGTTATATTTATCATTAAACAAAATCAATTACGAGTACTCTAGAATTATTAAAATTTTAACGTTTTTAAAAGTTAAAGTCATCGACGCCACTGATTTTAAGGTAAAAAGTAGAGTAGTGTATTAATTTATTACATTTGTATGTAATATTACGCTTTGGCCGACATGCTCTATTCCGGTCTTAGTAGGAAGCCGACAGAGGGGGTAATGGCGGTGGTGGGGTGGGTAACCGAAGGGTGGGGAGGAGAGGGGGCGAGAGTAGCAATCCAAACGGCACAATGTGCACTGTAATGTTATACACGGCGTTACAAAAGTTTTTTACCGTCGAAATGGGAGACTTAAGTTTTGTAATTTTTTTAAATCTAATTTTAACATCTAAGTTATATTCAATATTAATAAAAAACCATTTTTATTGTAAATTGTCATAGTTAAAATCACAATTGATAATTAATTAGATATATATTTTTGAAAATCAATAATACAGGTTTATTATTATATTATTATTATTATTGTATTTTTTTAAATCTATTTTATAAGGTAAAAACCCTAGGCATTTGTCAATTTATGTATACAAAATACAGAAGTTGTAATTAACAAAAAAAAAACTGATTGGTTCAAGTAAGATATTGTCTTCGAAAAGTGAAATATTTCAAATATGAATGAATAGATATTTGAGTAGAAATAAAGGGAGCCCCGGAAAATTAAGCAAATAAGCGTAAAAAAAATACATATAAAAATAGAGTGGATGCAAAATATAAAAAAAATGCATTTATTTATTTATTATTCATATTAAATTTTACAACATTGTTCATCGGAAACAATAAATATCATTAATAAATTCACACGATATGTTTGTTTTTTTTAAACTGGTATCAATTTATTTTGTTTTCTAATTGTACCGTAATTTTTTTTTTAATTGTTACAAATAAAAAAAAAATCTAACTAACTAACTAACTAGCCATCACGCCGTCTCCCCGAAAGGGTAGGCAGAAAGAATGAACTGTCACACTTTTACTGATGCGGCACTCCATCTTTCTCTTTTCGCCCCGCGGGAGACGCGGTGTGATGGGTTGCGAACCTCATCGCCACCAATAGGCATCTCTCGCGCACACTTCGATCGTCCAACACCCATAAAATAAATCTAATACAAATAATATAAAATACAATGATATAAAATAAACAAACAAAATAAAAATAATTCAACAGTTCTTTTACATGGTGCACTTATTGTCAGCTGGACGATACGGACATTTATGTTTATTTAATTTATATTCCACGTATCTGCCGTTTTTTTTTAAATTAACTATAATAAGGCACTTAAAACAATCCAATACGAGCAAGAACTTTAAAATATTATTGAAGAAATTATTCAAATTGTCATTGGAACAAATGAAAAATTTATTCTTATGTTATTTTGTATATTTTTATTTTGTTACTGAGTAATGGTATTAAAAAAAATTGTAAGTACGAAAACGAATTGGAAAAATTATGTAATGTTTATGATTTATAATTAATTGAATTGAATAGCATGTATAAAGCTAGTCGCGTACTTGAAATATTGAGCAAAACGATCGATTGGCTGTGATTTGGTGCTCACGAAAGAGTACCGTTTTGTATGTTTCCGTCCAAGAAGAGTATTGAAACAGGGTGTATGAGTGCACCCAAGGTAAACACTCATCCATACATAATATCCTCCCGGTGTTAATCTAGTGGCAGCAGGTTCGGCGGGCGGCCTCACAATGGTCGCTGAAGGACTGCGGCACTATTTGTTTAGGCTGATTAGTTAGTCACACAATTAGATTACTATCGATGCCCGCGTACGGCGCAATTAATTATTTACGTCCATGCGGCTCTGTGCAGAGCCGATGCGGCGCGGAAGCGCCCCTACCCGTTTGAGGACGAATCATTATTAGACGAAATCAGACTAATTTGGGGATTCTTAGAAAACTTTGCCATCGTGGTAGTCAACTCTATGACCTGCAAAAGAGGAATCAACAAAAAGAGTTCTTGTCTCACGTCGCTAAGGATCTTGAAATTTAGCTGATCGTGCTATTAGCATCGCGGGACCGGCTGCCTTACCTTATCCGGGATCAGGGCGATGAAAGAGTCCAGAAGCTCTATTAAAAAATTCCTAACTGTTAAAATTAAAACGCTCTTATGGTATCGCATTTTTTTAAATATGTTTTTATTATCACCAACAGCTGTTTCGCCAACATCGGTTGGCGAAACAGCCGCGATTAGAGTGAAAATATCAAGTAATCTAACAACTAAACCTTATATTAACCCTCCCTTCCCTGTGATGGGTATCTTCTACACGTTGCTTCTAATAACCATCAATATCTCTATACATTTAATAAATACAAGGTTAGGATTTTAGGTATTACTCCATAATATATTTACGCATTGATTAAAAAAATAATATTAATAATAATCGGAATTCATCGGGTACATAGGAGGTAGCTTGTGAATATCGGAAACAAAATTCGTAGCGCTGAGTACGCGACACTATATTCGCAACTCACTCTTGCATATGTTCTAGCTCATGTTCTTACTCTCGCCGTCCCGCCGCGCCGGCGGCAGTCGCTTTCGGACTTGCAACCAGAGCGGGTCTATGCCCGTTCTGTGAGCGTTGCTAGATGTTTTTTTTTTAAATGTTTTTAGCAATCAAATCTCTATTATTATAATTTTTGACTTCAATTATAATTATATAAAGGGATTAGTTATGAATGTTCCTATTTTTCCGATTTAAAATCGCTAATTTTTTAACGCATACTGACTACCCTACACCGGAACGCATGTTTTTATTTTGCACCGTAAGGGAAAGGTTAAACAACAACAACGGAAGGGAAAAGAGAGAGAATGGACCGACACACTTGACTTTCCTCACACACCTATCTAGCTTCCTCCACATTCATACAGCGAGTCATACATGCACTTCGATTCATCTGACTTCTAACATGACCTTTGAAATTTCACGAATTTTTTTTATAAATTAAAACACCGTTTTTTCCATTTTTGAATTTATTTTTCTCGACATGTTTTGAAGGCATTACACCTTTATCACCGTAAGAACGATGTAAACTTATTTCGTAAACTTAGAGTTGATATCGTTCTTCCGATGATGAAGGTGTTAACCTTCGAAACAAGTCGAGAAAAACAACTCAAAAGTGGAAAATAAAGTGTTTTAATTACGAAATTCCATGGTGTAAACGCCTAAGTTTATCAAAATCTATAATTCAATTTATTCGGACTTGCCGTAATTTCCTATACCTACAATTTTACTAGAGCTTATTCAGAATTTAATCTTAATTTTGTTGTAATTATAAATCTTTGCATACTTTGACAGTGAATTCAAGTGTTGTTTAGAGTCAACACATTTTCAGAGTACAAGATCCTTGACATGAAAATTTTTGATGGGTTTGTTTTGAGCGAATATGACGATTTGTTCGTTACTCGATATCGCCCAATGTCATCCAGCAACCATTTTCTCGCTACCGATCGTCGAAAACACATTGTGGAGGGCAAATGTTAGCCATCAAAGCCGTCTCAAACTAGGGCTGACTATATTGCACCAATTGTATAGAATCTAATAAAACTTTTCCCTGTAGATTTTTACTACTAAATTGTAAATAATATTATGATAAACTAGAACTATGCGTCTGAGCTGCAAATACAATCAGGCAACGTTCAAGGCCATTTCTTTTGAACTGCAAATGCAGTTAGCCGCATAATAGGGGTTAATGAGTTTGCCCGAGGGTACTTACGGATGTATAGATGCGATTACTCGGCATATGGTGGAACTTACCTGTAAAGTAAGAAAAAACAAGCTTAATATAATATAATATAATACATTAAAAAATATGATATGTTTTAGACCTAAATTGACTTTATATGGTAACTATTTAGAATGATGATCAAATTTTTGAATACAAAGGTGTGGAATTAGGCAGCAGACGTATTTATAGACAGATGGACGATATATGATGCCTTAGGCGTTACAGGACTCCAAAAGGTCTAAACTGGGCTTTTAAAAGGATTCTAAGCCAAATAAATGTTTTTATTTAAAATTTCATGGAATCATTGTAAACCATTAATTTTTTTTTAATATACATAATATAATATTTAGCTCAATTCTGGCATCGACCGGTTTCGCAGCATAGATCTTGCTGCAAACCAATCCCTAGGATTAAAACCTAAAAAAATCTTTTTATTTTAATTTGGCTGTCCTAATTCAGCAGAAATACTTAAAAATATAATATGTATGAAAAGCGATAGTTTTCAAGGAGTTTTATTATAATATTTATGTATGACATATTTCGCCCTTCTAAGGCATTTTAAAAATGTTACATTTTGAAGGGCGAAACATGTCATACATAAATATTCAAATCAAATCAGTTTATTAACTCAATAGACATTATAAACAGGAAAATGTTTAAGGCATCTATTAAGAACAGGTAAGATATTATAAAAATACAACAAAGTACCAGGAACGCATCAGAGATGGTTCGACATTAGGAAGACAAGATACTTTCTAAAGTCAACAGTATTTTCCCCCTGAACGTACTTTCACTAACATGAATTATAATATTATAATGAAACTGCTTAAAAACTATCGTTTTTCATACAAATTAATAATTTGATATGGAGTTTTACATCATTGTTCAAGAAACAATAAATATACTTAAAAATAATTTTATTGCGCGAATGAAAAAATGTCTTCAATAAACAAAGTATAAATTCTAATTGAATTTGATCTTAATTGATTTCGTGACGTCAGAAGTACAATTGCTTTTTACAAAGCTAAGTTAAAACGTGTAGAACAACTTCTAGAAATAAATGCATCAATTAAAATATCCATAATATTAATTAATTAAGAAATTTCGAATCACGTGTCCTTAGTCCACACGGCGCTCGCCACCAATGTTCGTGGAGTGCCAGACCAAGTCGTTGAACTCCAAAGACAATTAAGTCGAATTAATTTTATTATTGTAATATTACTTCGGAGTGACGCTCGAGAGCTTGTTTACTCTTTATATTTTCTTTCTCATTACTACATTTAATTTTGAAAATTGATTTGTGCCACAAACAAAATAATGTGTTTACATTGTTTATTAATAAATTTACAAAATTATTGAAACTTTTTTTATATATATGGCAACTTTGTAAAAGATAATGGTTACATGTAGTAACTAAAATAAATTGAATCTGTTAAATTATTTTGTATCACAATTGTAATTTATTTTACGCGACAGCTGTTTCATCAACCTATGTCGACATCATCAGGTGTTACAATAATATATCAAATATAAAATTTTCGTGATTTTTCGAATCTGTGATACAAAAACAAAGTTATTTAATTTAACAGTTTTAAAATATTAAGGTATCATAGTGTTTCGGCCAAAACAATGGACTATTTGAAATAAATTATATATTTTTTTATTAATACATAATTATTATTTCAGATTTAATTAAGTAGAATTTCATAACAGGGATTTTTTAAAATAAAGTATTCTTACAAAAACACTTTTATTGTATTTTTTGTGATTTAAAACACTGTTTTTCCGAATTTTGAGTTTATTTTTCTCGACATGTTTCGAACACTTTACACCTTCATCATCGGGAGAAGGATATCAACTTTTGTTTAAACCGAAAATTAATTAAAAATAATAATATAAAAGTCCCCTTCTTTATCACCAGGGCTTGAAACAATGGTTTAAGCTTTTGAATTCGGTAATGATAAAAAGCTTGTTGAAGAAATAGTAAATGTGAATTAAAACATCTGAGTTATAGAAGTTTTATTACATTTTATGAGATTTACATGTTTCGCCTTATAAAGGCATTATTATTTTATATTTATTTACTAACAATTTTTGACAAAACATAACAATAGTTTATTGGGTGAGAAGTACAATACATACGAGTATATTCACAAACAGCAACATCTGTCAGATCATGTAAACAATTTTAAAATATATTTAAAATATGTATCTTTGATGGACCTTTCCAAGGATAGCCTCACCATCGTAAAAATTGTCCATAAGAGCTATGGCAACCACATCGAAGGTCCCGGGTTCGATATCTGATGATTTGCGTGTCTAGTCAAGAATTCAAGTGACAATAAAATAGCGATAAATTAGCTACGTATCACAAGTCATGAGAGTCAATATCTTATAAGTTATAAACAGTAATAGAGTTCAAATGATGAAATAAAGATGAACTACTTTGAAAGAAAGATCCAGCAGAGAATCTTCGGACCCATTAAGAATGGTCAGACGTGGAGAAGGAGATGCAACACAAAGTTCTACAATCTATACCAGGACGTCAGCGTGGTCAAGTTTATAAAGATTAATAGACTGCGCTGTATAGGGCACTTGCACCGTATGTATCTGGACACTTGCACCGTATCTGGAGCTCAAAAGAGTGTGTATGACAATCCAGTAGGGCGAAGAAGCGTCGGCAGGCTGAGACTGCGATGGTTGGATGGTGCCGTGGTAGAATTTCGGGTCCTGGAGCATGCAAGACTGGGAGATGGCGGGAAGAGACAGGGCGGGATGGAGACGTTTCTTGGAGGAGGCTAGGACCCACCAAGAAGAATAAGAGTTCAAATAACCTGCTGTATACAGCAAACTACCACATAAGCACAAGTGGCATCCCAAAAACGAGCAAAAATGCTACAAATTACTGCAAACCAATCCTTTGGATTGAAACTAGCGAAAAGTATACGTTAGATGGATTTATCCCACACACGAGCAGAATAGAAACAGTTGAAGCAGATAATTGTCGCTGACAAACAAAGTCAAACCATTCAAAATATCCGAGTTATGTATTCGACCACTAATCAGTTACGCGCAGCTACTTCTTATGCGAACGTATGTTTTAATTCAATCGATTTTAATCATATCATGTTTTCCTTTACACAAAGCGATGACTTTAATGTCTGAAACACAATAATGGAACAGGATAAAATTAAAATATGGCATAATAGAAGATCTGTACTTATAATTTAATAATTGGACGGCCAGCGCAGGAAACACATCAGCCCGGCAAATAACAGTTATCAAATTCCCATCCATTCATTTTTTTAATGTGCTCAACTATGATACGGCCGCTCCGAAATACTTTTGTCATAAAATGATGTGTCATTTCATAACAACAACACGTTTTACTAATACACAATATCTATTATATTCCAATAATGGTAAATATAGATTCATTGAAATAGTAATTGGTCCATGGAGCCGTCGCGCGGTGTATCAGCTGGCTTATAAAGCAAATAAACAAACTGTAGTACCTATATATAATAGATAGAGCTATCCTGAATCGTGAGCATTGTAAAAATTATACTGGTTAAATCTAAGAAGTTAGTAATTTTAGAAAATATCCTGATGATGAAAGTGTCCAATCGATTTTGTAAAAACGATAAAAGATTTTTAAGACAACGTTGAGTACAGAATAAGAATTAATTTCTGTGAATAAAAGCATTATAACTAAAGCGCTTGACCCGGATATTGGAAAAAATATATATAGAATTGAAGTTGCACGATCTCCATTTAATAAAATGAGAACCTTATTTTGCAACGATAATCTTAACTTGAAACTCCGACAAAGAATGATTAAATGTTATATATGTTCTGTTTTACTATATGGCTGCGAAACCTCGACTCTAAAAGTTAATGTTATGAATCGGTTGGAGGCGTTTGGGATGTGGATATACTGCAGAAATCTCCGTATACCGTGGACTGATAGGGTCAGTAATGCAGACGTACTACAGAGAGCCAGAGCCAAAAGAGAGCTGTTGTCGAGTATGAAAATTAGAGAGGTCTAATATTTGGGTCATGTACGAAGGGGAGAAAAATACCACCTCTTTCGACTAAATTAATGGGTAAAGTGGAGGGACGTCGCGGAATTGGTGGAAAGATCTGGCTAAGGAACATAAAAGAGTGGACAGGAATTACAAGAGTTCAGAACCTGTTCCAAGTGGCACTGGACAGAGATGCTTCTAGAAAACAGACGTTTCCATTCGTATTATTTATTTAATATGGAGTTTTACATCATTTCTCAAGAAACAAATAAATTAAATTAAAAAAAAAATGAAAATGCATACATTGAGATATTGTAATTTCACTTTTGTTTTTACCGATTTCGGCAGCTCGCTGCCATATTCTCCAGAAGATGGCAGCGAGCTGTCGAATCCGGTCGAAGCCATAAATATAAGTGGAATTTAACTTAATATAAATATTACAAAAATATTTGTTCATTATTTACAATGAAATTCTACCATGAAATTTCAAATAAATAAAAAATTATATGAACGTATGCACATACGTGTTAAAACAAATCATAACGTTGACGATCGCTAAGATAACACGGAATCGAAATAGATATGGATTGGACTCGGGTTTTCTGACTTTAGAGGTTCAGTTGTATTGGATATTCCTCTTACGTCTGTTGGAAATGTAATTTAGTGGTGGTTTAATTCGGGTACGATCGATTTTCTTATATTTGCTATAGAAATAAAATTAAAATTTAATGATACATTTTAAACGTTTATAAAGAAGAAAAAAAAGTTTGTGATTCTAATTTTAAACTGTGCCGCTTTTAAATACCATTCGAAATAAGTGTGTAGAAATAAACTTTGTATTACTAACAAATAACTGATATAAATTAATGAACTGATAGTATTGTAACGAAAGCGCGATATTAATTTTTCAGTTGACGGAAATCATTCGTTCGTGCGAATTTGTTTTAAAATCAAACGTTTTGATATATTATTCTCGTGCTGGAAGCGGAGGGTATGCCGCGAGATGTTCTAGTCGAATCGTAAACAAGTATACAGATTGCGATGAAGTTATTAAACAGAAGAAGAAATGAATTATTTCGACAAGGCGAGATGGAAATAAATAATATACACGCCGGAGGAGAAACAGGATTAATGAAGCGTGATGGACATCTTCAGTGAAAACTTGGCTGCAGACCTGACCATGTGCGGTATATTTTGCCTTGCAGAGCTTCAATAATACTTTTTTTATGAACATACATTAAAAATGAACATAACAAAAATGGTAAGCGCCTATCTAAGATAGCTGTGCACAAAGACATTATTGTGTAAATCATTAATCAATAAACGAATCATCGAATGAAAAAGGGCCCATGTAGAAAAAGTACGGAATTTTCTTAATATAACTAACTAACTAACTAACTAACCATCACGCCATCTCCCCGAAGGGGTAGGCAGAAAGAATGGACCGCCACACTTTTCTTTCCTGACATATTTCTCTCGCTTCCTCAACATTCATACATCGTGGTATGCACGCGCGTCGATTTCTCTGATTCCTCACATGGCCGACATTCAATATTTGATTTATTTGATCGTGCCACGTTTTCCTCGGTCTTCCTCTATTTCTGGTTCTATTTGCATCATTAACATATAATTTTTTTACCATTTTTTCTTCATTCCTTCTTTCCATATGTCCAAACCATCTTTATGATCCTTTCATTATTTTGTTCATGACACCATCATTGCCACTTCTTAATATAATATTAAGATTAATCAAACTTATATATATATATATATATATATATATATATATATATATATATATATATATATATATACATATATATATATATATATATATATATATATATATATATATATATATATATATATATATATATATATATATATATATATATATATATATATATATATATATATATATATATATATATATATATATATATATATATATATATATATATATATATATATATATATATATATATATATATATATATATTTTAAGTGAATCATACATGTTTTTCGTTAAACATATGTAACTAATGTTTTAATAAATTAAGTATGTGAATTAAATTAAATATAATATTATTTGGGTATAATATGCAAAATTATTTTATAAAAAAAATTATATGTTGTAATTATTATTGTAAATTATTTTAAAAAAATGACAATGAAACTAGTGACAAGATAAAATAAACGTTCGTACGATAATTGAATTATCTTTTAAATTTTGTAACACAGTTTATTAAAAAAAATAAAAGTGTTTCGGGAGAGTACATAAATTAACAGTTAAATATATACAAAATATTTTTTATCTAATTTCATGAATGCTGTTAGTTTAGAAGAGTTTAAAAATTATTCAATTATGAATCCACAACACAAATGGATGGTAAATATAAAAGAAATTTTATACTAAATGTTAAATTATTAAAAATTAAAAATAAAAAGTTAAATTCGATTTAACCTTTTTTAATATGTGTTGATGCAGTTTGATGCAATTTGGTGCAATTTGCATATTTTGTCTTATCATGGCATGTTCAAAATAGTGAAAAGTGAAAAAGCAAAATATTTAAATTAATATTTTTATAGAGTTGCTTTTGTAGATTTAGCTACTGATAGTAAAGTTTTTAGTTTGTTTCAAAAATTCACATTAGAATGCATGAGAACAGTCGATTCAAGAACCAAAATGAACTCGTGTAATGAACTTTCGTCGGGTAGCAGGGATGATCAGGAACTTCCCGAATTTATGCATCACTTCCAGTGCAAACTTGTCAAAGCGTTGTATAGTTCGGTAATTAATTCGCAGAGACTAGAGTGGAGGCTGGGGGCGATCCGAGGTTCTCTTGTCTTGTTTGATTTTGTTTAATTCTCTAATTCTCTTATCCGACTATCTTGTTTAAATTCAAATTTTGAGAAATATTTAAATTTTAGCATTTTTTACATGAAACTCAGGTAAGTAAGGGAAGAATATTATTTTGCAACGATAATCTTAACTTGAAACTCCGACAAAGAATGATTAAATGTTATATATGGTCTGTTCTACTATATGGCTGCGAAACCTGGACTCTGTAAGTGAATGTAATGAACCGGTTAGAAGCGTTCGAGATGTGGATATACTGCAGAATGCTCCGTACACTATGGACCGATAGGGTCAGGAATGTTGTATTACATAAAGCGATCGCTCAACCCAACCAATTACAGGTCATAAGTCCTGTAAACGCCTCGACCACCATATTCTTTTTTCAAAAAAACAATTTACATATTCGTCTCTATTGAGATACAATTAATCCTTAAAAATAAATTTATTTGATTTGATTGATAAATATCAGTTCCATATTTCGTTTCTATACAAGGTTGAATTATAAATGGTTATTTTTGCTTTTATTGATAAATTTGCTAACTATTTTTTTAATACCCATCTCTGGTTAACCTTCTCTTGAAACTTCTTTTGCAAAAGGCGTAAATTCGTTTACTGGTAATTCGGTGTAAAACATTTTTAAAATGCTGTTTCTTGGCGAACCGATTGATTACGATCAGGGGGTGATATCGGTAAGCAGCGGCGCTTGGCGAGACCGCAAAGCAGCTGCTGTTGTGAAGAGCTTTTTCGGGTTACCGCACATGCGGCTGGATCCATGGAGATGGCGTATTCCGCTTCACATCCATGACGTAATAAATGTGTTATTGACTATTTAGTTGAAACACTGTTTTACAATATCACTGCAGCTGTTTCGCCAACCAATGTTAGTAGCATCATCATGTGTTACAATCAACTAAATTTAAATAATAATAAACACATAGTTTATAAAAGATGCAAATATCAATAGAAAGAGAAGAAACTACACACAATATTGTAAGCAATTTTAATAAAGGTGTGGTTAAAAAATATATTAAATGTGGTCTGTCATCCTTTTGATTGATAACAAGAAAAGGCTAAATTAAATTAACGTAAGTCCCGGATGGACAAGGAACAGGCCTAGATAGTGTAGCGAGACTGAAGAATGGGCGTCGCTGCGTCCTATAACAGTCTCGGATGGTGGTGGGAACCTTATATACCTGATAAAGGCGAAAAATGTAATCCACGTAAATATTATAAAATTTGATTAATATAAATGAAAACGTCTGTCTTCTAGGAGTTTTATTAAATTGTATATGGAATGACATGTTTCGCCCTTCTAAATTATCAAACGATAATGCCTTAGAAGGACAATTCAAATACAATTTAATAAAAACCACTATATAAGACAATCGTTTTAATTTATATTAATTATTGAATACGGAGTTTTACATAATTGTTCAAGAAACATAAAAATAAACACGTTTTCATACGTATTAATTATGAAATACTAGAATTTTTTTCGCAGGCCGATATTACTGATAAGACAATTTCATTTATTGTTTTATTAGATTTATTATTTCGGATACGTATCAACGTTCTGCCTGCGTGAAGGGTATAAATACCCATTCGCTCGCAGTAATGAGGAATTTCGAGAGGGGTTCAATTGCATTTTGGGTGTTTTTACACATTACCGTCAATTTTTTCTCATGGCGTACTTTGGTTTGTTATCTTTGGATTAAGTAAACGTACAGTAATTAGTGGGCGAATCAGCCCACATTATGGTAAATATGTTAACATACTATTAAAACAATCAAAATACACGAAGGTATTAATAAAACATGAGATTTTAAGAAAATAATTGTTGAAAGCATTTGAAACATGGGACCATCATATTTATTGTAATTTAAGCAGATATGTCTTATAACAACTTGATATTAAATATTAAAAATAGTAATAATATAATATAATTAGGAGTTTTATTTGGTAACTATTATAAGAATGATATATTTTGCCTTGGTAAGGCATTTTCATACCACTTTAACCGAAATACGTCTCATAAAACATAATAAAATATCTAGAAATTAGTTTTATCGTTTTTATAAAGAATTTTGACAGGTGTAAAAATAAATTTTTCATTTGTTCCAATGACAATTTGAATAATTTCTTCAATATTATTTCAAAGTTCTTGCTGGTTAAGTGCCTAATTACAGCTAATTTTAAAAACGGTGAATACGTGTACCATAAATTAAATAAGCACAAAAGTCCGGATCGTCCATGTCAACATGTGCAACATCGAAAAAAACATTATGTGTTATTACATTATGTGCTAAATTAAAAAAACGGTGGATTCGTGGAACATAAATGAAATAGACAATATGTGCACCATCTAAAAAAAACATTTTGTGTTTAAATATTTTTATTTTTTATTTTATTTTATATCATTGTATTTTATATTATTTGTTTTAGATTTATTTTGTGGGTGTTGGACGATCAAAGTGTGCGCGGGAGATGCCTATTGGTGGCGATGAGGTTCGCAACCAATCACACCGCGTCTACCGCGGAGCGAAAAGAGAAGGATGGAGTGCCGCATCAGTAAAAGTGTGACAGTCCATTCTTTCTGCCTACCCTTTCGGGGAGACGGCGTGATGGTTAGTTAGTTAGTTAGAAATCTGTTGTTTTTATTCATCTTAAATATTAAGACGTCACAAAGGTGGTATTTATTTAATATGAACATCGCTTAACTATACACGTTCCAGAAATACAACGTTTGGATTGCCATTGCAACTGGCATTACTAAACGCAAGTATATTCTGCATGGCGAAATAGTGCAGATAAAATAAAAAATCAGAATACTTCATGCAATTATGAGTAATTGCGTATTGGAATTGCTCTTTTATTTATTTTTATACATGTTCATATCAAAAACTATAAACTTCATTAATTTGATATTGAGAGACATGTTGGTGCAAAAAATTTTCGAAAACTCAAAATACTAATTTAAATTATTGCATACTCGTACATGAATAGGCCTTTAACATCTTATAAGCTCTTGATGTAAATCGAAAACATTTTTAGAGCCAGTAATTAACAGCGAGTAATCGGGACAGTCTCATTTTATTTGTAGAAATGAAGCGTGGTCGAAATAATCAAACCCTTTTAAAACGCTAGACCGGGGCAATGTTTACATATACGTTAATTATTATTCTTGTTGGGGATTGAATTTAGTGGATGTGAAGTAAAAGGGTAAAACTAAAATATTGGTAAAAAAATTATTTGTACCGTTGGTTGGATAAATTTTTATAATAAACGAATTAGAATGCAAATAGAGTTGGTTGGCTTATTTTCAACGACGCAAAACTTTTTCGATTAATTACAATATATAAAAAATATAGAAATTCGAATCTGTTTTACAATTGTTTTTATCCTCACAATTAAATTGAACGTTAAGGAATATTAGCATTATTAGAATTTTAAAACATTACAAATTTGGCTTATTTTTAAAACGATAAGTTACAATAAATAAAATAGAATGTGTTTTTTGATTTTTAAATTGTTTAAAATTCGATTGCATCGATAGTGTTGTGGAATACGATCGACATCGATTATTTTCAAGAATCCCGATTGTAGCCGGCTTTGGGGTTACGCAGGCGGTCCCTTAATTAGAAACACCCTTCGATTTTATGAGTATTCGGGGTCGATGGCACCACCTAAAGGGGAGCATCTGGTTTGTGATCTACTGATTCCGATGAGAAATAATATGTACACGAATTTCATATTTTAAATGTTTCGTAATTTTGTCAGAAGAGAATTTAAATTAAATATTCCTTCTTCTATATTTGCCATAACTTTGTTGCGGATTCATTGAACAATGTTTCTTTTTTTAAACTTTGTAGACAACACCAACTTTAATAAAAAAACAACAAACATGTTTCGGACACAGAAGCCATTTGTCAGTGATATTTTTATAATAAATAATATTAAACAATGTTTTTAATGAATGTGGTTAGTTTTGACATAAAGTGTTTATGCTTTTGTTTTGAATTTTGAATTAAATTAAAATAATAATTTATTGTTCTTATTGGGGTCCAGGTATAATATCTTACAACAAAGGAAATAAATCAATTGTTAGACTTGACATTAAATTTATTTGATTATTTATAATTTTTCTTAGTTTTAATTGCTTTTTAAATATTCTAAAATTTCGATATAAAATTTCTATTAATAACAAATAAAATTTCAACGCCATTATCTTTATTGAATGAAAGATCTTTTTCAACAAGTTGGTTTGCAAATTCAGAAAAGTAATTAATAGAGAGACATCTTATGTGCTCTTTTATTCTCAATTAAAAGTTACGCCTCGTTATGTTTGTTTTTTTTAATTAAGTTGGTATTATGCACGTAGTAATTTTTTTTAAATCCGTATTTTTTAAAATACATTTAAAAAATGCTTACATACTTACTTACTTAATATATGCAGATAATTATCTTTTTATTATATTAATATTAACTTTAATAAAAATTCTAAACTCATTTTAGACTTTTTTGATACTTGGAATTAAAAATATTAATATGATGACTTGAATTTTTTTGGTAGGAGTTCATTGTAAATGAAATATGTATTTTTAAAATATGCATTTTTATCGTTAAAAAAATACCTTTATAATATATATTTAGTTTAATACCAATGTTTATAGCTTCGACCGGTTTCGGCAACTCGCCAGAAGTTGGCATTTATTTTCATTAAATACTGGACACTTTTGTAATGTCCGGCCCTCAAATAGTGAAAATAAATTCGGATTGAGTAAAATTTGCAGATCGGGGCCAATCAGTAGGCAGCAGTAGCAGGTATTTCAGGAAGCACGGAAGCCCCAATTTATGTTTCCGCAGAAGTGGTTCTTAATACCATCGGAACCATTAATCAATACGGGCGCATCTAGCATTCCATGGTTGTGGATAAACGTCAAAATCAGATGATTTGTAGGGCCGGTGCACGCTCCCCGGTCCGGGCCTGTGCGGGCCGCCGCCAGGGAGTGGGCATGCCGGAGAATTGAAATAGAGGTAATTATCTAATTAATGAACTGATGGTCATCTAGGGGTGGCCCCTACCGGACCGTTTAGGAACGCGCGAACCGGCTGCAAGATACAGCACATAGATGAAAGCATTATTATTTAAAATATGTTTAACTTGTAGGGAGTTTTTTGAAAAGTAAACGAAATTAATAAAATAACTAACCAACTCATCACGCCGTCTCCCCGAAAAGGTAGGTAGAAATAATGAACCGCCACGGTTTTTTCCTGACATACTCTAGCTTCCTAAACATTCATACATCGCTCACACGTCGATTTCTCCTCACTCAAGTGGCCGATATTTACTATTTGATTGATTTTCGTCGTGCTTCGTTTTACCTTTATTCCTTGTTCCGTTTACGGTTTTAACATACACTTTCTATATCATCAGAAAAAATGAAATAGCGATTTTAAAAGTGAGATGTAATATGTTATATAAATAAATAAATAGAAATAAATTAAGAAAACTTCTATATATTTATTTATATTTTTTATTCTGGAATTTCAGAGAGTTTATGAACACATGTATTCGATTATAATTATTATCTTATAATATAGACCTGAAACTGAGAATACTCCTCATCAAGACCTATGCATGGAGTATCTTGATGTACGACTGCGATACATGGTGCCTATCCGAAAGAGATAAACGGAGACTAGAGGCTTTTGAGATGTGGTCCTATAAAATTCTATTAGGAATTTCCTGGAGAGACCACATTACAAATGAGGAAGTTCTTCAAAGAATCGAAGGAGGAGGGCACCTGCTCAGGACCTTGTCCGAAAGGCGTGCAAGATGGATCGGCCATGTAATACGACAAGAAGGCCTCTTGCATGCCATAATGGAGGGTATGACCGAGGGGACAAACTCTTGGGGACGCCCACGCCGAGAGTACCTGGAGGACCTGTCGGTGGACGTGCGCTGCTCATAATATGCAGATCTCAAAAGAGCCGCACACGACAGAGAAGAATGGAAGAGAAGAATAGAGGAAATTGCTGCAAACCAATCGCAGGATTGAAATCAGAGAGTAAGATATACGAATTGTGAAAATATTTTATAACACCTTATTAATAATAAGTATCTACTCATCGCATCAAATATGAGATGTATGAAAATCGAACGAGAATTTATAACCCTAATAAACTTACATGATGAACCAGTTCAGGATTTGAAATTAGAGAATCCCAGTGTTTAATACATGTTTACGGTAATAATACTCCGAAGCCAAACATCCATCCTGTCAGCTGTGCAAATCCTCCCATGAGCGGGCATCGACGTAACCGCAGTTCGGTACATACTCAAGCAACCAGTGAGCACTGTTGTTCTCCCAAACAATACGCGAACCGGTTGCAAGTTTTTTAAACAATTCGCTGTGGCTTTCCACCGGTTAACCGCCCTGCGCAGAGCCCCGACTATACCCGAACGGAATGCGAAACTACCCCAGTTTATGATTAGTTCGCAGTGATGTTATTTCTGGCAAATTTGATCAGTTTGCAAGATATTGTTGATTCGACGCTCCGGATAAATCCTGTCCGAAGTGCTTTGTACCGGCGCACTGCTAATTGCTGAGGGCTACTTGGGGCAGGATTGGATGGGTGATGAGATTCCTAGATCACTTTAGAATTTGCTAACCGGTCCGATTCGGGTATTCTAATCCTGATGAAGTGAGATTAAATCCACAAATCATCCTATACGATACAAGGGACTAGTGCGCTTTGGGACAGGGCTTAAGGGTTTACGGTGCATCGGTACAATTCTGACAGCACGTCATTCAATGGCTGTCATTTCGTTTAGTCGAATCTCATACTTACAATAGCACAATTTACATAGAAATGTAGAAAAACAGTAACTTTCAAAATCATAAATATGGTAGTAGAACGTCGTTTATCCGGACTCATCGATTTTTCGTATAATCAAACAGGCGCTAATTATAGCTTTCATCATCATCTTCATCCTCACTATCTTTTTGTACCAGAGAAACAATCATCGTTCAACCCACACCTCACGTTGTGTAGGTGTGGTGGAGTAAGCTTAGTCATGTGTAGGTCACGGTATAGAACGCTTCATCACCTCGGTTTGTCCGGATAATTGACGTTCCGCTAACTGACGTCCGGGTAGAAAAAATGGATAGTCAAACCACATACTGAAATACTTCTCTCGTTGTCTCGACATTACTTCATCGTCTCATGCCATACGAGTACTTACTAAGGTCATACTAGTATTTACTGTTGCCAGGAATAAGTACAAAAATATTTGTTAACAAAAAAAATACTTATAATTTTTTTCAAGTACAAAGGACATTAGAAAAAAAAAACGATGAGTAGAGATTCCTGGCTAAAGTAAACTGAAAATCTAAAAGAATTTTTTAGTGTCTCATTCTTATTTTCGATGTGCTGATGACAATATTGTATGAAATTTCGTTAAGAACTATTACTCCTGGGTCGGCTAAACCCGAAAATTGAAACGAACGGAACAAAGAGGTGTAATCCAGTAGTGCGCCCCCCTTAGCTTCGTATCAATTTTGTTTCTCATAAAACAGCACCATTGTTATACTGCAAAAATAATAGCTAGTGTATGCTTTAGAAACAAATTCACACGAACGATGCAGTCATTGTTTACAACATGCGTTTTTTTGCCATTTATAAGCGGTCTCATATACATAACGCGTGTACCATTAATACAATGATATAATTGATCGAATCATTAGCACAAAGTACTTTGCGGTTGGGAATTAATGCAATTGAATGTAGTTGTACAGAAAGTAGCCAATATATGACTTTATTATACTTTTCTGCTGTCATACTTTTTATACAAAACTCAGCCAAACAGCGCTTCATGCTCGTACGTCGATTGTTCTGATTTATAAGCAGTAGAGGTGGTTATTTTTTTTTTATCAAAGAACATGAAATCGGTAACAGTGTGGTAACATACGAGTATAAGTCACAAGGTTCGGAAATTTTATAAATCTAAATCACAAGTGCTACTAGTACGTCTGAATATTGAAATTGATTCACTTGCGTAAAATTCAGATTTCGCAGTACATTCACACTACAGAATGAAGACCATGGAAAGCGAAAAAAACATTAATGGACCCCAGAAAAGATGGCCTGATGGAATAATTACTATCGGGGGAAGAAGATGGGAAGATGGGATAGCTTATATCTAGCAGCGGAGAGTTGACTAGAGAGAAAGAGAAGAATAGTGAGTCCATATCTTTTTTGCATTTCATTGTTTATCCTTTAATTAGTTACATGTACCGATAGCAAATTTGTAATAATTTATTAATAAGAATGAAAGTGTCTGTTTTCTATAAGTTTTATTATAATTTATGGGAATGACATGTTTCGCCTTTCAAAGGCATTTGAAACCAAGTTGGAAAATGCAAATATGTCATTCCATATACAATTTAATAAAACTTCTAGATGACAGACGTTTTCATTTATATTAATTCTTCTTGGAGTTTTATTATGTTTTAGATGGAACGACAAGTTTCGCGTTTCAAATGCATTATCAAATGACATGTTTCGTTCTTCAAAGGTATTATTATTTGATAATGCATTAGAAGGGCGAAACATATCGTTCCATCTAAAAAATAATAAAACTCCTAGAAGACAGGCGTTTTCATTGATATGACTTATTTAATATGGAGTTTTACATCATTATTCAAGAAACAATAAAACACACGTCATTCGTCGTCTAGAAAATACGTAAGACGCTTTCATTTGTATGAATTATTTATTATAGAGATTCACATCGTTTTTCAAGAAACAATGAACAAATTATAATATTTATTTTAGAGATAACCGATCAAACATTCATTTTCTTATTTAATTTCTGCAATACATTTTCTCGAATAGATGTGTTGAAACTTAGTATATATATAATTACATTCAAAAGCGTATAGCGAAATCGTTCGACAAATCGAGCGATCTGCTGTACATACTATTTGATTCGCACGTTTCGATCGTTGACAGCGATTTGACCGTCGGGAGAACTCGTCCCGAAAAACAGTACCTACGGACGTCTTTCCATCCGTGATTTATTGGGTTAGCGTCGGGCAGCCGCCCGCAGCACCCCGTGGCGGGCCGCCTCCGAGCGCGGCGCGTCGGAAGACCCCGTCTCGCGGGGAATTCGATTATTGTAGCTCGACCATGTTAATGACTCGAATTTCAATTACATCGAATTACCTGGGGATGTGTCGTGTGTCGGGGTCAATCAGTGACCACCGCAGACGGGAGAAATCTCGCCTTGTCGCGCAGGACACGCGCCGTCAGGGCGCTCCGGGAAAAATTACGTCTGCTACCCTTGGCTAATCCTTATTAAATTAACACCACACTATAATCAAACGATTTTACCTCAATTTCTTGATGGAAGTTTATTTAAAATAATCTACAAAATATCATATAAATAAAAAGGAATATTCGTTTATCGCCTCTTTGCGAGAATAACATGTTATCTCGAAAAATTTAATAATTGAAAGGTGAAACAACTCGTCTGAAAGAGACAACGTGACAACACAATATACCTTTGTTATGTTTTCTCTTTCTCTCATAAATTCTCTATTTTTCACTTTAAAAATACCATGTTTTTGTAGAAAATGAAGTTGAACACGGCGGATTTTATTATCGAATAAAAAAACACTTTTTTTTTCAAAATGTCACGTTATTCTCGCAAAGAGGCGATATGTGTAACCTATAGATTCAAAACCTACTCGACCGATTTCGCTGAAATTTTCACAGTTCGTTCTTATTAGTGCTAGGAGTGTTAAGATAGTATTGTATTATAAATAAAATCAGATAGGGTGAAGCTGCGTCATATAGTAAGTTATTAAATAAAACGATGTTTTTTAATAACTTACTAACTAATTAACCATCACGCTGCTCTACGAAGGGGTAGGCAGAAAGGATAAACAGCCATTCTGTTATATCCTGACATAATTCTCTCGCTTGTCGATTGCTCCTACTCTACACTTGACCGACATTTAATATTAGATTGATCCACATTTTACTCGTTCTTCCTCTATATACTGTCCAGAAAGCATCCATCTCTATCACAGAACTCTACCACAGAACTCTACCACAAAAAATTCTAACGTTTCCTGACTAATCGCAACAATTAAAACGCCATATTTTAATGTGTATTTTTTTTTAAATCAATTAAAATACGCTTTTTCTATCAAATTATAAGTTCTCGCAACGCCTCGAATATTATACTCCCCGCGGTCTTGCCCGGCCTCTGGCGTAATGATTTTTTAATGTTGGTGCCATTAAAAATATTTCATGCAATCGAAACATGAGAAGTAAAATAATATAAGTAATATTATCCAACACAAAGGTTCGGGGCTGGCGCGGTTAAAATAACGTAACGAACACTCACGTAAAATATTTACGCACAATTCCACCATTATATTTTATTAATAGAACATGCTTGTAATTCGGAGGGGAGAAAAGAAGGAAGATAATTTTATTATGAAATGCCATATTTACCAATCAATTACTAACATTTTTATTCCTGACCGGAATTAAATCAATATTCTTTTATTAATTTACTTCCGACATATTAAGCATTAACATGCGTGGTTATCTAAGCATGGAAAATAATATTCACTCTTAACAAAATGTTAAGGCCATTTTATTTTTTTCATTTGAAAATAGATTGTTATTTAAATAAATAATATTAAATCATTGATTATTATGTACATTTTTATTATGCAATATAAGTTATTATCTACCGTAGTATGTAAACTAATATCCATACTTTTAAATATAATAAACACTGGTTTAAGATTAATTATCGGTATTCCATTATCTTACAATATTATAATATATTATTATAAATATTATATTTAAAATCAAAGATGAAATACCAAAACATGAATGAAAATTTTCGGTATGTCACAAAGTCGAGTTTAGAAATATTAATAGCCAAGATTTTACAAATTCTATACATACATTGTTAGCGTATTGTTTTCGTAGCATGAAAACTAATATAAATACTGCCAAATAAAATAATTATTTATTTAAGATTAAAAGCCGCGCCACACTGTTTTAAACAAGCTCTCCACATCGGTCTCCACCGGCGGTTTTGAAATAGTCCAGTAACTCCATCTCGCTCGGATACTTTTAGTTTAAAGTATCCGAGCGAGATGGAGTTACTGGACTCTTTCAAAACCGCCGGTGGAGACCGATGTGGAGAGCTTGTTTAAAACAGTGTGGCACGGCCTTAATTATCAGTATTCCATTATATTACAATATTACATTAAATATTATTAGTGCGTCACAAGGTCGAGTTTTTAAATGTTAATCGCAAAGAATATTCGAATTCCTTACATACATTATTTACATATTATTCTTGTCAACTTTATATTCGCGTGTGCAAGAGAGACAATTTATTTGTCTTTTAGACAGAATTAGAATATTGAATTAGCCGGTCTGGATAATTGTATCTTATAATAATAATAATAATAATATGCTAACTTTTAAAGCGCCGTTTTTGTGATGTAATCACCTCAAGGGCGCATTAAGACGTGTTTTAAATCTAAAAATCTAAATGTGACAGCTTAAAAAACGATCGGTTTAAAAGTATAGTAGAACAAAGTATAAATGTTTAGTTAAATTGGGTATGAAATATGAAAAAGATGGGTTTTCAATTTAGATCTGAAATCTGTCGGATCATTTATGCATCTAAGGTGTGAAGGGAGATTGTTCCAAGCTGATGGAGATTGTTCCAAGATTGATCTAAGCGTTTGTCTTGTTCGATTTTTTTAATGCTTACTTATTTAAAGTTTCTATATTTTTTCGCTAATTTAAAAATGTGTAGTGATTACATTAATATACAGAAGCAATTATGGGGAGCTAAAAAAATTCACTAACGGAAACTCCATACTACAGAAATGCGCATGCTGTGATGGTCGCGAGGAGTCCCATTAACAGACAAGGTGTGCAACGAATACGCGAGGAGAAGTTTCAATGTTGCACACATTAATTAAAATTTATCAGAATCAAGGCTCCGGAGGTATGGTCACGTCAAGAGGAGACCTCGCGAACATGTTATGAAAAAGTATTTTTCCGTAGCTAGTAAAAGATTCCAAACCACCTGGTTGGCGAATGTGCAGAAGGACATGAAGGCCCTATGTCTAAAAGAGGAAGATCCCTACCAGCTAAACACCTGACGCCAAGTGGAAAAAAAATTGCCAACCCCATAACGGGAAGAGGCGAAAAAAAAAACAAGTGAAAGAAGCAGGGATTACACAGAACCGCTACATGCGACATTTTAGCAGATAAAGTGAATAATTATAATGAAACTCGTCTACAGAAAAACAGTACTAAAAATCTAATTCGAACCCTTTTTACTAGAACCCAAGAATGACTGATTTCACTAAGCAATGCTTTAAGATACGTTTTTCGTATTTTAACATACATTCATACATAATTGTATAAAATTGGAGCATACAATTATTCATATTGTGTTTGCGTGTGGACAAAAAATATAATAATAAAAAATAATGTCCAAGTACCGACATGCGTGCATGTTTAAATTATGCAGAATAAACAATGTCTTTAAATTCTTAATTACCCCTATGAAAATATAAGTTAAATAAGTTATTTAATTCACATGCTATGTAAATGTTAAATACGTACATGGTACATAAATGGGGTGATACTTTTATGTAAATGTGAATATTATTATACTTCTTCAATTATTGCATAATTACTTTTGTAAACAATTATACTTGAATAATATATTTTATTAATTTAAACCATGAAATTACTTAAAATGTGTTGTATAAATGTCACATTATATTAATATAAGTCAATAAAATATGTTTTAACAACTTAGCGATCACACGCTGTTATTATAATTATTAATACGTTTTATTTGGTCATAAAATCTACAATTTTTACTACTGTTTAATACTATTTTAAAATATTAAACAGTTTCAAACAAAAATCATAAATCACGCAAAGAAGTAACACAATTGAATCTTATTTTTGTCATGTCACACATCCGTGGTGCAAAGGGCCTCAAGGAGTCTTCTCCACCCTACTCGCATGCCTGATGCCTAACATCATCCCTAGTGAGGCCTGCTGCCTTAATCTCGTCCTGCAGGGGTCTTCTCCAGGTGGCTCTAGGTCTGCCTTGCTTCCTCTTTCGCATAGGGGACCAGTCTAATGCGCCCTGAGCGATGCAGGCTGGGCGCATTAGACTGGTTCCGTCTCAGAGTGTGACCGATCCACTGCCATTTACGTCTAGCGACTTGTTCTCTAATTGGCTTTTTGCCTGCTATGGTCCAGAGAACGGCATTTGACACTGTTTGGAGCCAATAGATCTTAAATATTGAGCGAAGACACCTATTTATAAACACCTGGAGTTTTCCAATAACGTCCGCGGTAGATTTCCAAGTCTCACATCTGTACAGCAGTACGCTTTTAACGCCACTGCTGAATATTTGGAACACAATTGAATACGAAATTTAAAACACTAAAAAACGTGACCGAATGTACACCGCCGCATATTGTTGTCCTTTCGAGTATTACTATACGTTGTTTTAACATTTTAATTTATTTAAATACAAGATTACGAATGTACTTCACGAATTGCAGATGGTATCGAAACCGGTCGGAAATAATTCAGTTTGATCGTTTATCAAGTATTACATCGTTTATCAATTATTTCGTACAACTAAACTGGGGTGACCCATTTTAAAAATGCATTTTTAAGCATTGTGTTCAGAATCAATGTATTAAACTAAGTAATTAACTAACTAACCATCACGCCGTCTCTCTAGAGGGGTAGGCAGAAAGAATGGACCGCTAAACTGTTCTGTCCTGACATACTTCTCTAGATTCCTCTACATTCATACATCTTGTCGTGCACGCACGTCGATTTCTCCGACTCTTCACGTGACCGACATTTAATATTTGATTGACCTTTCCTCGGCCTTCCTCTATTTCTAGCTCCGTTCACGTCACATATGCCTTCTTCACCATTCTGTCTTCACTCATTATTTCCATGTGTCAAAACCATCTTAACGACCCTTTCATTATTTTTTTCATAACACTTTCATTCCCACCGCATTCACTTCTTATACTTGCATTTGACACTATCAAATACCGATTTACCACACATTCGTCTAAGATATCTCATATCTACCGCATTTATTATACTTCCATACATAAGGGTCAGCACAAGAACACCATTATTTATAAAACAATATAGAAGTTTCAAAAAAATCAGAATTTATGTAACTTTTATATAAATTGTGCTTCATATATTTTATTGGTACTTCAATATCACACTTTTATATCGGTAGGTAGGTATATGTTAAAACAAAAATTGTTCTGCATTCAAGACGATCTTTTTTTATAACCTCAAAAGTAATTACTTTTTGTGTTCGCCTTCTGTCATTTCGTATAAGTCATTTATATTACATCGTACAGTTTGGGTCTAAGATAGATTTAGTCTTTGATACCGCGTGGTTATTTATATTTCGAGTGTTGTACGATTTTTGTCCTTTATTTCCTATCGGTTTTACTATACAATAATGATGCAAGGACTTGTGAAAATAAATAGTTATATTTCTTATGAAGACTTGTATTATGTCAGGTATTTAAAAAGTATGTCAGAAATGTGTTTGATTTTTATAATAATATTTAGAAATTATATGATTTTATATATTGTAAATATCTAGATACTTTAATAGATTTAATGCAAGAGTCATTTTACTTAATTTGTTACAATGGGCTACCGCCCCCTTTACAAGAAAAATAAACGTTCAACGCCCCCTTCCCATAAAAGTTATTCGAAATTATCACAATACATACTATACCAAATGAAACAAATATTTAAGTTTAATTTGCTTTATTAGTACCTACGTGATTGGCGTGTTTTTTTTTGTCTTTTTAGACTATATTTTTTTATCTGCCCCTTACAGTCTCAAACACCCACAAGGGGGCGTTATCGCCCACTTTGAGAACCTAGTGAATAAGTAAATACTGAACCAAATAAAATAACGAATGACTGTTTTAAATCCATTTTCAGTGATTCTCAATTGTATAATTTACAAATCTTCTTAGAATTATGTTTACATTTAAATAACTCAATCACACATTACGCTTAAATGGGTCTCCACCATCGAATGACATGATTTCACTTATAAATATTTAATTTTATGTGTAAACAATTATATGTATAATATAATTTAGCATATATACAAACACATTTCAACAATTGCACATTATATTACGAAATATTTTTTTCTGCTTGGATATAATTGTATTTATTGTATAAAACATAATACATTAAAATTAATATATACAGAAATACTGTCAAATTCCATAATCTTGATGATGAAACCGGAAGAGAAACAAATTACTTACAGAGTAAAAGGCGGGCCACACTGTTTTTAACAAGCTCTCCACATCGGTCTCCACCGGCGGTTGAAAACTGTGTAGACACTTGTTAGAAACCAAAATTCGTTTGACCTTCAACAAACTTTGTGGACGGACGCGCGTTTAAACACGCATTCCACGTGTGGAGAGCTCGTTTACAACCGTGTGTGGACGCTACATCAACCGTGGGCTCCACAGCTCTCCACCAAGGTCACCCCTGTGGAGAGTTTGTTTCAAACAGTGTGGCACGGCCTTAACATAAAAATAATATCTAATTAAAACATTGATTTGAAAAGAGAAGAAATTTGAATATCAAAAACAAACTGGTAAATTATTAATATTTGTGAAATGTATACTTATATCTGTATACGAATCCTGGATTTTCACCTGTGGGTGGTTAATTTAATTTTTTACTTGTATCTCAATAGAGACGAAGAAACAAACTGGAAACTGAATATGGATGATCAAGGTGTTTACAGGACTTATTAACAATGGTGGAATGGGGAATGTTGTAATTACATAAAGCGTGCGCTTAACCCAACCAATGACAGGTCATAAGTCCTGTAAACACCTTGATCATCCATATTCAGTTTCCAGTTTGTTTCTTCGTCTCTATTGAGATACAATTAAAAATGGTAAATTATTATTTGTAGTTTATATTAAAAAAATTGTTTAATATTTAATTTAACAATCACCTTAAACTTTTAAACTTTGTAACCATTAGGTTACAAAGTTTAAAAGTTTAAGGTGACGTATTAAACTTTAATAATTATTATATTCTTTAATCAAACATTTTTCAATTTTGTTTCATTTTATTATTTTATTGATCTATGGAAGCAAAGTATTTCAATTTCAAAAACAAAACAATTAAAAAGGCGTTATAAGATTAATAGAAAGAAAACATAAAATTGCAAATGTAATTTAAAGTGTAACAATAAAATGATTTCAAGCAAAACAAAAATAATAAAAACACGATTTAAAAAAGGAATGCTAAATGTTTAACAAATAAAATTCTAATGATTTCGTTGCAATGTTTTGAAATTGGAATTATGGCGAAATATCGTGAGCGAGAAGTAATCGACAACATTTTGTTTCGAAGAACGAAAAGTTGATTTACTTCAACGCGCTAATTATTATTATTACGGAAACATTGTTGAGCGGCAGGTGCGGCGACCCGCGCTCGAGGGGAGCCGGGATATGATAAATTATTAAAAATGTTCAACTGTTACACCATTGTAGCTCGGCCATTATACGACCGTTTCTTTCGAGGGATTCATTAAGTATTATTTCTACGGATCCCGGGACAGGTGACGGCGGTAATAAAATGTTATCAGGGAATGCCATGCTACTTTCTTGCAGGCAATAATTCCGCTAAGTGCAGGGACAAAAATCGCCCCCGAGATGCTATCGGCCTGTTCACAAAAACTTAATGATACGTCTCATTACGAAGGGATCGTACAATTTTACTTATTTCGTGCATCAAAAGTTATATTTAAAAATATTTTATCATAATGCAATATATTAATTAAAAAAAAATAACACAACTCAATACAAATTGTATAATTAATATAAATGAAAACATCTGTTTTGTAAAAAAATACACATATTATTTTTAGAGAATCATATGATTCGCCTTGCTTATCAATTTATAATTTTTCATTTTATAACGCCTTCTTCATCTTCTTCTTCTTATGGTACCGCGACACTTATCCCTAACATTGGCGATCACGGTGTAGAAAGTATCTCTGACTTGCGCCACTTGGAACAGGTTTCAACTCTGCTCATTCCTGTTCACTCACTTATATTTCGCAGCCAGGACAACTGGTTTCTGCCAACTCCCCGACATCCCTCTATTTTACCCATGATTATAAGCCGAAGGGGGTGGTATCTTTCTCCCCTCAGTACATGACCCAAATATGAGACCTTTCTAACCTTCACATTAGACAGCAACTCTCTTTTGGCTCCGGTTTTCTGTAGAACGTCTGACTGACCCTATACGGGGTCAAGGTATACGGAGCATTCTGAATTTTATGAACTGAACGTATAACGCCTAAGCAACGCGGAGCATGTCATAAAACAGATGAAGTTATATTTAAATTGTATTATTTATTATTAATATGGAGTTATACATCATTGTTTAAGAAACTAGAAACTATTTATATAATTTCTTTTATATATCGTTTTATACCTAGTAAAATATATATACCATAATCTTAAATGAACATTATGTGTTAAAATATTTTTATTTTGTTCTTTTATTTTATTTTATATCATTGTATTTTATATGATTTGTTTTAGATTTATTTTGTGGATGTCGGACAATCGAAGTGTGCGTGGGAGATGCCTATTGGTGGCGATGAGGTTCGCAACCCATCACACCGCGTCTCCCGCGGGGCGAAAAGAGAAGGATGGAGTGCCGCATCGGTTAAAATGTGACAGTCCATTCTTTCTGCCTACCCTTTCGGGGAGACGGCGTGATGGTGAGTTAGTTAGTTTTTACCTAGTAAAAATAACGTTTTTATGTGTTGGTACTAAAGTGTTGGTTAGATGGATCTGTGATTGTACCACTCTTGGCGAATCACCGTAAATTGTCCGGTGGAGACTGTTAAGAAATTACATTATTTTGAAGTTATATAATACAAGTAAGCACATTTGAAATTGTAAAACATGTTTTAGATAAATTTAAATGCACATTTTTTAGAATTGTTTCGAATCATTAAAATTAGTTTAGGACCTCATGAATTCTGTGTTTAATAAAAATAATAATTAGGCTAATTTGTATAGCGCCATTATCGTGAATAGCTCACCTCAAGGGCGCTTTGACAATGTTTTTAGTCATGAGGGCTGCATGTGACACCAGCAATCAGACAACCGTTGCTTACATTTTATGGGATATTTTGAAAAGGTGGGTTTTTAGGTGAGATTTAAAGTCTGTCGGATTGTCAATGCATCTGAGGCGTGCAGGAAGCATATTCCAGGCGGACGGACCTGCCACCGCGAAAGCCCGATCTCCGAAATTTGTCCGGGGGTTGGGCTTTGGCTCAAATAATCTGCCTATTGCCGAGGAGTTTGCTGATCGAAGCGCAGATTGCCGCAAGTTAGGGCTATCAGCAACACAAAGTTCAGATATATAGGCTGGTGCCATTCCGTGAAGCGCTTTAAAAACCGTCCAGCATAGTTTATTCTGGATTCTTTCAGGACACTTGAGCCAGTGAAGATCTTTTAGATGTTGTGAAATATGCAAGTTTTTTGAAACACCTTTTATAAGTCGTGCTGCCGCATTGAAAACAGATTGAAGTTTGTTTGTTTGTTTCTTGGCATATATGCCGTTGGAAGATAACTTTTAAAAGTTTTTCGATCCCTGATGTTAAACCACGTCCATTTTAGCTTGCGCAGGACCAAACACAATAGACACAGAGATATAGTCTGTTGACAGGAATATGACAATGTAAATACCGAGCCGACGGTATTTTCGAAGCGGTTATTTACTTCAAAAATCATAAAATAAATTAACACCTAGAACTTTCTACTTTTTTTACATGCCTATGTAAACATTTTTAAGTGGAAAATACCAATATTCATTTACATATTATTTAGAATTTTTTAGCTTTGATATTTGTATTTCATTTAGTATAAAATATTAAACGCCCACATGCCAATTATGGTAACCCCCATTATTTAATAAAGTAACTATGTTAGACTAAAAAATAAATTCAACCAAAAAATATTTTACAAATTTCAACGGTTTTTCACTATTTACTTTTGTATTTTTCTTATTATTTTCTTAAAACAATCTATAATTAAACTTACAGATATAAAATATTAAAACCTTACCTAACCACGGCTTTGTTATTATAATTGATGCCTAGGACCCAAGCTTTATCAGGGCAATATAATGGTTTTTTGTTTTTATATTGCTCTGAAGAAGCTCGGATCCCAGCAAAACTAGTAAGCAGAAATTATAGTAACAAAATGTTTTGTTATTTCATATATATATAAGTTTGAAATGTCTAACACAAAGTGAGTGTTTCATATTAATGTTTAATCGTAATTCATTAATTTTGCAAAACATATAAAAGGGATACGCTTTATATAGCTCAAAAAATATGTAATATAGAAAAAAAAAAAACGTAAATATTACTATTTTGCTATTTTTCCATTCCAAAGGTTAAACAAATTTTACTACCTGAAAAGATTTCATAAACACCTGACAATTTAGGGTTACCGCCGTTTGCATGAAGTGAGCAGATGTGAATGAAAAGTGATATTTTACCCCTAATACAAAAGTATTTACTCTTGTGATATAACTGGAATGTGAATCCATTTACAGGTTTGTTTAGTTCATTTACAGTTCCGTGTGATTCTTTTATACACACACGGGACATCCGATGTAATATCACTGATGAAGTATCTAAACACGCCTTAATCCCAAAGATAAACTATTATGTCGCCTTAAATGTCAAAATTTAAAAATCGAATTTGATTTTAAAAATAATGCAATAAAATTATGATTTTTTTAACGTGCGTCTGCGTGCGTAATGTGCGTGAAGGTATCATATGAGCATTTATAGACAACTGTGGCAGTCCATCCACTTCGCCTACCTCACAGAAAACGGAGAAATCATTACTCCTATTTTTTAACAAACGATTGATTTTTAGAATATTATATAATTAACAAACCTTAACACCGCCTCAATGAAAGCATAGGTAGAAATAACGGAAGGGCACACTGCTATTTTTTACATACTTCTACAGATTCTAAAAATTCATTCTTATGCCGCCATTTTGCGAAAAGTTTTTTTGTTCTCTCTGAGGCAAAGGTAATAACAGCATTCTTACTTATTAACTTTTTTTTTAATTTTACTTCAGATGACCAAAAGGGTTGCAATCGTATCAACCGTAACACCGCTTTTTTAACCCGCACATTACCAGATTTTTTAAATTTAAATGTTCTTATGTCGGAATTTTTATTGTATCTTTAAAATATTAATCTTGTATCGCTTTTTTATCGAGCTTGACAAAACGTCTAAAAGTTATGCCTCTAGACCAGAATACCCGTTTAATGTGATAGATTGCGTTGCTTTCCACATTTGTATACAGCAGGTTTCTTGAACCCTAATTACTGTATACATTTTTAAACTATTGATTCTAATGATATGTGATAGGTAGCTATTCCATCGCCGTTTTATTGTCACATGAATTCTTCACCAGACCAATGACACTGGAATCAAACCCAAGACTTTAGGTGTGGCGGTCATACATCTTGCCTCTCTGCAATGAATATTTTGTGTAGATGTAAATTCGTCGGTTTATCCGCATAAGAGTATCATACTTGAAACAGTGTGCAGAAATGAATGCAATTGTACAAATAGAATATTACACTAATTTGATTCAGCCCCAGTAGCTAGCAATTACAGAGGCCGGTTCGCTACTCAATCCCGCCATATTAAAATGTGAAATCATCAAGGGGTTGATTGAAAAAGGTAAAAACTTCTAAACGGTTCCGTACAATATTATTTCATAATGACGAGATTGTACCGGCCATTAGTCGGTAATTCTGGGCCTGCATTTCAGGTACTGCAAAACGCAAAGGCGTACCACGAAAAATTCGTTCCATTTTCAAACATGAAAAATGGCGGGTAAATTTAAAGCAAGGGCAGAAACAATAAAGACAAAACAAGTTTTAAGGACTTCCGAGATGAAGACACTGAGGACGATAGCAGGCAAGACACTGAGAGATCGCGTGAGGAACACAAGAATAAGACAGATATGTGAGGTTAAGGATATTGTAAGATGTTATGTTCAAATAATGGACACCACCAGACTCGCCAATATTGTACTACATAATCAGTCTCATGGGACTCTTTCTCGTGTAAGACCTTTAAAATATGAAAGGATAGCTGGGAGTCTACCTCATAGGAGGAGCAAAACTCTGGAGAACAGACCACATAGGTCTACAACAAGGAAGAAGAAGAAGAAGAAGAAAAAGAAGAAATTATAAATATCATTATTTCTGGTGAACGGTGCTCTTGTCGGTACCATTAATACATAGAAGTGAACATGTGACTGGAAAAATATGGATTAAAGTAGAATTAATGCAGAAGAACTGACACTCTTAGAATTATGTATAGTAAATATGTATACGATAAAGTGTCAAATACAAATGACATGGCACGATGTATGAATTTTGAGGAAATGAGAGAAACATATTAGGAAATAACATTGCGGTGGATTATTATTTCTGACTACCCTTTTGGGAAGACGAGTAAGGATTTAAATCGATGTCTTGTAAATGTTTTTACAATTTTCACAGTATCCAGAAATGCACGCGCGTCAATTTCTCCGACTTCTCAGGTGGCCGACATGTAATAATTAATAATTAAATTTAAAAAAAAAACTAAACCACCTTAAAACGAAACCATTTTTTTTAGAGTTTCATATTTATTATTCCCATCAAACGCTCTCATCCAGTTCTCAATAAAACATTTTTGTGCGTGCTTTTTTCTATTCCGGTTGAAATTATCATGAGCCGCCACTGGCGCGGGATTCGCAGTGCAAAATTACAAGCATTGCAACTGCGAGTAAAATAAATTAGTTTCATGTATTAAAGAATACCATACATCTGCGTATGCATGTTTCCGTATTTTGTGTTATTACCCGCCCACCACTGTGATTCAAAATTATATCCTCGCGTACGTACAATCAGTGGCGTGCAGCGTGTCTAGCAGTCAAGTAATTGTAAATACAAAGGCGCAGTATATCTATCAGTCACTGCATGGAAGCACACACAAGCTCGCGCAGATAATACTGCAGATATGATTCGGCAAGCACCACGATCTACCGAAATTTATACCCCAGTTTCATAACCTCAATTTCGAACACAATACTAACTAATCAACACGCCGTTTCCCCGGAGGGATAGGCAGAGAGGATGGCCTGCCATACTGTTTTATCCTGACACACCTCTCGAGATTCCTCTACTTCAGAGGTTCCCAAACTTTTTTGACCCGTAGACCCCTTGCCGATTTCTTCTATTTTGTGTAGACATTATTCAACATAATAATAGCTTACATGAGTATATTATATACAAGTTATTATCACAATAATGTGACGACCCTCGTGGTCGAGTGGAAAGTGCTTTGAATTCGCGGCAATGGCAGTGTGATTGCTACACTGTATTTGGTCTGATGATCAGAGTAGATTAGCTACCTATTACATGTCACGAGAAACAATATGATAGTTTATACTCTTTTCATCGATTTGGCTCCCGCTGTTACGATGTAAAGAGCGATTCAGAAAAAGAAAATATTGTCGAAACGTCTCTAGATTATTTTCATTCTGTTAAATCTCGATAAGAGATTTGAAAAAAACTCCACTTAGAAACAGATAAGTTCAAATTCGCCCATTACAAAGCGTTTTATTTCAACTATTCAATATTTGGAATAATTACACAAATTATGACGTTCTGAAAATATTTTTAATGCATTGAATTTAATCATATACATATAAATTATATGAAAAATAAATAAACATTATTTTTTCAACCGATATTATTTTCGAATGTGCAGGATAAAGGTATAGATCGCAATAATATTTTATTCTAATATTATTATTTGATTTATAATAATAATATTCGAATGAAATATTATTGATTTTTATATTAAAATTAATCAAATACTGAATGTCGGCCACGTGAAGAATAAGAGAAATTGACGCACAGACACGATGTATGAATGTTGAGGAATCGAGAAAAATATGTCAGGAAAGAAAAGTGTGGCAGTCCATTCTATCTGCCTACCCCTTCGGTAAGACGGCGTGATGGTTAGTTAGTTAGTTTAATATTTTTTTTCTTCAGCATTTAATCAATACATCAACGTTAGTTAATTTGTTCCATTCGTCACATGGCCAGCATTTCAAAATGATTGATTTAATTTGAACATATACTTTTTTCACTATTAATTATTTCAATGTTTAACTATCCTACAGATTTTTATATTCATGAATTCAAAATACATTTATTTACATTGCATTTACTCTTTGTATATTCGTTTGTCACTAGCATATAATATTTAACTTACATTAATCCAAGAGGTTATATTCCTAAACTATCTAACTAACTAACCATCAGGCCGTCTCTCCGAAGGAGTAGGCAGAAAGAATGGACTGCCACACTTTTCTTTCCTGACATATTTCTCTCGCTTCCTCAACATTCATACATCGTGTCATTCAATAATTGATTTATTTGCCACGTTTTCCTCGGTCTTCCTCTATTTCTGGTTCCATTTACATCGTTACCATTTTTTTTTACCATTCTTTCCATTTCGCACGTTGAAAAATCTCAATTTTTCAGTACGGTCATTTAAAGTTTTTGTGAGGTCAATAACTTGACTGTGAGTAGAAATTTATCTAATGTTGTTGTTTTATACATTAGTTTAGATATTATTCTATCAGAATCTAGTTGATTTTAATTAGGTTAATAAGCAGGCAAAACTTTAAATGACCGTACTGAAAAATTGAGATTTTTGTATAGTGTCACTTTTGTTTTCAACGTGCGATATGTCCAAACCATCTTAATGATCCTTTCATTATTTTGTTCATAATACCATCATTCGCACCGGATTCACTTCTTATATTTTCATTCAACACTCTATCATACACAGAGTATACACACATTCGTCTAAGAGATCTCATTTCTACTGCATTTATTCTACATTCATCATTCTTTTGCTATTATATTTCTATCTTAATTTATTTTATTTTTTACTAGTTCCATACTTCCCATCATAGACTATTCGCTCCAACGATCACAACTTATAAAGGTCGGTTCAAGAATACCATTATACACTGCCATATTAGTAATTTAAATCGACTTTTATTTGCGATAACATCATCTTGTAGTTTCTTACTAGTGTATAGTAATTAATTATTGTAGAATGTTTGAATAATTGAAAGCCCAGACAACAATTGACTGATCTAATTGTGAAAAAAAAAAACATTTGCGTGTTGATACCAAAAGGCGTAGTAGATTGAACGACATCACTGATAATGTTAAAGCATATAATATACGCATGTTTGAAAGAACTCAAAACAATCCCATTCTCCATTTACAATACATACTAATTTAAGAGTCTTTTTTTCTTCTCCGCGCACACTAATTTTGTTATTTCTAAGTATTAGACACGTAATAATGTTTATCATTTCTTTACATACATAATACATGGATAATAAAGTTTATCTGGTATATCGTCATATCTTAGTTACAGCAAGTAATAAAGTGTTAAAATATTGTTATATCCTGACAAACTAAAGCTCCGTTGCATTATCTCAGAACGTCACTTTATTGCACCATCTAATACGAGTTAAAAGTTTCACACTTTTATCTTCTTCTTCTCCTTGTAGACCTTTGGTCTGTTCCTGAAATCAGGCTGGCCTCTCTTGGGAGGTTGACTCCCAGCTATCTCTCCATCTCTTCGGCGGTCTTCCGGGGGGACGGCAGCCGGCAGGAATCTGATGCGCCACAGCGTGTGGGATTCTGGTGGGGTCCATCCTCTGCACGTGCGCATTCCAGTATCTTCTGCGTTGTCTACCCCATCTCACGACATCCTCCACCTTGCAGATCTCGCGGATGGCCGTATTCCTCACCCTATCGCGAATAGTCTTTCCTGCTATCATCCTCAGCGTCCATCCTCTGCCACCCGTACTTTAGCCTTCGTTCTTGTGGTTCTCTCTTCGTTCTCCTCACACTTTTATAATACCAAAAAAGCATTCATTTCATCAGTCTAAATTAATTACCAAATTAAAAATGTTAGCAGATATAATGTGTCCGATAAGTGAGTTATCATTTTAATTTAAAACACATTTTATTAAATTTATTAAAACAAAAAAAAATTCTTGTATACAACAGGTCGTACAACAAACCATCACGCCGTTTCCCCGCAGGGGTAGGCAGAGAGAATGGACCGCCACACTACTCTAACCTGACATACCTCTCTAGCTTCCTCCACATTCATACATCGATTCATACACGCACGTCGATTCTTCCGGCTTCTGACATGACCAACCTTTAATATTTGATTAATTTGGCCATGCCATGATTTCCTCGGTCTACCTCGACTCCTTACATCACTTACATCGTTAACGTATACTTTTTTAAACATTCTTTCTTCAGCCATGCGGGTTTACAACAGGTCGTTTGAACTCAATTACTGTATAACACATTATTTTTAGCTATTACATTGATTATTCTCATGACATGTTGTAGGTAGCCAATCTATCGCTATTTTATTGTCACGTGAATTCTACACCAGACCAAAGACTGTGTGACAATCACACTGCCATCGCCGGGAATATAACCTGGGACCTTCGGTATGGAAGTCAGAGCTCTTACCACTCTGCCACGAAGGTCAACATTTGATATACTCGTACATACAAATTTTCATGGACTATGTAAAAAAAACGTGTTTAAAGTTTCGCATTTTTGTTACTAGTTTCATGCTATTTAATTAAAATTATATTGTATAATTTGAGTAGACTGTTTCAATAAATGATATTGATTTTTAACTTCTAATAATTATTAATTTATGGCACCGTTTTTTTTAATACATGTGTTAAATCGTGATTTCATGCTAATTGAATAAGTATTTAGAAAATAATGTTTAGGTTTATTTTTATATACATTCATAATTACGAAAAATGCACATAACGATTCATGGAGAGACAAATGCTCGGCTGGAGGCTTCGAGATAAAATACGAAATGAAGAAATTAATCGCCGAACCAAAAGTTGCCTTAAATTGTTGATAGTATTTAAAGTGGCAATAGACTGGACATGTAGACAGATAGGGCAGTATCAGATGGACACCCAGAATACTCATAAGGAATCCTTGGACAAAGAAAAGGAACGTTGGGAGGCCAACTTAACGATGGGCTGATGACATTACCCGAATAGCTGGGGCGACCTGGATGTGGAAAGGACAAGACAGGTATGAGTGGAAAAAAATGAAAGAGACCTGTATCCAGCAGTGGACGGAAGAAGGCTGAAGAAGAAGAAGAATTACCAAAATATCATGAAATGAAAAATACAGGTATCATAAATACAATTTTAAATAAAAGGTAACATTTTTAATGATATAAGTTGAAAGAAGCTAAAAAGAAGAAGAATTGGGCCAAGCTGGGCAGCTTTCGGAAACATGAGTTACATCCTTAAAAAACGGAAAATACCGATCTACCTGAAACGAAGTCTATGAAGCCTGCGTTCTGCCAGTTGGTACTTATGGTCTTGAAACTGTTACATTGTCCAAACAAAGTGCCGAGAAAAAACGAGTGACCCAAAGAGACATGGAAAGAGTCATGTTAGGAATTAGCCTAAGAGCCAGAGTCAGAAACGATACGGTGAGAGAGAAAACAAAGGTCACTGACATCATCCACCGGGTGGCGACTCTAAAATGGCAATGGGCAGGTCACGTAGCCAGAATCTCAGATGAAAAGTGGACAAGAAAACTGCTGGCTTGGAGACCGTGGACGGCAAAGAAAAGTGCAGGGCGACTGCAACTACAGTGGAAGGTTGATCTGAACAGACACGTCGGAATAACCTGTATGCAGTCTGCTCAAGACAGAGTGACATGGAAGCAAATGGAGGAGGCCTTTGTCTAGGAGTGGACGGGAATAGGCTGAGGAAGAAGAAGAAGTTGAAAACAGTTTGAAGAAGTTTATTTATTTTAGTACTTTTACTTTTATGAGTTTCATTTGGAAAAAGTTTGATTCACTTTGAAAATTTCGTTTCACTGCAAATGTGCCTGGTGGGGAGATTGGATGAGGGAAAGAACTGCACTTTTTTGTCAAAGGGTCGCCGGAACAGTGATTGTGGCGATATTTTATTGAATTATAAATGCGCGGGTTCCGAAAGCGGCTTGCGGTGAAGCGCGGAAGGGAGCGCGACAGAGGAAGCTTGCCTACAATCGCACAATGGTCATACCCAGTGATCACAACTTATAATTAAATAACCAAGAACACACAATAGTTTCTGTTAAAACTGTTATACAGTGATACCTGGCAGAGCAGACTTGTAAAAAATACAATAACAACTAAATTGATTTTTTTGCCTAGTTTTATATATGGATTACGTGTCAAGTTTATTTTTGTATGTTCACTCTACTGCGCCGTTGTGTTTGATATGAGAACACCGGCTGTATCTGCGTTCCATGTGTGGAGACACTACAATTCTGTCGTAGTCTGTGAGCGATATTCAGCCGAAATTTTGACATGGTGTATGGGAAATGTACTGGTAATTGAAATGGACTAGACTTTAATTAAGTTTGCCGAAAATTCTATTTTAGAACGTAAATCGAAAATATTCCAATTTTTAAAATGCTTTCATTTCTATCCTGTAATATTTTAAGTACTGTGTATATACAATGATCAGTCCGTTAAAAATCTAATCATATTAATGTGTTTTGGATTTTAGTAATGATTTTAATAATATTTTTTTAATGTGTAATAATTTAATCCAGAAAAAATGTTTTCTTATAGTCTGTAATATTCATTATTAAATCTATGTTTATAAAATTTTGTGAACGTGACATGTTTCACCTTGCTAAGGCATTATCAAATCAGAAACTTTTCATAAAAGGCGAAATAGGTCACTCTCGAAAAATATCAAAAATATCAAGTTTATATGTTCAATTTTTATAGCATTGTCGATCATCAAATTAAAGTAATAACAAATTTCCAAAAAAAAAATTAAACCTACTGATTCTAGAATTTAAATGGTTTTCATGGAATTTTTTATTATTCATAAACATACGAAACTTTTATTTTCATAATACTGTGGAAAGATAACTAATTATAAGACATAAATGATAAATTGAATATAAATTAATTATTTAAGACTAATTAATCAAGGAACTCAAAAATGCAATTTATTTTATCGAAATACTCGTATAATTAGTGCTCTAATAAGGCGATACATAATTAAACATTTAAAAACCTACATAGTTTATGTAACCAGTAATAAATAAATATTTATACTCTTAAAGGGGGTTAGATATGTCTCGAACGGTTTCGCCATCAGTAAGATATTTTTTATTTAGTGCTACATGTGACATATTGTAGGGGTTGAAAACTGATATCTTCGTTCGTGTAGTTAGTTATTAATTAAAACAACAAAATAATTAATACGAATGAATAATATAATAGTTAGTTATTTATTTATTAATATTGTTTTGTTATATTTTATGGGAATGTTTCGGCTTGCCAATGCATTCTTCTTCTCCGGTCTCAATCTAATGATTGGTCTGCAGCAAGGCGACGCATCTCCTCTTTCACTTCGCTCGGTCCTCGGCAACTCTCTTCAACTCCGCATAAGAGGTGCAACCCATATCTCGCCAAATCTGGTCTAGACACTCCTGGCGAGGTCGTCCTCTGCCAATCGATCCCTCGACCATTCCCTCCAACACATCATGCATGAAATATTCGTGTCGCAACACATGACCAATCCATCTTGCGCGCCTCTCCGCTATGGTGTTCAACATGTGCCTACTCTCTTCAACTCTGCTGAGAACCTCTTCATTTGTAATGTGGTCCCTCCATGAAACGTGGGCAATTCGTCGGTAGGTCTACATTTCAAATACCTCCAGACTTTTGCGCTTTCTTTCGCCCAGGCACCAAGTTTCGCAGCCAATGTACTATCAAATATAAAACATGTCATTTCCATAAAATATAATATAATTTTTAGAAAACAAATGTTTTCGTTTAACACCAATGTTCAAAGACAATATAGACATGAGAAGTCGAAGATATCGACGTAGGTGCATGAGATGATGTAGGAATGTTACAAATCGAGAAAGGTATGGTAAGAACTATAGATTTTGGCAGCCCATTCTTGCGATCTATACATTTGAGAGACAACGTAATGTTAAATTAACTAGTAATTAAAATGATTTTTTTTATGAAAAAAAAATAATAAACGTATGTTTTAGGTACCGAAAATCTTTAATTTAAAAAGTTTTTTTTTAATTTATTTGTCGTTTCTTGAAAAATAATGTAAAACTCGATAATTAATAATTATACGTATGAAAACGTCTGTTTTCCAGAAGTTTCAATAAAAATTTATGTGAATGACATGTTTCTTCTGTCTTTATAAGGTATTATCAACATTTGATAATGCATTAGACAGGCGAAACGTGTCATTCACATAAATTTTATCAAATGATTATAACATTCGTAATAATTACTTTTAAAATAATTAGTATGAAACACCAATGCAACCCGACTCAAATGTAGATACCTACGTGACGGTAATTATTGCAAATATGCTAAGAGAACCATTGCAAATGGAAAGAATTTCCTTTATCGCAAATAAAAGACCGTCCGAAGAAAAGGTTCCTAGAACACTTGCGTTAGAATTTTGCAATAAATAAGTCATATAATAATAACAAAAGGCACAATGTAAATGCAAATTCCAAACAATAACCCGAGGTGGTCCCAATGTCACTAAAATGCCGACACCTTGCTATTTCAATAAGATGAAATAATATTCCTTCGCTTCGCAACACACTTGAAAAATCTTTACTATGTACTCGTACATACCTGACGTAACTTTAAAAATGGAGTTATATTTTTAGATTAATAAGTTACAAACTGTTTTAATAACAAACCCACTTTTTTAATATGAGCTAAGCGTTCTGTGTAAAGTTAATAAAAATTACAACGAATAAAGGTCATAATAAAAATAAGAAGAACAAAAATGCGATTCATTGTGAATAAGATTTCAGCGTCTTTATACTGCAATCGAAACCATGCGTTCAGTTATAAAATGACAATAGTAAATAATAAAAAAAAAATTAAAAAAATGTTTACAAAAAATAAAACAAATTTAAATTTAATTCACATATTCTGTACATTCGTAAGATGAATTTTCTATAAATTCAAATACAATTAAACGTTAGTCACATTTATAGACTGAACACCATTTCTTTTTATTGGTTATATAAGAAATTATTTTATCTTATTTTATAAACTTGTTAAGATCTTTGAACTTAAATAAAACACATTTATGTAGGATGCATACAAATATAAAATCTGGTCTCACGTCTATATTTATCTACCACATTGATAAATGTGGTGTAATGTTGAGGAAGCGAGAGAAATATTTCAGGACGGCGGGATGGTTAGTTAGTTAGTTAGTTAGTTAGTATCTATTATTTTAATTAACGATGTATACAATGAGTCAAATATACTCAGAAAATAAAATACTTAAATTATTATATATACTTAAAAGAATAAACGTATAAACATGTTTGTTCCGTAATTATTTTAAAAACATATTTTTTTAAGAAACACTTATCTGTGAATCTACCTTAAGCACCTTGAAATATTTGTAAATACAATACACCCTCATGTAATTAACCAAATGATATATGATATATAAGTAATATTATTGAGTATTCTCAAAATATGTAAATCGTATACTCGTATCTATAGGAGTCACGAAATACTACAAGTATTTCCGAGAAACACTTTCATGTTTTTGGGGTTTATCTCTTACCCTTTAATTATTTTTAACAATCTATTAAATCGCAACAAATTTTCAAATACCTTATTCTGCTCCATTAGTTAAGGTATACAAAGAGCATCGCGCTTGTTTCTCGTCACATATTATTATGCCTGCAAGTCGAATTATATCACTCACATAAAATATAATAAAAATCGTACTAAAATATAATAATTATAGTAATTTTCAAATTTAATCCATATCAGACGTTAGCTTTTGTATCTTTTGTATAGTTATTTCATCAATATTTAATTTAAAAAAGGCACTTAGTATGTAAATCGCTTAATTTGTAATATTCAACTGACATTCATCATGTAACCTCATATGTGCCATTTGATCGCAGCGACAAAGTTCTGTTGTCACGTCAGAGGTGACTTACGTCCGTTAAGGGTTAATACTATATTTCGAATTTTCAGATATTCATATCTGCATGACATAGGTTTTTGTTTTTTCAGTTAGAAATATTTTTTTCTCTCGCAATTTATAATATTAATAAATAACTAGCTAACTATCCAACCATCACGCCGTTTCTCCGAAGGGGTATGCAGAAAGAATGGACCGTCTCATTGTTCTGTACTGACATTTTTCTCTCGAATCCTCTACATTAATACATCGTGTCATGTAAACACGTCTATTTCTCCGACTCCTTACGTGGCCGAAATTTAATATTTTATTAATTTGATCGTGACACGTTTTCCTCGGTCTTCTTTTATTTCTAATTACGTTTAGATAGTTTGCATATACATTCTTCACCATTCTGTCTTCGTTGATTCTTTCTGTGTATCCAAATCATCTTAATGATCCTTTCATAATTTTATTCATAACATTTTCATTCTCACTGAATTCACTTCTTATATTTGTAATTAATATAAATGAAAACGTCTTCTAGAAGTTTCATTAAGATTTGTTTAAGGAATGACATTACAAATGTAATATGAAGTTTTACATCATTGTTCAAGAAACTTTAAATAATCATATTTGTATTTGGCAATATATCATATACAGGTTTTACTTCCACCCTGCTTTTGTTAGTATCATGCTCCACTTCCATAGATAAGGGTCTTCACAGGAACACCATTGTGCACGGCTATCTGAGCTTTTTTTTATTATTAATAATATGTATATAATACAAATGTAGAGATATTATTTATTTTAGTTGTACAGTTTTTGTTTATGATAACGATGAAAATATAATATATAAGGAGATAATGAATATTGCAGAACTGTGCATAATTGAATAATTATGATCTTGGTTCGTGATCGTTTTGGCACAGAGAGCATTAATTGATTCGTTTGCGAGACAAAAAATAACGTGTATAAGTTTTGTACGTTAATTAGACCACTTTATATTAAATAAATAAAATAATGAAACATTCGTGACTTTACATTAAGTATGATTTTCTTATTTATAGAGTTTTTTTTAACTTTTATGTGAATATTTATAACACGATTAGTGAACCACTTTTAGCTGACAATAATAGCAGGTTAATATTATATTTATTGTTTCTTGAACAATGGTGTAAAAATTCATATTAAACAGTTGATACGAATGAAAACGTACGTTTTCAAGAAATTTTATGATGGGTGACATGTTTCGCCTTGCTAATGAATTATTATAATACCCGAAAATATCAATCACATTAAATATTGAACAAACAAATTTTTACTAAATATTTATGTGTAAATAAAGTTATTTAGAGCGTTATGTTGATATAAATCATTTAATTATTCCTCTTCTTATTGTAGATCTTGCGATCTGTTTCTACAGGATATCAACTTTCTTCCTGTGATGATACATCCAGCCTTCTATCTATCTCTTTGGTGGTCGTCCTGGTGGTCGACGGCCCTCTGGAGTCTCGTGCATCAAGATCTTAGGAATCCTCGCTGGATCTATCCTCTCGATGTGGTCATCAAGTTCGCAGGATCTGCAAATTTCTTCTTTGGGTATCCTATCTCGTAGGGTTCTCTCTACGATTGGTCGCAATGTTTTCATTACTGCTACTCTAAGGAGATGTTTGGTTCTGATAGTGTCTGCTCTTGTTTCGATTCCGTAATTCATTATATATTTAATTATTAATCATTTTTAAACAATATTTACGCATGTAAACCCATTTGCCTTTATAATGTAAAATGAAAATTTAGTCGGTATTATTTGTAATAATGAAGTAAAATTAATTCATAATAAAAATATGACTGTACTCTGTGCTCTTTGCACGAAGCGTTATAAGTATTTATATATATTATTATTAACGAAATAATGATAATCAATTAGAACTAAAGGTGATGTTTAAAATAAGGACCTGTATCGATAATCACCATGTTTGTTTGAGCGTTATTTTAGCTTAACGGATTGACGACCTTTTAACAAAACAACTTGTTGCGCCCATTGGAATAATTGGGTGTTAAATGCGTTTAACTAAACGGAGAACGCACTGGCCAATTAACGGGCGGTTAAAAACAATTTCCGTCCATCACACGCCGCTGGCAATCGGTGATTTTTGCAACGGCGCTCATTGCGCCAACGGGCAGGGCTGCCACCCATACCGGAAAACTTTTTAACCCGTGTCTGTAAAATTTAACTTTTAACTTTTATTTAAGTTTCAAGAAGTTACTTTATAAAACATAATTAATAGGAATGAAAACACATGTTATCGAGAAGTTTTAATATATTTTATAGGAATGACATATTTAACCTTAATAATGCTTGTAGGGCTTGTAACTGGCTTGGAGGGAGTATAACAGGCTTCCTGAGAGTATTCGAGGGTCTAGTAATGTGACTAACAGCCTAAAGCTGTATTACCTCAGGCAGTTTGTGGAAAATGGTATTTATTAGTATATTAGTGTATCTTGATTTTTACTCTGCTTGTTATAGTCTTTTTGTGTTTGTAATCATTGTGTGTCTGTCATGAATATGTTTTATTGTAATCATTGTATTTATATTAAGGCCCAAAATGAGTTTTTATAACTCATAGGAAATACATGATTTGTTATGTATTTTTATATATAAAAAAATAAAATATAAAAAATGCATTAACAAATGTCATTTAATAATGCCTTAGCGATAAGACTATGCGAAATATGTCACTCCCAATAAATATAATAAAACTCCTAAAAACCAAACGCTGCTTTCTAGACTAAACATTACATAAGATGGTTTAGACACACGGAAATTATGAATTTAAAAATAATTATAAAGAAAGTATATATTTACGACGTAAACTGAAGGAAATTGAAGACCAAGTAAAACTTGAAATGATCAATTTAATCACGTACTAAATGTGGGCCACATTAGGAGTCGCAGAAATAGACGTACGTACATGAGAGAAGTATGTCGGGAAAGAACAATATGGCGGTCTATTATTTTTGCCTACCTCTTTGGAGAGACGATGTGATGGTTAGTTACTGATATTTTATTTTAGAATTAAATATATTATCACTAATTTCAATCAACTTTCAATCCTATGAATTGGTTTGCTACAATTCAATTATTATCTTTGCTGGTTTTTTGGAAGCCACTTGGACCATTTTAATGTGGTATTTTCCCGATGCTCTTTCCTATATTTGTCTACATTTTTAAACCAAATAACTGAATACAGTATACAAAATGATTGGTGTTTTGAAAAATATATATACCGGTAGATTTGGCGTGCAAGAATAGGGTTTTTCGGGAACCCTGAACGCGGACAGCGTTTTGAAAAGGACATTCGGATGGATCATTGTTGCAGGGGACATTTTTGCAGCGCGGAAGCGTGCGCTGATGAATGGGCAGCGGTACAAAACAGCCGGGCCGCGGTCCATACGGGCCGGGCCGGGTCGCGTCGCGGTTATCCCAATTAGCTCCAATATTTACCTGCATTTAACCAGCGCCCGTCCGCGCGAGCGGCTTTCGAATTAAAATGATTTATTATAATTGAAAACGATAAAATTTCGAGAGGAGCGCGAAAAACACGTGTGCGTATTCTCGCTCGCGTTTGGGCCGAAATTAGCAACACGTGGGGAGCCGCGGGTGTAATGTTATTGCGCGAATAAAAGCCGTAAAGCCTGAAAAGGGATCACAAGCGGATGCGATTTCTGCAAGACGTACAACGCGAGCTTATGTATACAAGTAAAATAATACAACAGATTCTGAAACTAAAGTCGTATACTTTATAATTAAAACAACTAATTACACAAACTAAATTTATTTCAGTTTATGGCTTAGCATTTTTACTATTCTTAATTAAGTGCAATATAACAAGTTTATTGCAAAACAATGCATTTTTATTACATTCGTGGCTAGAACAATAAATAGTAAAATGTATTGTAATTTTAAATTTAAATTAATATAAGTTCACTAGTAATAAAATTCGCTCTATAAAAATACAAATCAAATTAACTTTGAGGACTATAACCATTCACTGATTACATAATTCACAAATCATGAACACAATAAGAAATATGATTTTTTTTATATTTGATATTTATAAAATTATGTTCGTAAGAATATACCGGACGACCGTCGTGGCAGAGCGGTGTCAGTTATGACTGCCACATCTAAGGTCCCGGCTCCGAAGATGAACAAAAAATGTGGAAAGCAACAGAAAACTACCAAAGTAAAAAGGCAAACGTGGCATCCCAAAAACCTGCAAAAATGATACACTTTGCTGTAAACCAATCCCTATGATTGAATATAAAAAAAAGTATTATAATTAAATATTTAAATAAATAGTCCACTGTTTTGGCCGAAACACTATGATACTTTAACATTATTACTGTTAAGATTTAAAACACTGTTATATGTATATCACAATTTCTTTTTATTTACTGAGTGTCGGGACAGCTGTTTCGCCAACCGATGTTGGCATCATCAGGTATTATAATAGTTGATTATAACACCTGATGTCAACATCGGTTGGCGAAACAGCTGTCGCGACACTCAGTAAATAAAAATAAATGGTGACATATAAAAGTGTTTTAAATTTTAACAGCAAAAATATTTAAATTATAAAGAATTTCAACACTTGAAGCACTTATAATTGTATTAATGTTGTCAATTGAAATTTCTTGGTAGAAGTTCATCGTAAATAAAAAAATAGATTATAATATGCTATATATGTAGTTCAATTCCACTGGATTTTATGGCTTCGACTGGTTTCGACAGCTGGCTTCAATCTTTTTGGCAGCAAACTGCTGAAATCGGTCGATGACATAAAATCAAATGGAATCAAACTAAATACATAATACCGTATAAAGATTTTTTTATTGAAACAAATAGTTTTATAATATTATTGAGATGAAAACACTCCGCGCTATAGCTGGCAAAACCCTACGTGATCGAGTTAGGAATACAGCAATCCGAGAAATCTGCGAGGTCGAAGATGTGGTCAGATGGGGACGTCAAAGACACGATACTGGCATCAACATGTAGGAAGAATGAGCTCAAATAGAATACCATACATAGCTCTCTATGGGACGCCAAACGGACAACGCCGACCGGAAGACCCCCGAAACGGTGGAGAGAAAGCTGGAGTTCAGCGTCTCAAGAGGACCCGCCTGAAATAAGAGACTCCTGAGTCTACCAAAAGTGAAGAAGAAGAAGAATAAGAAGAATTATTTATTTATTTATTTCAAAATAGTGCGTATTCCAGAAGTATGGGTTAATAGGGCGCAACATGTACAAGAATCCATTTTAAATTGGGGGGCAAAACGAATTATCTCATTCGAATGGTGTTTTATTCAGATGCCTTTGATTAGTATACCTACGAGGGAAACTATTCCGACTATCCGGGGGTAGATCCAACCCCGTGTCGCTGGGCTGTAATTACTGTGATAGCGCCACTACCCTCGGCCTGGTGGGCACGCAAGCCGCCGCGATGGGACGAAGAAACGAAATGAGGGGGACGGGCAAAAATAGTGCCACACGATAAAAAATTAACAACTGGATTAACCCTTAATTATCCTCTAGCAAACTGAATATATTAAATAAGAATATTTTCAATTGAGAGGTAAAAAAAATGCATAAATGCCGTATATAATATCTTCGGAATTATTATTCTTCTTCCATTGCAAATATGGTATATCATTTAGGAAATTGAAAAACTTTGTTTAATCCACTATTAATTAACAAATATTAAAAAAAACACGACATGTTTCGGAGGATACCTTCATCTTCAGGTGTAAAAATATAATAAAAACTAAACAAAGAAAGACTAATAAAAAACGCATTTAAATTCGATACAATAATTCAAATTTAAAAATTAACCTTGGCTATTTGTTATAAATAGGTACTAACAATTATTTTTTAACAGTAAGAACTAATAAATAATATAAAATAATAATAATACATAATGATAATATAAAAAGAAAATTAAATTGTAATTAAGAAAAAATATACATTCGAAAAGATATAATTTATAATTATAGAAATTTATAAATTATTAATTTTCATTTGACTGGGAATGGGAGCTTGAGATTTGAGAAGAAATGAGTTTAAGTTAAGTTTTTGAATTTCCTAAGTAATATTACTATGGAATTCCGCAGTTTTAATGCCTTAGCGTTCAATAAGTTGGTATATCATTTTATGATTTGGCAAAAATCGGATGTCGCCAAGAAAGAGTATGATAATATTTTGAATACAAGTGAGCAAGAGAGGAATACTTCGATTCTCTTGCACGATGCGAATGCCCGAGAACGTCTTTGGATTATTTCGAATTTTGTTCGTATTATTTATTGTTTGACAGTGTAGACAACAAAAGGAGAGCAATTCGGTGTCGTGAATTGTGAATTTTTTTACATTTGTGAGAAAAAAAACTTTATAAGTTAAAACTTATCACTGATTATGGTTGTAGAGAGAACCAAGTTTTTAAAGGGTAAATAATCTTAACTTCCGTGAATTTCATCATATTAATATAACATTTTGTGAGTAGGTAATACTAACCTGTATGACCTCTAAATTTTTTTTGTGTCAAATCTGGAGTAACCTACTGCTTGAGTTACTTACCGCCAAATAGGCGCGTGGATCGTTTTTAGGACTTACCTGCAAAGAAACAAAACAACAATTACGTAACGTTTTTTTATTAAAAACAATTAAAGGCTATTATAAAGTGCTTAATAGTTTAAGATAATCAAATGATTTTGATTGATGGAAGGTTATTTTAAATAATAAAAAAATAAAACGATCTTTTTTAACTACTTCCACTTTTGTCTTTATTTAGACAGCGACCGGTTTCGCCTGGCTCGCTGGCATCAACAGACTGGTATGTCGATGCCAGCGAGCCTGGCGAAACCGGTGGCTGTCGAAATCAAGACTAAAGTGGAAGTAGATAAAACACATCCTTCTATTTAATTATTACTTAATAGTTTAAATGTTATTACATTATAATTTTGTACCAACACACCAATTGGGATCGAAAACTATTTTTTAAATACTTGGCACCTTTGTGATGATCAACCTTTAATTATTAATATTTTAATAAAATGTGAACACACAAAATTAATACAATTAGATTCAATTATCTAACTTTTTTAGATGAGTTAATTAAATTTATTTTAATGATGGCGGTCGCGCGAAACTGATTTAGTGAGAATCCTCGTTATTTTTTATTCCTTGTGTTTACTCAAAGTCAAAGGTCGTTACGCTGAATGGGTAAAAAGATTTACAACCGATAGTAGCTGTTGACAAACAAGATGCGAGTTTGCGACAATTGTTTTCGAATAAGGTGGGAAATTTCCAATGGATGTATCAAATAAAGATAAAATACCCTTATTTTAACATGTGTAAAATATTTATTTATATCCTCAAGTTATGATACAATTTAGATGACGGATCGCCATTTTAATTTATTCTGGCATTATCACGCACGAACGTCGATTGCTTCGACTTCTAACTTGGCAAATTAAAAAAAAAAATGCATTTGTTTCTTCCATTGAAATACTCATACATAAGACGTATCTTGAAAAATTACGTAAATATCTATCATTTTATATCTGACTTAAATATAATATTATAGTAACTGTTGTTGGTGTTCTTTTACCGGCCCTTATGTATGGAAGCAAAGCATGGAACTGGCAAAAGAAGGATGAAAGTAGAATAAATCCAATAGAAATGAGATCTCTTCGAACGAATGTGCCGATACTATGTGTATGATAGAGTGTCGAATGAAAATATAAGAAGTGAATGCGGTGCGATTGATGGTGTTATGAACAAAATAATGGAAGGATCATTAAGACGGTTACAAACAACTGTTCGCGATTTTAAAAAAGTTGCTATACGTACTGTGTTTCAAAATTAAAAACCACCACGCCGTTTTCCCGAAGGTAGGAAGAGAGAAGCCACACTACTCGATCCTGACACTCTCTCTAGCTTCCTCCATTTTCGTACACCGAGTCGTACACGCACGTCGATTGTTCCGACTTCTAATATGGCCAACCTTTAAAATTTGATAAATTTGGTCATACCAAGTTTTCCTCGGTCTCCCACGACTCTATGCTCTATTCACATTATATTTCTTAACCATTCTTTATTTATCCGTTCATCATACAGTGTTTCAAAATTAAAACAATTAAAAAGATTATTATTTTATATAAAATTCTCAATATGTATGAAAAACGATGCTTTTCAAGGAGTTTTATTATAATATTATATTTATGTATGACATGTTTCGCCCTTCTAAGGCATTATCAAATGTTGCATTATCAACATTTGATAATGCCTTAGAAGGGCGAAACATGTCATACATAAATTTTATAATAAAACTCCTCGAAAACTATCGTTTTTCATACATATTAATAATTTAATATGGAGTTTAACATCATTGTTCAAGAAACAATAAAGATTTTAAATTCTGTTCAAATTTCGAACGTATTAAACGATCTCCATTTTGTTTCGATCTTGAGAGCATGAAGATTTGTTTCTTCATTAACCGTCGTTCACACTGAATAAAAATTAGATTAATAATGTATACCGATCTGAAAATAACCAATCGAACTGCTTAATTCAAGGTAAATCCCTTTGACATCGCTATGAATGGATTTAAGTAGCTCTCTCTGCACTGGGAAGATCGGAGTGGGCAATTAGTGAACGAGATCTTCAACTAGCTCCGATACTGGCTCGCCCTCAGTTCTGCAACTAGGAGAGATGAGAGACCTCATTGAGCCGAAGCTCGGTGTGAATAGGCATCGGACTGACTCGCACAAAGCGATTGGGCCATTAATTACTACCAAAGGTTGGTAAATTACATTATAAAGAACATGCTGTAATTATCACGCCATGTTAACGCATTTGATTAAATAAATCACACCCTTCCCTGCAATCTGAAAGCAGTTGTAAGGGATGGAACCCTTTCACATAATAGCGATGCGATGACTTGTGGATTATAAAGTATACTCGAGTCTTTTTAAAGGAATAACTCTTTAGATCCATCATCAATGCGCCAACATTATTCTACTTCTTCTAATAAACTTCAATTAACCACATTGAAGTTTATTGGAAGAAGTGACAGCAAAGATTGTTTTACCTATCGGCCGCCAGAACCAATCTGCCTCTGGTGACACAGGTGGGAAGAGCAATTTGTCTGCTGAACGCGGTCTCCTCGGAGATCGACGTCTTTCATATTAGTGAAAGTACGTTAAGGGGACAAATACTCTTGACTTAAGAAAGTATCTTGTCTTCCTAATGTCGAACCATCACTAATGCGTTCCTGGTATTATGTTGTATGTATATAATATTTGACCTATACTCAATAAATGCCTTAAACATTTATGCTGTTTGTAATATCTTTTGAGTAAATAAACTGATTTGATTTGATTTGATATTAATATTTTGATATTTATTTCATAGTTCAGCATTGTAATGTTTCATGGCTATATCGGGATTATATGATAATTTTTTTAAAACACCATTCATCAGATTCACCAACATTTGTTATATTTCGATTTTTTTTATGTTTGAATATATATTATTACTACTCGACATTATGATAATTAACCAGTAGAACCAACAAAAATTCTTAATCATCGATAGCAAAAAAAATCAAACTTATAAGCAAATCAACGTGGGTATTCGTTGGTTTCTTGCCTTCAAGTCTCGTCGCATTTCGCTTAATGTTAGGCCGATATGATAAAGTATCATTGCCACATCAGTTGGTTTGTCTCGTGAGGGTTAATATTTATATTTTAGATAATTTGTCGTTTTAAAAAAAAACAAATAGGAATTCTATTCAATCAATAGATTTCTATTAGCAATGAAACATTTTCGATTGTTTATCTTATCTTGAACTATTTGCATGCTTGAACATGGAAAATAAATCCGAAAGTGCCTACATAAAACAAGAGGCAGCTGGAATTATGCACATAATACTTCTCTTTGCATGGGCTCAAGAACAATTTATCAATCTAGGCATTGTATATGTTATAAGGCGGACAGCAAACAGAGTGTATAATCCAGACTTTAATTGAAAATGCATCAAGAAAATTGGCGGGCAAGGTTCGCAACCGCTTCGAAAGGAACAGGAGAAAATACACTCGTCGGTTGTGTAATACAAATCTCGCGACAAAGTGGCGCATCGCTGGTGCGCCGGGTGGCGAATGCCAAGTTTGTGGAAGACAATCGCTCTGGAGCCCGTAGACAGCTGTCTGCGTGATGGGACAAAGACTGCAAATAATAATTCATCTTTCCTCCTTTCTTTCTTTGAGCGATTTTTCCACAAGATGCAAAATTAATAGCTTCATCGCCGAAACTTCAAAGTTTCGGCTTCATTTTTATCCTTCTTTAACTCTTCTGCTTCTGCTCGTATGGTAAATTTGACAACATGCTATCCGCAACACGACCACATGAACATTACATACTGTTACGCTTGATATAAAAATATTATAAAATAGTATTTACATTACATTAGTAGAATAAATGCAGTAGAAATGAGATCTCTTAGACGAATGTGTGGATATTCTGTGTATGATAGAGTGTCGAATGAAAATATAAGAAGTGAATGCGGTGCGAATGATGGTGTCATGAACAAAATAATGAAAGGATCATTAAGATGGTTTGGACATATGGAAAGAATGAATGAAGAAAGAATGGTAAAAAAATTATATGTTAATGATGTAAATGGTACCAGAAATAGAGGAAGACCAAGGAAAACGTGGCACGATCAAATAAATCAAATATTGAATGTCGGCCATGTGAGGAGTCAGAGAAATCGACGCGCGTGCATGACACGATGTATGAATGTTGAGGAAGCGAGAGAAATATGTCAGGAAAGAAAGGTGTGGCAGTCCATTCTTTCTGCCTACCCCTTCGGGGAGACGGCGTGATGGTTAGTTAGTTAGTTAGTTAGTATTTACATCATCTTGCCTTACAAAGTAATTAAACAACTTTTCTAAAATTTGGTAACCACCTCAATGAAAATAATCATTATTTTAATAAAGATAACGGCGGTGAAATTTCACATGTTTATTTCAGAAATATATCTTTAAAAAATCCATAACGAATAAAAATTATAAACAACCAAATAAACTTCAACTCCAATAATTTATTTGTTCCCGTTGTCCTATAATTCTAATATAATAATTACCCCTAATTCTAGATGAAAACTTTTTTAAATCTCCAATCTGTGGCTTTTTTAATATCATTTATCCCGTTCAATGTGGGAGGTATCGTGAGATGTCTCTCATTATTGATACACCTCTATTTATGAGATACATAGCTCTATTGAACGTTATGGTAGACGAGCCTGTAACATAGATTTATTTTTAAGAGTGAATTTACAATACTTAAAACCTTACAGTATAATGTAAAATAATAATGAAAAAAAACGATGCTTTTTTTATTAATTTTTTTTATATAATGTTAATTCAATTCACATAAAAAATATTATAGTTTAGAGGTTGTAGCATAGTAACACGAGTATCGAATTACTGTAAGGTATAAAAAAAAAACAATTAAAAAATATATATATATTCAAGTATACAATATATTGTTTAAAACTTATTATTTATCGCATAATCGTGCCAAGGATTCAACGTCAAAATTGATATATGGCTTATTGTTTTATAAACTTGTGGCTTTAACACTGTGGAATTCCATAATTATAAAATAACACTATATTTTTTATTTTTCGTGACATTTTATATTAATCATCGCAGAATGATATAAATATACTCATTATTAGAACAAACGGTGTTTTAAATCATAAGTTATTGCCTAAATACAAATCAATGTTATAATGCAAAGAAACAATATGGCAGTGTATAACGGATTTTTTTGTATTGAAGTGATGTAGACTACATATGCCGCTCATATTTGAAAGTATTTCATAAACCTTTTAACTTAAGTTCCTTAATATGAAAATGTAATAGTATGATCAACTGAGACTATATCTGATCTGTAAATTAAGTAAACCGCAGTCGGGACCAATATTTTACTGCAAATGAAGACAACCGAACAATGGGGGTTAATAATGTTCAAGTCCATGGATAAATATTAATAAACACAACGATTTAACTATTAATGAACAACGACCTAGGCAAAACATCAAGACCAACGATTGCAGGAAACTGAAAAGACCAGGAGAATTGATAGAGATGGTCAAATTCAGAAGGCAGTTGAGGACTGTTGTGGACTAGGCCAAATTCTATGTGAAGCGCCGAGAGGAAAGAAATTAATATATTATAGATATACCATAGCCTGCGTTCTGTCAGTTGATACTTATGGTCTTGAAACTGTAACATTGTCCAAACAAAGTGCCGAGTAACTACAAGTGACCCAAAGAGCCATGGAAAAAGCCAGTCAGAAACGATACGGTAAGAGAAAAAACACAGGTCACTGTGGAAACCGTGGATGGCAAGGAGAAGTGCAGGGCGACCGCAACTACGGTGGAAGGATGATCTGAACAGACACGTCGGAATAACTTGGATGCAGTCTGCACAAGACAGAGTGAGGTGGAAGCGAATAGATGAGGCCTTTGTTCAGGAGTGGACGGGAATAGGCTGAGGAAGAAGAAGATATCATATTATAATAACACGTGGCGTTGAGCCAAGGGCAGACACATTCAGGTCCAAACAAGTTTTAAGAACAACCTAGATAAAGACACTTAATATGATAGCAAGCAAGACACTGAGATATCGCGTGAGTAACACTAGAATAAGATAGATATGAGAGGCTGAGTATATTATAAGACTGAGTAGACAGCAAAGGAGGAACTGGTATGGCCATGTCCAAATAATGGATACCGGCAGATTGCCCTATATTGCAGTACAGAATCAGCCTCACGGTACTCGTCCTCGTGGAATAACTACTAAAAGATGAAAGGACATCTGGGAATCCACCTCAAAGGGGGAGCAATTCTCTGGAGAACAGACCACATAGATCTACAACAAGGAAGAAGAAGAAGATAAATAAATCAATCTTTGTTGCTATGGAAAATTCTGATATGCCAGAAGTTTCAAGTAATCCATCCGAGTTCTGTCCCCCTTCAGCGTACAATGTGCATGTTTGAACAACTCAAGAGCGGTATTAGTGAGAGGGGTGTACTGAGAGGGCAGACAACAGACGTGGACCTGGTTGCTTATAATTCCATAGCTCAGGCATTACTCCACTGTCCGTAACTGAAAACATTATGAAAGGGACAATTAAAATAGAGTAAAACTTACTCAGACAAATAAAGCAACAACAACAACAAACTATAAAGCCGTTTCCCCGGAGTGGTAGGCAGAGAGAATGACCGCCATGGACCGCCACACTACTCGATCTTGACACACTAATTAAGCTCCCTCCACATTCATACAGAGAGTCATATATGCATGTCGATTCTTCCGAGTTCTAGCATGGCCGACCTTCAAAATTTTGTTAATTTGATCATGCCAAGTTTTCCTCGTTCTCCCAAGACTCCGTACTCCTTTCACATCGTTAACGTATGTATACTTTCTCAACCATATTTTATTTATCTATGCGTTCCGTGTGTCTAAACCAACGCAGTCATCCTTTCATAATATTTCTTTTCGCTCTACATTCCTTCCTTATGTCACCATTAGAAATTCTATCGTATTTCGTTTTACACATATTCGTCTAAGAGATCTCATCTTTACCGCGTTTATTCTTCTCTCATCCTTCTTCTGCCAGTTTCACACTTCACACTTCCATACATAAGAATTGGTACTAAAACTCCATTGTGTAAAGCGATAGAAAAAAAATAGACTACCTCAAAAACGGCGTGTTTATTTAAGCATGAAATGCCTTTGGAACGTTTTAGCAATTTGCCAATAGTTCGTGTTGACAGAACTTTTAACGATTTTTTTGTTTTTTTTTTCATCACAACCGTTTTTAAGCCCGAGATAGGCTTGTAAAATTGCAGTGTTGCGCTGGTAAGTAAATACGAAATCAAAACATTTCTCCCCACATACAATTCATAATTATTTGGATCGGGTGTAAAATCAAGACATCATCTGCATTTGAAAAATATATTGCTGACATAAACAATCGAGTCATCTTAATGTTCTACTAGCATTGAGACGGCGAATATTACATGAATTTATTTTTATTTTTATTTATTATAGTTAGTGTCCAAGATTAATTAGTTGATGAATTTTTCAACATTTTTTATTAATAAACTTTAGAGCATAAACATACTTCGAACCATATATCATGCGTTCCTGGTATTACATATTATATAATTAATGTTCTCAATATATGCCTCATAACAACAGTACCGCCTCCTCCGACTTATATTGGAGGGCAAGATAGAGGGAAGACGGGGAGTTGGCAGAAAACAGATGTCCTGGCTGCGCAACATTAGAGAGTGGACCGGAATGAGGACGGTGGATGACCTGTTTCGGGCAGCGCAGGACAGGGAGGTTTTCGCCGGAGTGATCGCCAACGTCGGGGGGACCTGACACGGCACAGGAAGAAGAAGAAGAATATATGCCTAAACTATAATTTTGTTTGTAATGTCTTTTGAGGAAATAAACTGATTTGATTTGATTTAATCGAAATTTAAACAAAAATACTTTCTTCTACGAGAATATACGCCATACTTTGTGTTGTTATGATGCTTTATTTCACTTTTTCTTTTTTATATACTTTGTATATACAACACTTATATTAAACAAAATAAAATTACAAAGACATGTTTCGGACAACCAGTCCTTCTTCAGTGATACATATTATAAAGAGACATTTTTTAAATATTATAAAATTGTTTATATCGATTGTTTATCACTGAAGAAGGACTGGTCGTCCGAAACATGCCTATGTAATTATATTTTTTTATTATAAGTGTTGTATATACAAAGTATATAAAAAAGAAAAAGTGAAAGAAAAAATATATCTTCTTCTTCTTCTTTGCTAGCCTTCTTCCCTCCACTGCTGGATTTAGGCCTCTTCCAATTGCCTCCACTCGTCTCTATCCTGCCCCCTTTGTATCCAAGATTTTCCAACCCTTTTGACAATGTTATCGGTCCATCTCATCGGTGGCCTTCCGACACTTCGCCTATTTGCCCATGGTCGCCAAATGAGTATCCTGGGTCCCTATCTGTTGTCACCCTGTCTAACCAAATTTTCCAGACCATTGCCATTTCAATTTTGCCACTCGGTCTGTGACATCAACAACCCTGAAAGGTCTACGACATGTGTAAACTGCCCATGATGGCATACGGACTAGAGACGACAACTCTTACAGCAAAAAAAGTCCACAGGCTCAAGTGTACACAGAGGTCCATGGAAAGACAGATACTTGGTGTGAGCTTGCGTGACCGCATAAGGAATGAAGAAAAAGTATATACTTTCTGCTTATTACATATAGATTTTTATTACTGAACAATGGTTTTGGTTTATCTGATTAAATATTCTGTTTAATTTTGTTTTATGGGCAATTTTTTAACCATGAATTGACCATAGTTTTTCGAATTTAGAAGTCTCCGTCAGAGCAATTAGAGTAATAACCCTTTGAGTAGGTAAAAGTAATCGGTGGTGAAATCTACGTATAAACCAGAGTGCAGTGGAGTTCTGTGTAAACTCAAATTTAATGCTGATAATATCAAAAAAGGAAAGAAAAAAAACTAAAATGGATGTCTGCCGATATTTACTGTTCAATGTTTAAAATTAAACGAAGCCCACGCGTGAAATGTTTGACGATAAAACATCGGATACACACACATACACAGGAATGTTTATTCTTTAAATGATTAATACATGCGACGCAAGGTTCCCCCCTATTCATCCCTCTATCGATATACACAGTGAAAAAAGTCATAAAAAATCAACGAAATTTATGCCACCGGCACACGGGTGTGGGGGGCGCTGGGGTGGCGCCGGGGGGGTGGGGGAGAATATCCAAATAAAGGCTTAAAATTTATAGGTACCTACGTACAGAAAAAAGTATTAAAAATGTACGGCGGATCGACCAAGTGTTTCTGCCTTTCGCTGTAAGCGCCCGTGATGGTTCTCGATGCACAATCGATGCAAAGGGCCGAACGGGAATGTTCCCGACTGACGGCTCACTTTTTAGATAAATGCTTCGGGGATTTTCACTTTTATTTTCCTTTGTGCCTAATATTGGATAACGCGCAAAGAGAAATATTTTTCGGCTCTTTTAATCGTTAAAATAGAAGACTTTATATTTTCAAAAGCTACGGGTAACTATAAAATATCATCATCATCATCAGCCGTCTGTCATCCACTGCTGAATGTAGGCCTCTCCCAAAGCACGCCACCGACCCCTATCCATTGCCGCTCCCATCCATCCATGTCCAGCAATCCTCTTCAAACCGTCGGTCCAGCGGGCAAGGGGACGTCCAACTCTACGGAATCCTGTACGCGGTCTCGCCCGTGGGTGGGGGTAGAATCCTTGTTCGGAGTGTGACAATACCGTGTGTATATTACAATTAATTAGACGATTGTCTATACAATGTTTAAACTTGTTGTTTACTCCATCAAAAGGTCAAACGATTAATTGTGTAAAATGCTCAACCTTTTGATGGCAGTCAAATTGGTTTTATCTTGCAAAAAGGCGGGCAGATTTTTTTGATGCATTGTTTAAGTTGTATATTTTATTTTTAACGGAAACGGGGGAAAATAATTATCTGGTAAGCGGGACCGCTGTAATAATTGTTTCCAATAAAACGATTTTTAAATAAAAGGTGTTTGAAGATTAATCTCATATTGTGTCGGGAGAACTTTGGGCGGGGGTGGGCGGGACAGGGTAACTTCTTCAATAACTGTGCATATTTTATTGAATAAAATCCTTGTTGAATTGGAAAGTCGAGAACAAAGCTTATTGAGGGAGCAGAAAAGCTTTTATGAAATATTAATATTTTCAATGTTTATTTTCAGTTAGCGCGAGTCCGTGCATCAGAAGCGCGGCCCGTTTGATGTACGAAAATATTTAAAAAGAAGAGCGGCGTGAAGTTATTATTCGCTGGGTCAAAGGAAAACATTGATAAATTTCTTTTTATCGTTCTCAATAAAGCAATGCTTAGATTTTGACAACACTTGTAAAGTTATCACTCTGTTTACCATACCTGGGGATCTTCCGGCGCATGCTTCCGTCGCAAAACATGTATCGATTTGAATTATTTTTTTAACTTACTAACATCACGCCTTCTCCACGAAGGCATAGGCAGAAAGAATGGTCCGACCCTGAAATACTTTTCTCGCTTCCTCCATATTCATACATCTCGTCATGCACCCACGTTGATTTCTCCGATTCCTCACATAGCCTCTTATTATTTTTCTACTTCCTTGTTCTAGACCTATGAGGTCTGTTCTCCAGAGTGTTGCTCCTCCTGTGAGGTAGATTCCCAACTGTCCTTCCATATTTTAGGAGGTCTTTCACGAGGACGATTCCCATGAGGCTGATTATGCAATGCAATACAGGGGAGTCTGGTGGTGTCCATTCTTTGAACATGACCGTACCAGTCCCTTTTTCGCTGTCTGCTCCATCTTATAATATCCTTAACCTCACATATCTCTTTTATTCTGGTGTTCCTCACGCGATCTCTCAGTGTCTTGCCTGCTATCGTCCTCAGGGTCTTCATTTCGGAAGTCCTCAAAACTTGTTTGGTCCTTAGTGTGTTTGCCCTTGGTTCGACGCCATATGTCTTTATTGGTCTTACGCATGCTTTATTGATTTTCACATAGCCGACATTTAAAATTTGATTGATTATTTCGTATACATCGTTAATATAATTTATTTAAGCATTATTTCTTCATTCATAATTCCTTGTAATATTTATTTAGTTTAAATTCATTTGATGTTATGGCTTTGATAGGTTTTGGAAGCTTGCTGACAAGAAGATGGCAATGAGCTGCTGAAACCGGTCGAAGCTATAAAATCAATTAGAATTAAACTTAATATATATTATATTAAAATTTCATATATACATTTTTTTTATATTTATTATTCACAATGAATGTATACCAAGAAATTTCAATTAACGACATTAATATTTTTAAGCACCGTTTCTTTTCTACAATATAATCGTACTGTGATGATATTTTTTAACTTTAACTGAGATTTGGCCTGTTCCAGCAAAGAAGGTCGCATCGCCGAATAGAAAAATGGATGAAGAAAATGGAGAATGAAGTTGATGAAAATTTATATTAATTAAGTGATAATCAATAAAGTTTTGGTGACGTTCATTGAATTGAAATTACAGTGGGTCATTCCACTGTGTCTTCAGTGCGTCTTGCTAGTCATAACATATGGAGCCGAAACATGGATAATGACAAAGGGTGTACAAGTTCTGTGTCGTCTAGCGCGCCATGGAAAGACCCATGTTTGACATTTACTTCAATGTTATTTTTCCAGTCTTTGAATCGATTTGGCTGTAATAATGTAAACATCTATTCAACAACATAAAAATAAAAAGTCTATTGTATCGTTTCGTACCAGGGGTCATTTTTATTAAACATTATATTGTGCGATGGAGCGAGTCCAACGCGCGATGCATCATTTTATATGGGACATGTTGCTTTTTCTTTATGTTCGTGTCTCATTCGCTATGCATTCTTCTATTTAAAAACGTATATATTAAAATGATACTGATAAGTCAGCACTTTTACTTAATATAATTTCATTTAATATATGAACAACATATTAAAGAATATAATGTGCCCAGAGAAATGCAATAAGGGTAAGGGACAACAATGTGAATGGTGTTTTAAAAGTTGTCAGCGCAAACAATAATCAATCCAAAAAGTTAAGAAAACATTGTCATTGAAATAATACGGATAAAAACGTCTGTTTTTAAATGTTTTAATTTAATTTATTGGAATGACATGTTTCGCTTTGCTAAGGCATCATCAAATGACACTTGATCAATGTTAAAGGAACAACAAATAATAATAATGAAATGATAATTGCAATGGCTTGGCATGCCAAGAAAAAAAAATAAAGTATTCATTAACGATCCAAATAGATAAAAAAAATAGAAGAAAACTGAGGAAAACGTGGCATTGAGAGAAGTATGTTATAAAATAAATTTTTGTTAACCTCTCAGAAGAGACAGAATGATGGTTATTTAATAAATATTAACCAGATATTTGTTGACGCAAAATTCTGGCAGTGCAGTATGTATCCAGCAACATTTACAATAATTTAATTCCTATTATTAAATAGTCCATTGGTTGCCCAAAAATATATTATAGTATTGTTCATCTGAAAAAATATACATTTACACCTGATGATGCCACCATCAGAGAAGAAGGTAGGCTGTCAGTTTTTGAGAGGAAAATACTGAGAAAAATTTTGGACCCACGCTGGAGGATCGGACTTACAGAATTAAAAGAAAACTTGAACTTGATGTACTGATTAACCAGGAAACAGTAGTGAGATTCTGCAAGTCTCAACGCCTACGGTGGGCTGGCCATGTAGAAAGAATGTCGGAGGGTAGAACACCAAAAATTATATCCAGATGGGTGCCTCGCGAAAAGAGACTAATAGGCAGACCGAGGAAAAGATGGGCGTCTTGCGTGGAAGAAGATTGGGAGAAAATGGAAGGAGCTGGGGAATGGAGAGATGGCCAGGGACAGAAGTCAGCGGAGGACCGTTGTGGAGGAGGCCAAGTCCCACATCGGGATGTAGCACCGAGAAATGAATGAATGAATGATGATGCTACCATCGGTTGGCGAAATAGCTGTTGCAAAAATAAAAAAAATATTTAAAAAATGTGATACCACAACAGCGTTTTAAATTTTAACAGTTGATAATCCTATTATTATATTTTATAACAATAAAAATGGAAATGCTGTTTAGGTTTAATATGAAAACTTTGGCGTGTTTTACTCTGACAAATTGAGTTTGGTAAAAGTTCACGGAGACCTCGTAAATATCTCGCCGTACGTGTTGGGTGCTTCATAATAAAATCGAAATAATATGAAATTATTGGCGTAGCAAATAATTTGTTTTGGCAAACTGTCATAAAAGCAGCGGATCGGGCGCGAAGTGGCGGTCACGCGGCGCGCTATCTTGACGCGATAAATTTAAAGCGCGGGCACATGTAAGCCGCGCAATTTGGCGGCCGAGGGTGGTCCCCGGCCGCGCGGGGGCCCGTCCAGCTAATGAATACGCGGCCTCCGAGGGGTCGCATCCCGCAAGGGCGCCGTGCACCCTGCACCTACCCGCCGCATCCTGCAAAACTCAAACTGTGCAAAAGTTCGCACAGCACCCTGAGCTTTGGTGAATCATTACACGGAAAATCGATACTGCAAAATGTATAATGCAAGAACACACGAGCGCCTGTGTAGCCGGCTCCATATTTCAGTTTTGCTTCTATTTTACTTGCGCCCTCGCCTAAAGTGACTCCGTATGCCCTCTCTGGTTTGCCCAATGCCAAAAAATACAATACATAAATAATAATTAAATAAAATGTTTTTATGTGTATGGTAGAGTGTCAAATGAAAACATTAGTGAATGCAGAGCGAATGAAAATATTATGAACAAAATAATGAAAGGATTATATTAAATCAACTCAAAATATATTTTTCTTTTTCTTTTTTATGTACTTCGTATACAACATTAACTTTTTAAATAAAATAAAATAAAATATCAAACACGTTTCGGAGGTTTTAGGATACACAGGCAAAAAATAGACATGATAAGGTTTGCTGACGATATTGCTATGGTTGCTGAATGTGAGGAGGAACTGCAGGAGGCCTAAGCAACTTTGCAAGGCATTCTTCAAGATAGCTACAATATGAAGATAAATAAAGACAAAACAAAGCTGCTGACTGTAGGCCGAACGCAACATCAGATGAGAGTATTGATGTCAGGAGTTCCACGAAAGAACACCAAGGAGTTTGTCTACCTCGGGAGCAAAATAACATGGGACGGTCGGTCTAAGAGCGAGGTCGACAGCCGTATACATCAGGCAAGGCTTGCATTTAATAAAAGGTCGAAAATAATAGAATCAAATAATATAGACCTAAAACTGAGAATACTCCTCATCAAGACCTATGTATGGAGTATCTTGATGTACGGCTGCGAGACATGGTGCCTATTCGAAAGAGTTAAGCGGAGACTGGAGGCTTTTGCGATGTGGTCCTATAGAAGACTATTAGGAATTTCCTGGAGAGACAACATCACGTATGAGGAAGTTCTTCAGGGAATCGAAGGAAGAAGGAACCTGCTCAGAACCTTGTGCGAAAGGCGTGCAAGATGGATCGGCCATGTAATACGTCAAGAAGGTCTCTTGCATGCCATAATGGAGGGTATGACCGAGAGGACAAACTCTAGGGAACGCCCACGCCGAGAGTACCTGGAGGACCTGTTGGTGGACGTACGCTGCTCATCAGATGCAGATTTCAAAAGAGCCGCACAAGACATGGAAGAATGGAAGAGAAGAATAGAAGAATAGAAGAGCGAAGAAAACGTCGCACGATAAAATAAATCTAAATATGAATGTCAGCCACGTCAGGGGTCGGAGAAATCGACGTGCGTGCATGACGCTATATAAGAATGATGAGGATTCGAAAGAGGTATGTCAGAAAAGAAAAGTGTGGCGGTCTGTTTTTTCACCTTGCTCCTTGGAAGAAATGGTGTGATGGTTAGTTAGTTTAATTTTTAAATATTGTGGAACTTTCTCTTTTAATTTAACATACTATTGCATGCAAACGTTTTATTAACTTGGATACTTTAATATTGAGTAGGAAAAAACATTATTTTATTATAAAAGTAGAGATTTTTTCTTCACGTGCGTGATGGTATAATACTGTTGTATATTTATATTGATATATTCTTTGATTGACCAAAGTATATAATTTTAATTGCAGCTATTCAAACTTTCATTATTCATGCCATTGTACAATTAATAAGTTATGGAACAAACGTATATTTTTAATTGTAAATATTGTTATCTGAACATATAATTATTTCCAAACAATGTGAATTTTGAGTAATTAGTTTCTAAACAAATCAGGGTCTTGAGGAATAATTTGTGTTCATACATTTTATACGTATATATTAAATTACATGAAGATTTTTCATCTGGTTGGCATATATACGCATACAATGGAAATTGAGCAAGAAATATAGGAAGATTGCAATTTTTTATTTATATGATCATGCCACGTTTTCCTTGGCCTTCCTCTATTTGTAGTTCTATTTACATATTTTATATTCACCCTTTTTACCATTTTTTCTTTCCATGTGTCTAAACACTTTTTTACTTTTTTCATTATTTCGCACCGCGAATTTTACGTCTTTTCTCAAAACCACACATATTATTCAAAAGAGTAATCCTGTAATAATGCATTAAAAAGTGAATTTAATCAGTAAGGTATATTATATTGCTATAGGTACCTAGAAATCGAATCATTACGTTTTTTAGATTGTAGTTGAGTGTAATGAAAAAAATATATTGTTTTTTTTTGTGAATGTAATGAACTTATACTTGTATTATACATTCACAAAAAAGTATTGTAATCATATCTGGTCAAATTCTTTGGCATATAGATAGGAGTGAAATCTCCAGGCGGCTTCTAACAATGCGCTAATGGCGATAGCCTTTCTCATTGTGTTAATAAAGATGTTCTGCTAAATGCTAAAATTAATCTCCATAGATGGCGTTAGTATATTGATTATATTGAGTAATCTTAAAAAGATTAACATATGTAATCAAAATCTTCATAGATGGCACATTGAAACTGACATGTGAAATTAGGCATAGATTTGTAACATATATACAACTTCCAAAAAATTGTCTTACATGGTCATAAAGAAAAAGGTGGAATGGGGAATGTTGTAATTACATAAAGCGTGCGCTTAACCCAACCAATGACAGGTCATAAGTCCTGTAAACACCCTGATCAACCATATTCAGTTTCCAATTTGCATCTTCGTCTCTATTGAGATACAATTAAATCATTAAAAATATATTGATTTAAAAAACTATCAATCATGTTTACCGTTATAAATTGATAATTGAGTTTAACAAAACTAATACCTCAACCATCAACAAGACGTTATTTTTTATGTATTATGTAAATGTTTCATAACTTAATGTTTGTTTTCATTGAAAAGGCATTCGGACGTAGTGACCTCCTAGTTGTAAGAGCCCTTATTTTAAAATGGTAGTAGTTAACGGAAAATAGGCGCGCAATAATAGGTAGAAGAGTGAAGAAAATGCTAGTGGTGGGTTATTTGAATACAAAATTCGAATAATACAATTCTCCAGAGTTAGGTGTAACGAAACGAATATCATCATAACACGTGAGTTGGCGTTGTTCAAGCAGACTGGATAATAATGTATATTATATTTTTAAATATTTTTCAATTATATTTTATTTATATTTTAATTATATTTATAAGGATATGTATATTTAAAATATTCATTTTTCCCTTGTGTATGAAAACGAAGCATGCAAATGGCAAAAGAAGGATGAACGCATAATAATCAAGTAGAAACGAGTAAACGAATGTGTGGAAAATCTTGTGTTGTGATAGTTTCGAATAGAAATATAAGAAGTGAAGGCGGTTCGAATGAATGAAGAAAGTTTGGTAAAAAAAAGTAAATGTTAACGATTGTAAATGGCACTAGGAATAGAGGAAAACTGATTCTTATTATACGTATCAAATTTTATTTTTATGAAATTGTCGCGACTGCTGTTTCGCCAACCTATGTTGGCGTCATCATGGATGAAAGTAGGATAAATGCTGTAGAAATGAGATCACTGAGAAATATGTGCGGGAAAACGATGTGTGGTAGAATAAGGAAGTCATTTAAATTATTCGACGAAATAAGGAAGTAATTTAAGGAATGTGATTAGATCTTAAACAACAATTTTTTTAAATAAATAAGATGTAAACATTTTGGAAATCCACAGGGAAGATTTTTTTTTTCAAATTAAAAAAATAATCACTCTACCTTTTTGGACATATGGAACGGACGGATGAGAGAAGAATGGTTAAATAGAGGAAGAATGGTTAAATAGAAGAATGGTTAAATACTTAAAGACGGCCACATTCGAAGTCGAAAAAATCGACGGGCGTGCATGTTACGATGTATGAATGTAGAGAAAGGTAAATAGGGATGTTGGCATCATCAGGTGTTACAATAAGTTTTTCGTTTATGTGGAGAGTTTTTAATTTTAACGGTTATTAATGTTGAAGTATCATAATGTTTCAGCCAAAACAATGGACTATTTAAAAAAAAAACAAAAAACAATATAACGAGACTTTTTTGTGGCGTAAAAATGTAGTTTTGAATATGGAATACCCAGTCCCTATTTTAAGTCCTAAAAATTCCCTCCGACAATCAAATGTAAAGAGTTAGGAGTACCTACTTGTGCGCCTAGTCTAAGCGGTAGGCATCATCGTTCTAGTGCTTAATGGATATCTGAAAACTGCACCATGCTTATAACATTTTAGACTGTTTCCAAGCACCCGTTTCTTTTCAAAGATTTTTCTTTTGATTAGGCACTACTAGGAAACTATTTCACTCTCATTTCACAATGAGAGATATATACAATACACGGAAAACTCTATTGTGATGGTTTAAACATAGTTAAAACCACCAATTACTCTCCTAAATGCTTACTGCTATTGACACTTAACAAATACACTCTTCAATTATATTTTATGTGATTAATATGAATGAACATGTCTGTCTTCTATGACATTTGCCTAAATTATTGAAAAATGGACTGAAACTTTACAATGAACTACCAAAAGACACAAGGAGTCTCACTACAAATCAACTTAAGATATAACTGAAACATTAAATAATTGCGATTTCAAATTGGATGCGAGTAACATAAATCTAATAATCACAAAAGTCCGGAACGTCCATGTCAACAAGTGCACCATCTAAAATAAACTTTATGTGTTAAAATATTTTTATTTTGTTATTTTATTTTACTTTATATCATTGTATTTTATATGATTTATTTTAGATTTATTTTGTGGATATTGGACGATCGAAGCGTGGGTGGGAGATGCCTATTGGTGGCGATGAGGTTCGCAACCCATCACACCGCGTCTCCCGCGGGGCGAAAAGAGAAGGATGGAGTGCCGCATCGGTTAAAATGTGACAGTCCATTCTTTCTGCCTACCCTTTCGGGGAGACGGCGTGATGGTTAGTTAGTTAGTTAGTTAGTTAAATAATTACAAGTAAGATCTAAAAATGTATCCATATAACACAATTGGGTTTTAAAAAAAATAAATTAAATAAAAAAAATAAAAAAGAAGGGCGAAACATGTCATTACATCTAAAATAAAATAAAACTCCAAGAAGACAGACGTTTTCATTAATACTAATTATTTAATATGGAGTTTTAAATCATTGTTCACGAAACAATTAATAATTTATTACATGTTTTGCCTGTCTATGGCATTATCAAAATTTTGTTGAAAATTAATTTAAGCATTATATAATATTTTTTACGTCGTTGTGGAATTAACACGTACAAAGTTGTTTCCTATATAAAGATTGTTATTAGTGTTAAATAAAAGGTCAGGCCCAATTGAGAGGAAACCTTTGTACCTGTATGATGAATAAGTATTTTATTTGTACATTTATGGGCACGTAATCGTAGAATATTAATAAAATTTGCGTAGGCGGAGGGGTACATGCATGAAACAAGCAAAACGCTCCAATTTGAATTACGTATTGATGCAAATTCATTGCCTATTTAAAGAATGAAAAAGTATACGTAATCATAATGTTTTCAATCTTTGATACAAAGCCATTACTTGTTGGTTTGACATATATAAAAAAAAAAACTTTTTCACTTAGTATAAACCCTTTCATTTGAATTTTTTTTTTAATGTATACAAATACTTGTTGACAAATACTGGATTTTACCCATTGGGGGTTAATCATTTTTAAGGATTAATTGTATCTCAATAGAGACGAAGTTGTAAATGGTTTTTTTGGAAACAGAATATGCTTAATGCTTACATTAAATCTGATTATATGGCTCTAGTGTATATTGACCTAAAAATTTTGAAGTGTTTTTAACATAGTAGCATATACGAGTATACATCTTTCAAAAAATAAATTGGCAGACGTGGTGGTCGTAAGAAGGGCAGAATGGGGAATTTTGTTGACATTAAGTGATCGCTTAACCCAAACAATGACAGGTCATAAGTCCTGTTAACGCCTCGACTACCATATTCTGTTTCCAAAAAAACAATTTACATCTTCGGCTCTATTGAGATACAATTAACCATTTTATTTGAGTTAGTAACGCCAACCGGTTTCACCCTGTAAGGAGCTTCCTCGGGGCTATACTCAAACTAAATACATAGTTACAAAGTAGCGTGGGGAGAGGCAGGGGGTATCCATCTTAGAAATAAAAGATTATATATAATTAAACTAATTGAATATTATGTGCCGAAAAGGGAGGGTAGAGAGTAAGCTTAGGAATATATCACCCTTCTTCCCCTCCTTTTTCGGCACATGATGAGTTTTTTTTTTCTAAATTCAGAAATTTAATTTAGTATCTATAAGGACTCATCCTGAAAGATGCAATATGTGATTCTAAGGGTACGGCCACACCGAAGTGCCAGAGTAGGAGAGTAGGAGTAATTAACATTATAAGCCTGTTTACTTAGAAATTATTTTGAAAACAAGTTTTTTCTAAGAAACACTCTAATTAGAAAACACTTATACTAACTCCCCTGATGGTGTAATTATACTAATGATTGGTATAATGTCAAATACTTATTTTTTTCACCCTTAAGCTTTGGCTTATTGTGTATCTTCTAAGAAACACTCCAATAATTTTAGGGTATTTTTTAATTCATTTGCCCTTTAATTATTGTCAACAGCGTATTAAGCTTCCTCAATTACCTTGATTACCTCATTTTTATCCGTAAGCTCGGGTATTTAAAAAGGGCTACGCGTTTGATTCTCACCTCATTTGATAATGCCTTAGCTAGCGATGATAAAAAATATTATTATACTTTTGGGAAACTCGCATTTTCATCAACTTAAGATAATCAAAAACATTCAAAGTAAAACAAAAAATCTACAATACCAAAGATTGGGGAATCACGTTTTTCTTATAATAAAAGTATTTACAATACTATTGATATTATTCTCATTCAGCAATCAATTTAAAAAAATACTCATTGTGCACATTATTTCAAATTAAACGTGTAAAAATAACTATGTATTTATATAATCATAAAATTTTGAATCAATCATATGATTAAAATAAAAATAAAAATAAACGTGTGAGTCACTTTTGTTTTTTCTGTATCAAGAGTTCTTTTAAAATCGATATAGGTATTGTCAGAAATAATATATTTAATTGTAATATTATATAAGGCAATGTTCGTATGCGTGTCTTAAAGACTCAAAAACTAATCAACCGATTTCGCTGAAAATTTTACAGTTTGATCTTTAAAGTGCAAGGATCGGGTGTGTATGTTGTGTGTGTGTGCACGTGCGCGCGCGTGTGTGTGTATGTTTATAGAAGTTTTGAAAAAAAAAATACGAGGAAGATGGAACCGACTGAATTTGCTCGTTATAACCATTACTCGTTATATCAGAGAATAGCTTTTTCTTAATGCTTACAAAAATACCCATCACATGAAGATATGAAGCATCACGTGATCGTTATAACCGATTTCGACCGTATCGACGGAAATATCGGTCGGAAAAATCAACATGCGTGTATGACTCGTTGTATGAATGTGGAGGAGGCAAGAGAGTTTGTCATTCTCTCTGCCTACACCTACGGGGTAACGGCGTGATAGTTTGTTGTTGTTGTTGTTGTATAGTAAAAATATTAAATATTCATAAACATATAAAACACTTGGATCTTTTGTTTTATTGTAACACAAAATTATTTTGTTATTTATACTACAGACCACTTTCGCTCCAAAGGTAACTACTGCGCGAAACCGGTCAATAGTTATAATAAAAAAGTAATAAAAAATAGTGGTGTTAAAAAACAACACTGAAGTGTTTCATTTTCTCAAAATAGAAACGGCGTGATGGTTTGTTTTTGTTTTTGTTATCTGGTAAAACATTTTTTCTTTAATTTATCAAATATGCTGTTGTTTTTATCATTGCCCAAACAGATTAGCAACGAGTGGAAAAAAATACCGAAATGAAAAGGTGTAAATAAAAAAAAAATTTCATTGGATGAATAAAAAAGGCGTATTTTTGTTTTACGAAGACGCAATACGAGGGACCGCGTGGGTATTTATATAAATCCTGGAAAAATAATTTCTTGAGCCACCCGCGCCATTGTGCGGCCGCAAGCCTCGCGAGCTCCGAGGGTCCTTGCTCTAAAAGCTGTTTTTTATGTAGCACTGGCGCGACACTCGTACACATTCGGGGAGTGTATGGATCGAGACAGGTGGGGAAGCTTTCGATAAGCTCTAAACTACCGTTTATTTCTGCATCTGAAGGTTCCGTATTAAAGTACCATCTGTAAAAACGCACGCTTGACTTTGACAAGATTCACAACAATCTTAAAATTATAAACGAATGATTTAAGTATTTGTATACATTCAAAATGTTGTATAAAGAAACTGGTCCAAGTTAAAGAATACAAATTGGAGAGCCATCTCCAGGCGTTGTCTAGCAATGTATGATAATTGCGTAGCCTTTCACATTGCATTCATAAAGATTTTCTGCTTAAAACTTACACCTAATCTTAATGGATGGCGCTAGTGTAGATTGAACAAAAATATGTGAAGTGTTCCTCAACATAGTAGCATATATACATCTTTCAAAAAATTGTCAGACGTGGTGGTCGTAAGAAGGTCGGAATGGGGAATGTTGTAATACATAAAGCGATCTCTTAACACAACCAATGATAGGTCATACGTCCTGTAAATGCCTCAACCACCACATTATGTTTCCAAAAATAAAACAATTTACATCTTCGTCTCTATTGAGATACAATTAATCCTTCGAATGATTTAACATTAATTTATTGATGGGGGCTAAATTTAAATAATAATTAAATGCAAATATACGAAGTGAATGCAGTGCGAGTGAAAGTGTTATGAACAAAATGAAAGAGCCATTAAGATGGTTGACACATGGAAATAATGGATTAAGAAGAAATGATAATAAACGTATGTTTAAATGACGTAAAATTTCGACCACGTAATGTGTCCGAGAAATCGACGTGCGTGCTAGACATTAAGTATGAATGTTGAGTAAAGTGTGTCCACAAAGAACATAGAAGTATGGCGGTCCAGCTTCTCACCCTATCTCTCCGAGAAAACGGCGTGATAAACAAACGTGGATGGTGGACAAATAATTCTATTTATTTATTTAGTATAAAGTTATTTTGATTAGTGACGTCGCGCACACCTTCGCGCATGACTTGCATGCCGTGTACACATGCGTTGCGTGTGTACCTACATTTCTTGCCCTTATTTTATATTTTTCTATATTACACAATTTTTATTACTAATTACTTTAATTAACCCTACATTTCTTATTTTTTTTTAAAAGTTAATAAAAACAATAATTTAACATATCTATAAATACTATTAAAAATGAATTTGAATTATTTACATACCTATACTAGAAAGCTCAATTTGATTACATTTCGTTACATATTTTATTATTATAATACATACAATAAATGTTGAACATGATACAAATATTCATCTGG